>CM045770.1:58870893-59345976 GCA_025200525.1 Camellia lanceoleosa | reverse complement strand
ATTTCCAAAAGATAAAATGACAACAAACCAAAAACTTTTCCTGCCAAAATTTGCTCAAACTCTTGAAAAAAAGAGGTTGTTAGGGGGCGGTCCAAGTGCTATGAATGTCAAGGGGTTTGGCCGCCTATGTCATGAATGCCCTCTGAAAAAGAATCGGAAGAAGTCTACACCGTAACTTGGGATGATGAAAGCGGGATTGAACAGGGCAAAGAAGAACACGAGATCTGAGTGAAGATGGGGATAGTGCTTTCATGCGCATTTTGGGCCCACGGTTTCCTCGGCCTCTTCAAGCACCTTCGGAATCAGCCCGTGAGTCAGAACTTGCATCATGCTCCCACCTTTGATGGGACTTGACTACATATGATGGAAAATCGGGAATGAGGGCTTTTACGAGAGGCCTTTGGAACGGAAGGTTAGCCAAACCATTGAAGAAGATCTGAGAAAGTCGCACGGATAATCAGGGCAAGACGTGAGAGAGCCCTAATCAAGTTGATAGGTGGAAGCAATTTCTATTAATGAAGAAACGACTAGCGGGTTGTTCCTTTGCACAAAAGGCTAAGATGCATGGGAGAATTACGAGGCCAATTCCGCCGATGAAAAGGAGGAATTCACCTCCACCTCCATCCAACAACATATGCTGTAGCGGTTGCTAGATTGGATGAGGTTAAGGAGAATGAAGAAGCAAAGAGAGGGAGCGATGAAACATCTGAAGAACATTGATGAGATCAATGGCGATGAACTACAACAAAAACTACGAGGAAAACTTTGTCTGAGGAATCTCTGAATTTGTCCCTAAAACCCAAGCGACAAACTCTCTCGAAGCTCAAAACATGTGAGAGTGAGAATGTCCGAGCTCAAGGAGAACTCTTGGCAATGGCGGAGAATGTCATCAAGATCTCAAGTAATGAGCCAAGACATGTGGAAAACTTCTATCTGTGAAACTAAAAAGGAATGAACTTACGAAGGTGTATTCACATATGAAGAAAAACTTGAAAATCTTGAGGTGTCTACAAAAGTACATATTGAAAGAAGAGAAAGTCGATCCGAAGATGAAAAGAACTTCATTGTGCTAGGTTGAGCAACAATTGCCATGTGGAACAAAGGTTCCCCACGGATCTCTAGAAGACATACTCGGGTCTCAACAAATGGGTTACGACAAAGAGAGGGCTAGGCTATGGTCTGCGACAACTCACAAAGGGCAGTCTCTACCTCCGCATAACTTGAAGAATCAAGCAAAGGAGAAAATTGAAGGTAGATCAAGATGACTCTTTTCTTCATCAAGCAAACAGCGAGGCAAGATCGACAACAAAGGAGGTAAAACACCTTTTATTTGTGCATCCTTGTAGTAGAGTATGACCACATTAGTCCATATTGTGTTTGGTATGAGCTGTTTGGTAAAGTGTCTCAAAAGGGTAGAAATTCTAATACTTTTTTGGGTTAGGAGACAATAACCTTACATGTTAATATCTGGCCGGAACACCAAGACTAAAAGATTTCAGGTTAGAAAAGATGATTTGACTTGTTTTATTTGCTTTCACTTTTCTCTAAAAGCACATGACTCACACATGTGGTATCTTGATAGTGGGTGCTCTTTCGAGTCATATGTCTAGGTAACAAATCCTATTTCACCTCCAGAAAATATGAAAGAAGGAATTGTTACCTTTGGAGACTCATGGCACTTCTAGAATCATTGGTAAGGGCTCTATAAGTGTTCTTGAATCTTCCAAGCCTAGATAATGCCTTACTTGTTGATGGCCTTAAAGCTAATCTTTTTGAACATTAGTCAAATGTGTGATTCCCATCATGAAGTATTGTTTTCAAAAAAGATAAAATGTGAAATTTTTTGGATAAAAATCTGTTGTTTACATGGGTTACTTTTGTCGATAAGCTACTATGGGATTCTTACTACTAATGATCTCACTTGTCGTTACCTTGCGTCATCATAAATAACATTGATCTACATGGCATCAAAAGATTAGGTCCACATGAATTTCAAAAGACCTAACTAAGATAGCCAACAAAAGAACTTGTGAGGAGAATTACCTAAACTAGGTGGGGAATTTGAGCCATGTGTGTGGACCATGTCAGCTTGGCAAGCAAACCCGTGCTCCGCATCAAAAGGTGAACAGCTTTACAACCAAACGTTCTCTTGAATTAGTTCACATAGATTTAATGGGTCCTACTCGCACTGAAAGTATTGGAGGTAAAAGATACATTTTTTAGCGTTGATGATTTTACTCAATTCTCATGGGTAAATTTTTTAAGGAAAAATCGTCGTTTGATGCTTTCGGGCTTTAGTCCTTAAATCCAAAATGAGCAGGGGTGTTTCCATTGGCGTATCATAGAATCCGGCTGATCATGGTGGTGAATTTGAAAATAGTTCATTTTAGGATTTTTGTGATATGCATGGAATTAAGCATGAGTTTTTGCACCTATTACTCCACAACAAAATGGGTGGTTGAGAGGAAAAACGAGTTGTTCAAGAAATGGCTAGGGTCATGCTCCTTAGTAAAGAGTCTTCCTCGAAAGTTTTAAGCGAAACCTTAAATCTGCTTTGTTTATGTCATAAATCGTGTGTATTTAAGGCGGCACTACAAACTCCTTATGAATTGTGGAAGGGTTTGAAACCTAATGTAAAATACTTCAAAACATTTGGAAGTAAGTGTTACATCTTCAAAGATAGAGAGCCCTTGGGCAAATTTGACTCTCGAAGTGATGAAAGGTATTTTCTGGGGTATTCAACCCTTGATGAGGGCTTTTCGAGTCTATAACCTCGAACTTCATCATTAATGGAATCTATCAATGTGGTTATAGATGACCGCGAGGTTCACCTACTTGACAACAAATGAGGATGACAATGGTGAGTTTCCAATCTTGGATCTTGAACCACAAAATCAAGGAGATCTTTGCTGCTCGATCACGAAATTATTCTGACACCATCCTCACGGGTAAGTTCAAGTCCAAGAGTGCTCAAAGGACACTCTCGCATAAAATCACCCAAGTCACGAACTTAAACCATCGGCAAGGGTGGCCAGATCATCCAACTCAGCGGTGATTGGGAGTGTTTGGATCGAATGAAAACTTAGAGCAGTTAGGATGAGGTATGACATATGTGTTATGTTTCATTAATTGAACCTCAGAATTTTAAAGAGGCCTTGCTAGATGATAGTTGGGTCAATGCTATGCATGAAGAACTAGGTCAATTTGAACGTAACAAAGTTTGGACTCTTGTTCCCAGATCTAGAGACATGAATGTGATAGGTACCAAGTGGATTTTTAAAATTAAATCTGATGAGAATGAGTCTTTGTTGTGAGGAATAAAACTAGGTTGGTTGCTCGAGGCTACACACAAGTAGAGGGTATTGACTATGATGAGCGTTTGCGGTTGCGTCTCGAATCCGTCGCATTTTACTTGGTGTTGCATGTTTCCTTGGCTTTAAATTGTTTCAAATGGATGTGAAAAGTGCTTTTTCACGAATGGGTACTTAAAGAAAGAGGCATATGTTGAACAACCAAAAGGGTTTGAGGACCTAAATGTCCTAATCATGTCTACAAGTTAGACAAGGCTTTGTATGGATTGAAACAAGCCCCTCGGGCTTGGTATGATAGACTTACTACCTTTCTTCTTGATAATGATTTTCAAAGGGTAGTGTGGATAAGACCTTATTTGTAGAAACATACTAAGTCTCATATTCTTGTTGCTCGAGATATATGTTGATGATATTGTGTTTGGTTCACTTCTTTGATCATCTTGTGAAATATTTTGGATTGCATGACACATGAGTTTGAGATGAACATGATGGGAGAGTTGTCTTATTTCTTGGGTCTCCAAATTAAGCAGTCTCCTTGGGTATATTTGTTTCTCGATCTAAGTATGCTAAAAATCTTGTGTCAAAGTTTGGTCTTGAGTCGCCAAACATGCACGCCTCCATGAGCACCAGTCTTCACCTTTCCAAAAGATTCCTCTGGTATTGATGTTGATCCTACCCTTTATAGGAGTATGATAGGAGTCTGTTGTATCTCACTGACGATCGTCTGATATTTCCTTGATTAATCGGTGTTTGTGCTCGTTACCAAGCCGGTCCTAAAAGTCTCGCCTTCTTGCGGTAAGCATCATCAAGTATGTAAATGGGACCTTGGGGTATGGGGTTTGGTTTTCCTTTGATACTAGTAAATTCTTGGTTTTTCGATCTGTAGGCGGGTGTCTTGATGATAGGAAAAGTACATCAGGGGTGTTTTTATCTTGGGAATAATTTGGTTTCTTGGCATAGTAAAAGCGAATGTCATCTCTCTTTCCCTTTTTGAGAATTTGAGTACATTCTTTGTAGGGAGTTGTTGTGCCCAAATGTTGTGGATGAAGCAAATGCTTTATGATTATGGAATTGAACAGAACACTCTCACTCTTTTTTGTGATAACACAATGCCATAAACATTTCAAAAAGTCCTGTCCAACACTCTCGCGCCAAACACATTGACATCCGTCATCATTTTATTTGAGAGTTAGTGGGCGAAGGCCTTGTTGTTTTGGAAGATGTTTCTACTGAGCATCAAAAAGCTGATATTTTTACAAAAGCCCTTGATCTTCTTGGATTTGAGTTTCTTAGAAAGACCTTGGGTGTAATGACTCAGTAACTATGTTGTATCCTGTTTTTCATGTGAGGTGAGTGTGTGTGGTTGACTTACTGTTCTTGGATGTGATAATCACATTGTGATTGAGCTCTGATATCTTTGCATCAAATTTTATATGAACCTTTGCTCATGTTGCTTACAAGATCTTATTCATCTTTGTTCATAGCTCATTTTGAATGCTCACACTCATTTACTTCTTGATCTCATTCTGTACACATCTTTGAGATAAACTGTTGCAGGGGTTTCCGCACAAGTGATCAAAGTTCTCTATGGACCAGCAGCGGTGTTTCTTGTACTCTTCGGAGAATTGACCTATCTTTGGTATATCATGGGTGATGTTAAGTCTCTTAACCATCTACCATCCTATTTCACTTCCATGATTTCTCCCTCAGTACATGATTTCCGGGCATTAGGAAAAAGCTACCTCAGAGGCACCAACCAGGCCATCATTTTGATTTCATTCTTCTCTGGTTGGTCTCCATACTCTTGAGCGTGTATGCCACCGGTGAGTGCCCAGAAAGAAAAGTTTAAAAAAAAAAAAAAAAAAAGGGGATCATTATGCGAGGGGGCTTCGCATTTACTCAACAAATATCCGTGATTCCTAGTGGTTTGACTTTTCTTTGTGATGGTCGAGTTACTCTTGTTGGAAGTCGACCATCAGATCCTCTGAGGATTAACTCTAGCTTTGTGGCTCTTAAGGATTGCACACACACATTCTTTTTATGAGCTCTCATGTGTGTTTTTGAGTTATGCATTCTCATGATGCATGTGGCTTTGATTTAATACTATCTATTTTATTCATGGATTTGGTGTTTCATCTCTTTTCTCAAATTTTCAAGACTTCATGATTCATGGATTCTCTTGTCCTCGAGGTATAATCTGTCACTGATCATCTTGCTTATTCTGAGACTTCCTAGATGTTTTTATTTATTAAAAAAAAAAAAAAAAGAGGTGTTCCGCTCGAGCGGACTGTTCTACGCTTAAGCGTAGTTTTCACACTTGATTTGGCGATTACGGCGATGGGTTTTCTTTCGGCGTTCCTTTTAGCGCTTCGGCGAAGTCGAGTCGATTTTCATTAATATGCTTCATTTGGACTCATCGCTCGGCGGACCAATTCATATTTATTCCTCTCTCTCTTGAGTCATTTTTTCCCTCTTTGCCTTCTCTCGCTCTAGGGTTTTTCTTGTGGCTTGGCAGTGTGGTCGATTTCGGTCTCTTCCTTCATCCTTCTTGCCGATTTGCTCTTTGGTAAGTGTGTACCTCTCTTATTTTCATTCTTTCCTGTAATTTCGGCCAATGGGTGTTGGGTTTTTGAGTTTTGTTTTAGTTTTTGGGTCTAGGTTTTGTGGATTCTTCACACACACACTCTCATTGTTTTATATTGTGTTTTAATCTGGTCATCTTCATGTTTTTTGTGTCTTTAGATTTAGTTTTTTTTCTTTGTTTAGTTTTTTTTTAGTCTTGTTTGTATCTGGGTTTGAGATCACTATGCTTGGTTGCTATGGCCTCTGTTGCATTGTTTTATTTCTCTCATTATTAATACTTTTGCTTACCCTATTGTATTGTCGATTATGCTTTCATCAATCCACTGCTACTTTATGTTCATGCTTACCCTATTTCCTGCCATTATTTATTATGCTTTGTGATTTGTCCTCTTACAGCTTTCATGTTTAGCCTTGGTTCTCATATTTTCCATTTTGTCATTATTCTAATCTTGTTACTAATGGTTTGTTGGTTTTGGTTTGTGTTTATGGTTATGTGGGGTTTTGGTTGTTATAGTGTTTCAATCAGTCATGTCTACCTCTGCTCCTACGCCATAAAACCCACCGTGTCTCGTCCTCTGATTACATTAGGTTCCAAAGCGCTAAACAATCTAAGTCTTTTTCTAAATCGTTTGAGTCCCATCTGATTCATCTCGAGAGAAATGTCGACGATACTTTTGAATCTATTCACATTAGTCCATTGTTTGATCCTCTAGGTGGTGATCTTGTTTTGTCCTTTTAAAAGTCGAGAACCTCGATTGGGTTGAGAGTTTTATTGTAATATGGAGGATTCATGATTATGAGCCATCGTTTACCACAGGTTAGGTCTAAAGTCATATCTGTCACCTGACTTAATTAGTCAACTCCTTAAAATTGAGCGGGTTTTTTGAATACTACCCTTTCCCGTTCGATACGCCCAACATGTAATTTTGATGATGTGGCGAAGGTTGTGTGGCGTTGCTCACCATTGGCCTAAAAGCGGTTTGATTAAGCAGTTTGAACTTCTTGGGAGTTGAGCTTAATCTGATTGTTTGCGCCAACATCATAGTGACCACCCATTCCTCGAGGTCAAGCAAGACCAAGGTTTCATTACATCTTGCATTGCGAAAACGATCTATTGATCTTGCTTCTCTTATCATCAAAGATGATCGGTGTTTACGGGCATAAAGCTTGGCCTTCCTACGGTTGTCGATCAGCGCCTTTTGTCGGACCTTGGGGCTCCTGTTTTAGAGGATGATGAGTTTGCTTCCCCTTCTTGCCCGTTTACCAAGAAAACCGTATCTCAAAGTCGAGCTCATATTTGGGGAGAGTCGTCGAGGTTGGTCATACGAGCATTCTTCTTGGCCTTCTTGGTAGTATGATCACTTGTTGCGGCCGGTGATGGTGATGAGGCTCCTGTTTCTCCTCCAGATTTTGCTATTCAGTTTCAGCGGTTTGCGGGGACTGTGACCAGACGCTTGGATTTTCTCGATGCACGCTTTGATGCCTTTGATGGACGTCTTGGCCAGATGGAGCAGACCCTCGATCATCTCGTTCATCTCCTTGATCTCGGACCACCTCACTTTGATGCTTGATTTGTGCTTCCCAGACAAAAAGGGGGAGAATTTTGTGGATCTTGGACAGTTTGTGGATCTTCTTGTTGGACAGTTTTTGCACACAGCACAGATAGCTTTTGGACAGATTTTTGGACATTTGGTGTTTTTGGTTTCATTGATGGTACATGGACATTTGGACAGTTTTTGGTGGTACATTTCTTTATGTTGATTTTTGGTTCATGTTCTTTTGGTGATGTTTAGATATTCTGCACATTGTGGATATTATGTGGATATTGTGGTTGACATTGTGAATATTATGTCTAATCTATTTCATTTTATTACTTTCCGATTTTTGTTTGGTATGTTGAATGATATTTCACGGTACAAAATTGAAGGATGAGTTGCAATTGGATGTTGAAGTTCCATGGTCTTGTTCTTGATCAAGTTGTGTGGTTTTTTTTTTTGAGAGGTTGTTGTTTCTTTGTTTTTACTCATGTCTAGTGCGCAAGGTTTTAAAAGCATAGCCAGATTCATATTTATTGCATGCTTGATTTAATCCTACCACCAATTCTGATCGCTTTTGCGATGTGATTGAGATTCACGGTGTATCGACGTGGCGGTACGCTATAGCGGTTGTATGGCCGTAACGACTTGCATACCGTTAGCAGTTGAATTGCTTCTTTAAAAAAAAAAACAAAAAAAACAAAAAACAAAAAGAGTTGAAAATGGGGAAGAGAGAAGATGGAGGAACAAGAGATAAAAAGAGAATAGGGAAGATGAAGAACATATTATTGATTTGTTGAAATTGTAAGACTTATGCTATTCTATTGACTATTATCCTCAACCATTTTGTTTGTGTGTGTCTATTTATCTATTGTTTGAAAATAATAATAATAATAATAAGTGGTCATTATCTATTTGGCTTGATTAATATATATATATATATTTAGACTTTTATTTTTTCTCTTACTTTTGTCATTATTTATCTTATATATAATAGTTAGTGATTATTTTTTGTAAAATATAAAGTCATTAATTATTAAAATAAAATGTAAAAAACTCAGTTTATAGTGATTTAAAAATATGAAATATATTGAATCAAACTTAAAAATTTATAAAAATTGATCAATATTTATTTTAAAACCCAATAAATATGATCATGGAAAAAAAAATGTGCGTATCGATAAGTTTTTTTCAAATTGTGCGAAAAATAAAAAAATTCACGGTTAGGTTACATAACCGTTCACTCTGACCTTTACACCCCTAACCGCAACCTTCGCCACCGCCACCATTACAGCCACGCTTTTGAACCTTGAGTGCGTGTGTTTAGGAACTATGTTTAGATAGGTTTTGTCAGGAATTGACAAAGGGGCTATTAGGTCCGTTATTATCCGTCAGGAGACAAAGCGTGTGCTTGATAACAATGTAATTTTTATATTTTTGTCTTTGCCGCTCGGCGAACCATATCTTGCTCAAGCGGAGATTGGAGGATTCGATATGTTGTGAGTGCGAAATCTTGAAGGTGTGGTCGCGCTCGGCGGAATGTTCGGCCTTCGGCGCACCTCAGCTTAATCACGTGCATCTTTTGTTCAGGCCGCTCGAGCGGAGATTGCGAGTTTCAGATTCCGGATTGGATTCAAGTAGTTGGTTTCTTTCAGATCTGGGACTCCTTTTGATTTTCTATAAGTAGATGGTTTTCCTCTCAAACCAATCTAATTTTTTTTTCGAGATCTGATTCAAGAATTCTAGAGTTTGGTTTGAAGTTTTTTTTCTGAGAGTTTGATGAGTTTTCTTTGATGTTCTTAAGAGAATTCTAAACTCATGAGTTGAGATTCATACATCAAAGAGTTTGATACTACATATTCAAGAGTATTCTCTTCGGTGGAATCCGAAGATCAACATCAAAGTTTCAAAAGGCGTTTGATTCTTTCGTAGTCGTTAATCGACAAGTGAAGTTGTGGTGTGGAATCAACTTGAGAATCGATTCGTGTGGCGTGGTGAAAATTCTGAAGATTCAGAGACAAATTGACTGGGTTGGGTAATTTGTATGGTTTCTTTGTAACTTTGTAGTCTTTCTGTAGTGGATTGCTTAGTGGCGGTTCGGCCGTGGTTTTTTATTACAATTGAAGGTTCTTCAATTGTGGTTTTTCCACGTAAAAAATCATTTGTGTTGATTTATTATTTATTCCTAAAAACAAACAAACTAAAATCACTCTCGTAAGTGCTTGATGATTTTAGATTGAGTGTTTTGGAATTTTTGAAATTTGGAATATTTTAATCTTTATCTAAAATCCTATGTGATTCGTGATTAGATAAAGATTAAAATATTCCAAATCCCAAAAATTTCAAAACACTAATCTAACGTGATTTGGTAAATCAACAATTATCCTAAAGATAGTCTGAACAACATATCTTGCACAGAACTAAACAAAAAAAAACAACAACCTCCTCTCAAAGAAAAAAAAAAAAAACCACACAACTTGATCAAGAACAAGACCATGGAACTTCAACATCCAATTGCAACTCATCCCTTCAATTTTGTACATGAAATATCATTCAACATACCAAACAAAAAGCTGGAAGTCATAAAATGAAATAGATTAGACATAATATTCACAATGTCAACCATAATATCCACATAATATCCACAATGTGCGAGAATATCTAAACATCACCAAAAGAATATGAACCAAAATCAACATAAAGAAATGTACCACCAAAAGCGTCCAAATGTCCATGTACCATCAATGAAACCAATGAAACCAAAAACACCAAATGTCCAAAAATCGTCCAAAAAGCTATCATCTTTGTGCAAAAAGCCCAACAAGAAGATCCACAAACTGTCCAACAAGAGGATCCACAAACTGTTCAAGATCCACAAAATTCTCCCCTTTTTATGCAGGAAGCACAAATCAAGCATCGGTGAGGTGGTACTTAGGCGAAGGAGATGAGCGAGATGATCGAGTGCGCTCCATCTGGCCAAGACGTCCATCAAAGGCATCAAAGCGTGCATCGAGAAAATCGAAGCGTTTGGTCACGATCCCATAAACCGTGGCCAAATAATAGAAAAATCTGGAGGAGGAGCAGAGCCTCATCACCATCACCATTTGCCGGTGCATCATACTCGACTTCTCGGCAAGGCGGCGACAATACTGTGAAGGACCAACCTTGGACGACTCTCCCCTAATATGAGCTCGACTTTGAGATATGGTTTTCTTGGTAAACGGGCGAGAAGGGGAAGCAAACTCATCATCCTCTAAAACAGGAGCCCCAAGGTCCGACAAAAGGCGATTGATCAGACAACCGTAGGGAAGGCCAAGCTTCTTATGCCCAGAAACACCGATCATCTTTTTGATGATAAGAGAAGCAAGATCAATATATCGGTGTCGGGCAATGCAAGACAGAATGAAACCTTGGTCTTGTTTGACCTCGGAGGAATGGGTGGTCACTATGATGTTGGTATGAACAATCAGTTAAGCGATCCGAACTCGGGAAGAAGTTCAAGCTGTTTAATCAAATCGCCTTTAGGCCAATGGTGAAACAACGCCACACAACTCCTTAGCCACATCATCAAAATTACATGTCGGTGCGGTCGGGAGCAGGGAAAGGGTAGTACTCGAAAAAACTGCTTTCAATTTTAAGGAGTTGACGAATTAAGTCGGGGTAGCAGATATGGCTTTAGACCTAACCGGTGGTAGCGATGGCTCATAATCAAGAATCCCCTCCATATTACAATAAAACTCTCGAACCCAATCGAGGTTCTGACGCCCGGAAAAGGACAAAACAAGATCACCACCTAGAGGATCAAACAATGGGCGAATGTGAATAGATTCAAAAGTATCGGCTGGACATTTCTCTCGAGATGGTATGCACGGGACTCAAGCGATTTAGAAAAAGACTTAGGCATTTAGCGGTTTGGGCAAAACGAGAATCGGAAGGAGGGCGAGACACGGTGGCCTTCGGCGTTTAGGAAGCGAGGTAGACATGGTGATTGAAACACTATAACAACCAAAACCCCACACAACCAAAAACACAAACCAAAACCAACAAACCATTAGTAACAAGATCAGAATAATGACAAAATGGAAAATATGAGAACCAAGGCTAAACATGAAAGCTGTAAGAGGACAAATCACAAAGCATAATAGATAATGGCAGGAAACAAGGTAAGCATGAACATAAAGTAGCAGTGGATTGATGAAAGCATAACTGATTAACACAATAGGGTAAGCAAAAGTATTAATCATGAGAGAAATAAAACAATGCAACAGAGGCCATAGCAACCAAGCACAGTGATCTCAAACCCAAATACAAACAAGACAATAAAAAAAACTAAACAAAGAAAAAAAACTAAATCTAAAGACACAAAAAACATGAAGATGACCAGATTAAACCACAATATAAAACAATGAGAGTGTGTGTGTGAAGAATCCACAAAACCTAGACCCAAAAACTAAAACAAAACTCAAAAACCCAACACCCATCAGCCGAAATTACAGGAAAGAATGAAAATAAGAGAGGTACACACTTACCAAAGAGCAAATCAGCAAGAAGGATGAAGGAAGAGACCGAAATCGACCACAATGCCAAGCCACAAGAAAAAACCTAGAGCGAGAGAAGGCAAAGAGGGAAAAAAAATGACTCGAAGAGTCGAGAGAGGGAATAAATATGAAATTGGTCCGCTCAAGCGTGATGAGTCCAGCTCGAGCGTACATTAATGAAAACTGACTCCCAATCATGTGAGACAGGTTGAATGACAAACTCACAAAGAAACTCAAAGCATGTGAAAGTAAGAATGTCAAACTTAAAGAGGAGATTTCCGAGGCTAGAATCAATGCCATCAAGATAGCTGATGATCAACAAGTTCTTTATGCAAAACTGTTGACTTATGAGACAGAGAGGAATGAGCTACAGGAAACCCATGCCATGTTTGAAGAAAAAAAAGATCTGGAGGAATTCAATGAATACATTAGTTTTTGGGAGAAAACCAAGTATTTATAGAGAACCAAAAGTAATCCTAGATTGGGAAGAAAACAAACTCCTTGAGAAATCCGGATTCTGAGGCTCGCTCGAGCGAAGCTTTGCTGGCTCGAGCGAGGAGTGTATTTTTCGTGATTTCTACCAGTGCCTTGGCTCGAGCGACGAATCTTTGGCTCGAGCGAGAAATACACTCTTTCAGATTTTTGTATGGACGCAATCCTTGGCTCGAGCGAGAACTCTTTGGATCGAGCGAGCAAACCTTCGCTCGAGCGCGCTCTTCTTGGCTCGAGCGACCGATGGCAGACATGCAATTTTGAATGCAATTTTGCATTTTGCTTGACCCGGTGGCCAGGACTCGACCCCGTAATAATGGTGAAGTGGCAATCTTAAGCATTAACATCACAAACTTCTGCATGGCTCGATTAGGGTTTGGATTTGCATCTAATAAACTCATAGCCTCCTTTGAAATAAAAGTGCGAAAATAAATACATCGAAAGGAGTTTTGTCAAGCGGGGTTGCCAAGAATAAAAACCTAACAATCTCCCCATTTGGCAATCCGTGATAAAACACATTAAGCGAGAATATAAAATCCCAATCAAACAATCAAAACAAAGAGACACAGCGATTTTCGTGGAAAAACCACAATTGAACACCTCCAATTGTGATCAAAAACCACGGCAAGCGCCACAAGACAATCCACTAAGAAGAATTAAAGGATTACGGTATACTCTCAATTATCTAAGCGAATCCACAGCGCCTAATTGAACCAACCTCTATGTGCCTCTTCCAACCCCATCTTCAACAGGAATTGTCTTTACGATGAGCCACTCAGATTCACCAAAGCTTGGGCTCGAATTCTTGAAATTCACAATGAAGAATAACTCTCTCTTTTGTCTGTAACAACCAAACCTTTGATGTACTCTCTTTAAATCATGAGTTGAATACTCAATAAAACATCAAAGAAAAATAACAAAATATCTGAGATATAAACCTTTAAGAACCAACAATCCAAGCTTCACCATTCAAGTATCCTAAAATGTAAAAAGAACATTACCCTGTTTTGACCCTAGACCTTGCTAGCTGTATCAAAATCTAACTTGTCTCAAATAATACAATTTGCGCGGAGCATCAATCCTTTTGTAATGACCACAGTTTGTGATAGCACTTGTTGCATACCATATTAGAACTCCACATGGGGGTCTTGGGTATATAAGTAGGAGAAATTAACTTACATGACAACCTTTGGTTAGCCTATTGGGTGAGTTCATGTCTTATAATGGTGTCAAATCCTACTTGCTCGTATGATCGCGTGGGCTCACAAGCATTGTGGCATAGGACTAGTGTTCACTGGGCCTCACTATAAAGCCAGTCATAGACATTGTGATTGCGTGGCCCCTTCTAGTGGATACAACAGGACAAAGCATAGCTCTAAAATCTAAATAGTTCAGCTTGGAACCATTAGACAAGACTAAAAAATTTTAGCATCAGATACAAATATACGAGCATTCCTAACAGTTTGTTATATAACTTAACAAATCAACATTTACTGAAATAGTACTTGTGACATGTTTTGAATCTAACCTAGATTCTTCGGTAGGAACCCAATTCCAGTATCTTCGATCTTCAATCCCAGTTATCGCCATCCCTTTTGCCG
This sequence comes from Camellia lanceoleosa, assembly GCA_025200525.1. Classification (NCBI taxonomy): domain Eukaryota; kingdom Viridiplantae; phylum Streptophyta; class Magnoliopsida; order Ericales; family Theaceae; genus Camellia; species Camellia lanceoleosa. The sequence continues at coordinate 59,331,916 of CM045770.1, read as the reverse complement.
AGATTGACATACAAACCCTTCCTGTAACCCTGTCCAACCATACTTCCTGTAATATCTCCCACACCAAGAAAAGTATATCAATATATATAAATCCTCCAAAACTATAGTTTTCAACCCTTCCACAAAACCCGAGAAAAAAATTACCAAAAACACAAAGCCAGCCACATAATAAACTGAATCAAAACCATAAAACACAAATTAAGAGCTTCACATAAACACTAGTTTTCAAAGTTCTCCCCCAAAACTGCAGTTTTCAACCTTTCCCACAAAACCAGAGAAAATTACTACTAGAAAAACAAAGCCAGCCAAATAATAAACTGAATCAAAACCATAAAACACATATTAAGAGCTTCCCATAAACCCAAATTTTCAAATTTCTCACCCAAAACCACACGCAAAATAACCCCACTTCAAAACCCAAAATAAGACAGAAGGAAATTGTCATTTTCAATCTTAACCACCCATGAAGAAAATCAAGCATTCCCAACCAAAACAATAAACTCAACAAAAATCCCAAATTAAAACCGACCGGAAATTCCAACTCCAAGCACTATACAGAAAATTAGCTCATTCCCAAACACCCAAAACCCTAATCCCCAATTCTTTAACCATAAATTTGAGTTCGAATGAGAGAAGAACATGCCTTGTTGCCATCGTCGAAAGGGAAGGGGCGAGAGAGAAGGGCAAAGATGTCTTTCTTGGTGAGGTTTTGGTGCCTCTCCGGAGGCATTAAGTTGAGAATATCATGGTAGTTCGATGGAAGCTTGGATTCCCAGACGGAGTCGGAGGAGGCGGCGCCGCGGAACGCGCGGTTGAGTCGAGCGAGGTTGCAAATCTCCGGCGGTGTGAGGTAGAGGAAGACGCAGACCACGCAGCTCTCCGGTATGTCCCCGAACCCCGGACCTCCGCCGTTGGATGAGCCGTTCGATTCGGTCAAGCTCGACAGCGACGCCCCCATCTTCACCACCAGTCTCCTTCTTCAAATCATTTTTGCAGAGGTGGTGTCGCCGCCGTCAACGGTGGTGGTTGTGGTGGCCAAGTTACTGATACACAATGTGTGTGTGTGTGTGTTTGTGTGTGTAGAGAGAGAGAGAGGGGCAGGGGGAGGGTGTGTGTACGTGCGAATGGATGAGAGAGGAGTGGAGAGGGGCGGTGATTAATAGGGGAGGAAGGACTGAAAACTAGGGTGCAACTCGGCAGGCTCAATTGACGATTCAATCGGTCTGAGTTTTTAGAACTTGGCAATTATATCTTATGTCTGGGCCAGATGCAGGCAGATTTTGATGTCGAATTGTAATTAAATGAAGGGAGAAGCGAAAATAAATAATGGTAGAACAATCGAACCGAATTAAATTTAATATAATATATAATTTAATAAATTATATAATATATATATATTAAGTAATAGAGTTAGTCTTAATTTTTAATTTTTATTTTTTGGTGACCAGAAAATAACTTTGAATAATTCTCAATTCTTTGTTAATTATCAATTCTCTCTGAGTTTCAAAACAAATCTACCTACAAGTTTGGGCAATTCGGCTAACTTAGTTCAAAATACAAAGCTTGGGCGGGCTTGGCGAAAGCTCGGGTTCATGTTCGAACTTGGCGGGCTTGAGTCTTGCTCAGGCAATTCGGGCTTGGTAGACCAACCCGACCGTCGAACACTTGCACCCTTCTTGCAGCAGTGGGATAGGAGGCGGAGAGACAATTTTCTTTCTTTGGTGCTTTTGTCTATTTTGGTATTTTTGGTAATTTTTTTTGGTCCCTAATATTATTTTGGGAGATGCACCAATAAATCCTAAATTTGTATCTTGTAATCCATTTGGTCCTATGAATTTTCTTATGAACCGTTAGGCCCTATCCCAATGTTAATAACCATTGAACATCATCCACATCAACTACAACTTCAACAACATCAAACCGATTTTGAGTTTTTGATGATCCCTATCAGATTCATCATATTCAAACATCAAAACATCAGATTCAAAATATCAGATTCATTAATCTATATATATATCTTGTATTCACATTGTGAACATCGGTTCGTGAGGCGAAGTCTTCAAAATCGACGGTGATACGGCCACTTCCGACCCAGTTTTCATGCTCTCCGATCCGATCTCCATGGACAAATCTGCCTCACGTTCCCTCCTTTCCTTTTCTAACGCCCCAACCCCAATCCCCTTATATATATATATATATCACCATCACATGCATACTCACTGTAACCCTAGTTCTATATATATATATATATATCACCATCACATGCATACTCACTGTAACCCTAGTTCTAAACCCGCTTCACTCTCTGTTTTTCATCGTTACTCTTGCTTGAGAACATCATGGGCAAAATCAAGATTGGAATCAACGGTAATGTCATCTTCTCATCAGGTTTTTCAGTTAATTTTGATTTGAGTTTTTGTGCGTGTTTGTGGTGATGTTTTTAGGATTCGGAAGGATTGGGCGTTTGGTGGCTATCCCTTGCCATATCACAGTGGCGATGGCGGATTCACCACCGAGAGATGTACTGAAGCTTCAAAGCCCTTCAATTTGAGAATTTCAAATCTGGCCATAGCGACGGGTTGATGATGAGATATGGCCATAGCGACGGGTTGATGATGTTGATGATGATGTTTAATATTTAATGTTTGATGATGATGAATAATGTTTTATGTCTGATGTTTGATGTTTGATGGGTAATGTTTTGATGATGTTGATGTTAATGTTTAATGTTGATGATGAATAATGTTTAATGTTTGATGATGTTTAATGTTTAATGTTGATGATGATGTTTAATGTTTAATGTTTAATGTTTGATAATGATGAATAATGTTTAATGTTGAATAATAATGTTTTATATCTGGTGTTTGATGTTTGATGGATAATGTTTTGTTGATGTTGTTGATGTTACTGATGTAGGTAGTGGGACTAAATGGTGCATAAGAAAACTTGTAGGACTAAATGGTTTAACTTTCTACCAAATAGGATTTACTGGTAATTTTTCCTATTATTTTCAGATGTGCTACGTAGCCCAAATGAACATGGCTCGACTGTCCCAAATTTTTAAACGATGTTGTTTGATTTTTTTTATTTTATTATATTTTATTTTTTACCGTTTTCTTCTTCCTTCCCTCTCTTTTTCATTTTCTCTCTCTGCTCTGCTGCTCTGGAGCTCAAAATCAACAACTCAAAAAAATTAACAGAAAAATTTAGCAAACAAACTCAAAAAAATTATGAGTTTTTTCACCAAATCTAAGAAATAGAGATATAGAAAAATACTCCAAAACAGATCACCAATTTGCAGAGAAATTGAGAAGAACAGATCACCAAAGCTAAGAACATATCACAAATAAATCTGTTCTTCTCAAAAACTCAAAAAAATACACAAATCAAAAAAATCAAAATCAAAATCAAAATGAGGGAAAGAGAGAAGAACAGAGAAAGAAAGAGAAAAGGAAGAAGTCGCCTCCGTTACTCATCGCCATTACTCTATGTGTATACACAGATCTGTGTATACACACACACAACTCGTCGTCCCGCCATCGCCATCACGCAGCCCGTCGTCCCATTGTCGCCATCACGTCATTGCTCTCTTGCTCCCTCTTCTCTCTTCTCTCTTCTCCCTTCTCCCTTCTCTCTTTTCTCTTCTCCCTGTTTAAGGAGAGGAAAACAAAAAAAAAGAATTTTTTTTTTTTGAAAACGACGTCGTTTTCAATTTCGGGGCAATCGAGCCTTGGAATTTTCGAGCCCTCAAGCTTTATTTTATTATTTTTATTTATATTTATATAATTTTAGATAAATTATTATGGTAGTCCTATATTTTACTCCTTGTGTCGTTTTAGTCTATATATTTTTAATTAGCTCGATTTTCATCTTAGATTTATGATTTTGTCTCAATTTCTTAGCATTTTTTTTAATGAAAAATATGCACATAAGTGTAACATGACATATTTTTAAAGGCAAAACTATAAACTTACTCAGTTAGTTAACCTCAACCAGTTTAGTGATAATTTTCTTTAAAAAATACTAACGGTACTATTAATTAGATCAAATTGAAACAAAATCTAAAATTAAAAATCAAAATTGAGCCAATTGAAAGTATAGGGACCAAAATGACATAATGGGTAAAAAATAAGAACCACCAGTGTAACTTGCCCATTATATTTTATGGAGCATTTTTACTGTTATATTTTGATCTAAATTTTACTTTAGTACCTACACCTTGTTTAGTTTTAATTTGAACATTTCATTCAAATTTTTCGTTAATTTTTTTTTGTATGTGCACCTCAAGAAATTCAAATATTATAAAATTGTTGATTTTAACTTTCGACTTAAATGAAGGAATTAAATTGAAACTGAATTTGAAGTATTTGAATGAAATTATTCAATTTAAATAATATAAATTAAAGTAAAATTTGACCTAAACTATAAAAATTAAAAGTATAATTTATTCTTTTTTTTGTGTTAATAAATGCCTTAAAATGTTTGTTAGTGAACTTCGAATAATTCTATATTAATAAAGCTAGTTATCCAAAGTTTATCAAGAATTTTATTTAGCTTGTGAAAATGAAAGGACTTTGAAAAAGAAAAGAGATTCAAATTTTTACCTATACTCACTATTACAAATACAGATAAAGATCACATTTTTTTATGTGATGTATTTTTTTTAATCACACATTTTAAGTTTTATTAAAGTGTGATATTTGAGAGTGTGATTAAAAGGGATTATTTTTAATCACACTTTTTAAGTGTCATTAAAAAATGCTTTCATCACATCTTTTAAATGTGATTAATAATATTTAGATCACACTTTTTAAATGTGATTAATAACATTTAAATCACACATTTTAAGTGTGATTAATAACTAATAAAACATGTGATAAAAAAAAAAGAATTCGACATATTTAAAAATAATCAATATTATTTTTGTACGCGCATTTAAAAAATTTAATACACACTATATACTATATTTTGAATCACAACCATATATTGAATGAAATAACTTCATATATTTTATAAATGAAAGTTAAATGTTTAAAAGTATATATAAAGAAATTAATAAAAAGTTTTTAACTGTGATTACATATATTAAAAAATAAAAATAAAAAAACTTGAAAAAACTAAGTTCTTGAATTCTTTGATCATATTTTGCATCTCTCCAGGAAATTTCTGACCTGAAAAATAAAAAAACAAATTAATTTAGAAACCGCTAGAAGCATATGAATAAACTATTTTTGTAGAGACTGTTCTTGTCTTACAAAAGACAAAATCAGACATTTTCTCGTCACACTGACTCTTCATCCCCAGCATCAATAGAAAAGGAATAACGAATTTGATTATTCACATTTACATTCAAGAGTAGCAATTACTGGGATACAAATCATTATCAAGAACTAACACATGAATTGATACCTGCAAAATCACGGCAAGCAACAACTCGAGTGAACTACCCTTTTTCCAGTACTTACACAGTTATGGAGAATAAAAAAAACGCTACAAGGCAAAAATTATCCATCTAATTCTTTTTGGTAGCGAATATGAACTTCTTTTACAAGTTGAAAGGGGAAGGGGGGGGGAAGAAAAGACACGGCTCTAACAGTCAAGTAAAGTATCATAGGCACCAAGTTCAGAGTTCAAAAATCCAAGCAAGAAATAAAATTTAAGTACAACCCCAAAACATAAATATCAGATAGAATGAACAACAAAACAGAAGGTTGGAGTTCCTCTCCACCCCGTAAATTCATTCATTTAGCCTTACCAATTTAGCCTTACCAAGTGAATTATATCATTCATGACCAATAGTAGTCTGGTTGATTTCTCCATCAAGCTTGCTCTGAAGCTTTGCAACAGTAACGTAGTTCATCGGAAGAGCATGATACGATGCCTGCAATTAGAGCATTTATAATAGTTACACAATGCAGGAAGTTAACATTATATCTGTATCTATCTATTGGTAGGGTGTAGTGGACTCTGTTTTTGATCACCCAAAAGAAACCTGGATTATAACATCTGATAAACTTACTTCCTATATCTCATTCTTTATGCCACTGCTATTATTTTTTGATATTGAAGTTAATTGCAAAATTGGAGAAAATAAACTTATAAGATTAGTAGATTCACTTATAAGCATGTATCTCTAAATTCTTGGTCATAGTTTCTCTACATAGTGCAAATGGTTAAGAACAATGAGGGGACTTAAAGGGCCCAGGAAGCTCTAAGATTCCCAGCAAATAAGAACCTAAAACGTAAATAAAAACCAAAAAATAGGAGAGGGCAAAAATGTGGAATATAATTAGTGTGACATTTTTTGTTAGGAGATAAACTACTTAAACAAATAAGTCAGCTTAGAGACCTAAAACTTATTCCATTAAAAAGAAAAAAATTATTACACTTACCTTCATGTACATGTGATCTTCACCAATATCCTGCTAAGCTTTCTTGCCTGGGACAACTTGGCCAACCATTTCTTCCTTTATAGGATTGAAATCATAGTCAAATTTCTACAATTGTGGTTTTGTTACCCAAAAAAATAAAATAAAAGAACACTTGAGACTATAATAACACAAAGACACAAAATTCAAACTGAATGAAAAGAAATGAACTACCTTTTGTTTGTCAATGGTGTAACAGTCTGTTCCGTCCTTAAATAGAATACCTTCCTTAACTAGCTTGTCCATAATTTCTGAAAACCACTTAAAAAATGAAATTTTAAATTTATTCTCTGATTTAAAATGTGCAACCATACAGGATTGGATGCCTTATTTTACAAGTTTCAACATGTGTCAAATCATCATTTACCTTCAATCAAAGCCTTCAACCATAAAGTTGCATACCAATATCATAACATTACAAAATTAAGAAATTGTCAGATTCAAAATAAATTGAATATAGTCAGTTGAACCAACATTGATCTTTAACACCACTTAACCAAGTAAAGGTCTTTACCAATGAGATGCTGCGAAAATTTGAGGGGACATTGATGAGTTCAATAGTCTCAAGGTGATAACAGCTGATCCAGTCCTTTACCCGATCTAATTGTTGTTCAACTTCTGCTGGATCTTGAGTATCATCTGCACATTGGATATTATATTATAGATTATGATATGCCCTGAATTTTTTCTCATACAGAACTATAATATTTCTAACAGAATTTACCTTCATCAACCATCCCACCATTTTCATTAGCCCATTGCTTATCTATCAAAAAAACTATTTGTTATTCACAGTTCAAACTTGAAAAACTACTGAAAACAAGCAACGTGTAAACAAAATTTGAAACGACCAAAGAAAAGCACATAATTACCTATTGGTGCAACTATGTATTGGTCATTTTCCGAAAGGCCAATCTGAAATGAGTTGCAAATTTTGACAATTGGTTTATTAAGCATTTCTGCTGTATGGTAAATGAACTTTATAGCATGTATTTTAGCTCATTGAGAACCAAAAACAAATGTAACGTTAACTCATCACCTCACTGTCAGATTTAGAACACTCCATTTGTACAGAATCAGCCCCCAAGCTCACATCATCATCTTGAATGTCATCATTTTCATCCTCACAAGGATTGAGCACACTCTTAACAAACATCAACTTAAAATTTTCGAACAAGGGACCAAGTGTTCCTGCAATATTCTATCCTTAACTCTAAAATACCCAACAATATGGCAATGTTTCACACAGGTATTTTATCAAACACAAGAAGGGCTTTTACACCATCTCCCTCTCCCAACCCTCTTCTAGCTCTCCAACCTCTTCATTCCCATTAGGAACCCCTATCCCACCTGGTTACACTTCCTCTTCCGCCCCTTGCCACAGCCCCTCCAACCCTCTACTACCATAGATCCATTGCCTCTTTCCCTCTTATCCACAACCACAAAACTACTCGTTTTCTCCACCACAAATCTGAAATGCTCACCCTTTCCGTCCCTACTATAGCACCACTAGCCCCTCTCTCACACCACACCTCCCGTTACACCATTCCATCCCCACCACAGTGCCACCACGTTGCCAAAAACCCTTACCCCACCATTAAACAATACATAGAGAGAGAGAGAGAGACCATACCTTTGTAAGGGAGAAGAGATGACGAGTCCACTGTGAGGGAGATTGGAAGAGGCTGAAGAGATGTTGACATTGAGCATACAATGAGGTGCTAGGGTTTTATTTGGAAAAAGTCTCAAAATGATTTGTCCTTACAAATTCAATCTTGTTTTGCCTGCTGAGAGTAATGGAAGCTAAAAAGGCACCAGTTTGGGATATATTATTATATAAAAATAATATATTCAAAAATATATACAATCACATTAATTAAAAGTGTGAACAAAAAATATACATATACTCACACTTGATTTAAAAGTGACATAAAAAATAAATATTATCATACTCAATCAAATTAAGTGTGATTAAAATATCAATATAATTTTTTTTATCACACTTTCAATAAAAGTGAGATATTTTTATTTGTCAAAGTATGATTTTTAACTATTTTTGTAGTAGTGATATAATCATACTTTAATTAGAAAGTATGATTAAAAAATATATAAATAATCACACTTTAATTAGAATATGTGATTAAAGAATATATATAATCACACTTATTTAAAAAGTGTGATTAAAAAGTAGTAGTGTATATATAATCACACTTTAATTAGAATGTGTGATTAAAAAATATATAAATAATCACACTTTAATTAGAATGTGTGATTACAAAAATATATATATAATCACACTTTTAATTAGAAGGTGTGATTAAAAAATATATATAATCACACTTAATTGAAAAGTGACATAAAAAATAAATATTATCATACTCAATCAAATTAAGTGTGATTAAAATATCAATATAATTTTTTTTATCACACTTCCAATAAAATGAGATCTTTTTTTTTTTATTAAAGTGTAATCTTTAACTATTTTTGTAGTAGTGACTTATAATTTAAATGCAGCCTCAAAAAATAAGGAAGCTTTGGAACTTACTAACAAACCATTTTCTTTTATTTATAAAAAAAATCCCTAACCAAGTGACATTTTCAAATTATTTATGAACAATTCATTTCTTTACGTGAAATGAATATGAGAATGTGGTCAACATTAGTGGATGATAATATGTAACTTCTGTTTTTTTTTTTTTTTTTAAATAAAAATTTATTATACACACTCTCATATCATATACATCATTAGTTACGTTATTTTCTTTTTTAGTCATAATCAATTTTTTCTTTAATTATGACATTATATTAAGATATTTAGTTATAAATTTTTTTTGTATTTAATTATGATTGTTTTTTTAGTTATTGCGCAAAAAGTATTGATGTGGTTATTTAAGCACTAAAATATTTTATTTAAAAATCGGGTAGTAACTATTATTCCGTAAAATAGCGGTCAAGACCAGATGTCGATGCACAGGGACTAAAGATAAGAAATTTAATTTAGAAATTTAGAATTTTAATGGATTTATTGGGAATTTTTGGAGTGAAAATTAAACTATTAATTAAGTGAAATAAAATGAGAAAAATATCTTAGAGCATCCAATGACAAGTCATTGAAGTTGCTATTACCATAATTTGACAGTTGTTTAGAAAAACCTTGCTACAATGGTTGGTTATGGCAACTGTCATAATATTGCCAACTCATAAGCGAAATCAACCTTCTTCGCTCTCAACAAAACATCCCTTCCTTCCTTCCGTCTACCATTTTTGCAAAACCAAAGCTGGTGTTTTCAAAACGTCCAACCATCCCAAACATTAATTTCTGTGCCAAAATGGCAAAAACGACAATTGTCCATTGGAGCACTATTATTGTAATTCTACCTTTTCTATTATTCATTGCCATAGTTTGGCAATGGCAATGCTATTATAGCATTTGCTATTGGAGATGCTTTTAGGATTTCGAATCCACCACTGACCACATAATTGAGAGTTGTATTAATTTGTAGAAAATCTTTAATTTGGATACTACGATGTATCTTGGCCTAGATACTTTGTAAAAATATTTTTTGTATAATAAAATCTAGAAGTATGAACAATCTTTGCTTACCACGGACCGTCTCCCTAAATTATACTAAACTATTTTGAAGCATGACCCGTCTTACTTGGCATGACTTGCTTAACAATTTTACTACACAAACACTAAAAACCATTTGTATAATGAATATTACATAAAAATATTTATTGCACAAACAAACCTTTTAACATTATACAAAATATCCAAATTAAATTAAAATTACAGAATTAAATATAACTCAACCCAATTACTTGATCAGGTTTCATCTCAACTCTAAAATGAGGAAGTTAGTTCCACATACTCATCTAACTACCACTCTAAAAAATGTATATTCTAAACTCTCCCACTCTTCCTTCTTTTATTGCTCTCTTTTTCTTTCTTTCCTTTCTTCTCTGAGCTTCTTTCTCTCCTCTTGAGCATGTTTGTTGAAGCTCTTCTTATAGGCATTCAACTTGCAAATAAGATAAATATAATATTATAGTATCTATATATAAGAACCGCTTAACTGTTTGAGATTCATCTTTTCTTTTTGATTTGCCATTTCATTTTAAATAATTTATTAATGGCGGTCTACATGTTGAGTTTTCGTAATTACGCAAACATCCTTGGACAATTATGAAACTTAAATCTTTTATTTTTTTAACAAATTACAAATACACATGTAAGGTTTATTTAAAATATGAATCGGTCCTATAATACTAGAAATTACAACTACCATTTGTCATAAATTTTCATTTAACACAATACTCAGGGGAAAAAAAAACCAATTCTCCTATGCAATAATAAATTATCAAAAAATTTTATTGAAAAATATTTCTCATAAAAATTGTTAATTGATTTAATAATTTATTTATTAACAAAATGGTTAACTGAAAAATATTTTTCATATCATTAAAAATTGTTAATTTACTTAATGATTTACTTATTAATAAAATTGATCATTTGTTATATGAGTATGATTTATGTATTAATAAAATTAGTTATATATATATATATATTTTCTTTTGTTTTTTTATTAGTTCAGTGAATTATATTAATAATTTTTTTAGATAAGGGAATTATTTTAATATTTGTTTTATATTTATCTGTTGATAAAAGTTACACATTATAATTTTTTTATATATAAATTTAGAAGAAATGTTAAAAACTCATAAGTTTACCCAAAATGATATAATAACAGAATTAGAGTCTACATCATTAGGTATATAACAAATTAAAAATTTATACATATCATACCACATAATTCTATTATATATCTAATAATTTATTCTATTCAATTTCATACAACAATATTTTAATTTTTAAAAAATTATCAAAATATAAAATTTAAATATACTACAGTAATAACATGTGCTTTGCATGGACCTTCCTAAACTAATACTATATATATATATATATGTATGTATATATAAAGATTGACACAGGGTGGTAGGATTTTTCAACCCCATTATTGCTGCTTCTTTTCTTTTTTCTTTTTTGTGTTCTCTTTTATTATGCTTTTCTTTTTTTTTTCTTTTTATTATTATGATAATATATATGATTATATAATATAATATATATGCATATACATATATTGTTCGTCGGATTTCACGGTTTTACTTATTTATTTATTATTTATATAATATTATTAAAATAATATAATATAAAATAAATTTATTAAAATATAATATATACTACAATTTATGTATAAATACTTAGGCCAAGTTTGACATCTACTAAATAATACAAAAAGTTAAAAAGTCACCATCCTATTTAAGTCACATCATCTTATTTAAATCACATTACCTCTCTAATACATCATATCAAACTCAATCCAAATCCAACCTATATAAGCCAATAAGTCAAAAAGTATACTTTTTTTAGAACAACCCAAACCAACCCTTAAAATGTATGAAAAAACACAATATTATACAAAATTATAAAATAATATAAATAAATGGACTAATAAAGTGTATGTTAACGGGCCAAATGTATAACATTTAGGCTCCAATCACACCTCCTAACTTACATTTTGCTAGTTCTTGAGCAAAATAAAAATATTTTTAAAAAAAAAATCTATCTATGTCATTTTCGTAGAAAACACGATTACATTTAGCTTCCATTTGGGAAGTGGGCTGGCTCTTTGGCTTTTTTGGCTATATGAGCCTGGGCTCAAAAGCTTGGTTTGGGAAGGGCTCTTGGCTTTTTGGCTTTTTTGACTTTTTTTGTGAGAGAAGAGTGTAATGATTATGGGGTTGGATGTGATATTTTGTCTGTTGTGGCTCATGAGCCTGTTTTGTCTTTTGTGGCTCATGAGCCACTTGAGCCCTTCCCGAACGGACCCTTAGCGTATACTAGCCTTTGAATCCCTAAGTTATCCCTAATGGATGAGTTATAGTCTTGTGAGGATTTACAATGAATATACCAACCTTTTTTTTCTTCTTTTGTATAGAGGTCAGAGAGTCTCTACAATTCAAATGTTGGAAGCTTCAAAAAGAAAATCCTAACTTTCCTACATTAGAAAAATAATTAGTCAGAGTACAAAATACTAACAATCATTAATAAATATCCCTTTGAAATGTTAAAGATTATTTGGATGGATTATTTCTTAATACTACATTCATTTATTTCTTAATTTGGTTTATTGGAATGTTAAGATTATTTCTTAATATCCCTATGAAATAACTATTCTTTTATAAGTAATACATTTTTTTAAGGCCCTGTATATTTTTAGAGATATGATGGATGTGATTTTTAGTGTGAGAATTATTAGTGAAAGGATTAGGAAAAATTATATTTGTTTGTGATATATTTTAGTAAGGGGATTAACTATATGAAATATCATAAATACCTTTTGGTGTTTTTGATATATTTTATAAATATTTTTTTGTACAATATTATTTTAATGTATATATATAGAATGACATAATAACCACACAAAAAAAAAAAAAAAAAATCACACATACAAAATATAACTTTGGTATCTTTGTAAAATGGAAGGGATTGTTAGTCCCCTCCTTGGAGGATATTAATAGTCCCAAGGGACTATTAGTCCTAAGGTAGTGTTTGTTTGGAAGGATTGGAGGGGAGATTGGATTCCATGTCTAATCTACCATAGAGTCTATTGTTTGATTGATAATTTGTAAGGATTAAGAGTCCCATCACATATATGTTGGACTATTGACCATGTTTGTTTGGCTCCATAGTATGGAGCGGATCAAGAGTATGGTGAGATTGAGTGAGAAGATTATTAGTGTGGTGATAATAGGTTAAAGATGTAAGATAAAGAATGTTTGTTTGTACACCACCGGATTAGTAATACTATAAATAGTATTAATATATAAAATAATATATTTTAATTTTTAGTATTTTTTTAATATTACAATTATTATTTTTTTGTTCTAAAAAATATAAATTTTGCATAAAAATTATTTAAAAATTCATTAATCCCCTTACACAAATTCTAATCTCAACCCTACTCCCACTATGGGATTGATAATCTTACCAATAGGGCGAATTACTAGTCTAAGGGGATAGTTAATCCCCACATTCATCACCCCAATCAAACACTCTATAAGTAGGTCCACAGACTATTAATCCAATCCCCTTCACCAAAGAGCCAAACAAACATGGCCATTGTGTCCTAGGGGGAGATGTGGGATAGAAATGGTGTGATTGGAATCTCATGTGATTAAGTTGTAAAATGACACATTTACCCTCTAAATATTTGATTTCATTATGTATTGCATTTAGTTAAATAAAATAAAATATAAAAATATCAATTATTAAATTAAATAAAATAAAATAAGATAAAATAATTTTTTCTTAATTTTTATTCATGTTTGTTTACTTAATTTTTAAAATAAATTTTATAGATTTTTTATTGATATTTTATTTTAAGTTTTTGTTGATATCTTATTTAATTGATATTTTATTTCACTTCATTATTTAATTTTTATTGATTTTTTATTTAATTTTAATATTTAATATTTAACATTATTTTAAAAATAACATAAATTTTTATTGATGTTTTATTTATTTAATTTTTATAAAATAAAATAAAATAATTTTTTATTGAATCTACCCAAAAATAATTAAAATATTAAGACATATTTAATATTACTATTACTGAGGTGCTATTTGGTAAAAGTGAAAATCGAAAATTGAAGTGTGAAAATTAAGTATTGAAAACTGAATATTGAATTTTTAAATTGAAAAATTGTTTGATAAAAATTTTAGTGTTGAATTGAAAATAAGTTATTTGATATGTATAAAATCATATTTAAAATTTATTATTTTAACTTTTATATTGTGATGGTCATGGTGGTAGTAGTGGCAGTGGCATAGTAGTAGTGGTGGTGGTGGTGGTAGTGATGGTAGTGGTACTAAATGATAGTGGTGTTTATGACAATGGTGATGAAGGTGATGGTAATAATAGCGGCGGCGGTGATAGCGGTAGCGATAGTGGTGGTAGTAGTGGCGGTGGCATGATGGTGGTAGTGGTTGTATTAGTGGTGGTAGTGGTAGTGGTGGCATGATGGTGGTGGTGGGGTGGTGGTGATAGCGGCAACGATAGTGATGGTGGTAGTAGTAGCAGTGGTATGATGGTGGTAGCGGTGGTAATAGTAGTGGTGGCACAATGGTGGTGGTGGTTGTAGTAGTGGTGGTAGTGGTGGTGGTGGCGGCGGCGGTGGCGGTGGTAATAGTAGCGGTAGCATAATGGTGATGGTGGTGGTAGTGGTAGTGGTAGTGGTGATGGTGATGGTAGTGAGTTTATAATAGTGTATATGAATACTTATCTTTAGTATTTATAAATTCAATCATAATTAAGTAAATTTTATATGACTTAAAATTTTATTAAATTTTAACTTACATTTTAAGAGGCACTTAAATTTTTAAGTGATATCAATTATGATTATTAAACGGACTTAATTGATTATTACTTAATCAATTCAGTTTTAAGTGCTGAATTATGTTATCAAACACTCCCTACGTAAATAATTGAAAAGGGTAAAATAGTCTATTAAGTATTTATCATTTTTCATAATATCCCAATCAAATATTGAATTCAATAGAATAGTCAATTCTAAATATCTAATCTCATGATAAAACAAATATGGGATACGCATCATTTTCAACCAAATAATCCAAGGACTATATATCCCAAGATTAATCCGATAGATTATAATCTTCCTTTATCCAGTCTATCCAAACAAATATGACCTAAGAGTTTTTTTTTGGATGAATAAATAAAAATTTTTGGGTTATTTGACCTAAGAGTTTTGTTCCAACCAACACATAATTTTTGTGAGACGCATGAGACTACTAGTCCAATTCCATGGTCTTTGGACTAAAACAAACATGCCCTAAGTTGTTATTTTACAAAAACTTTTTTAGTTGGCTTTTTTGAGTTAGCTTGGGATTAAAAAATTTGTTTAGATTGTGTTAGGTTTTTATTCTTGGCAATCCCGTTTGACAAAACTCCTTTCAGATGTATTTATTTTTGCACTTTTATTTCAGTGAGGCTATGAGTTTATTAGATGCAAATCCAAACCCGAATCGAGCCATGCAGAGAAGTTTGTGATGTTAATACTTTCAAGATTGCCACTTCGCTAATTATTACGGGGGTCGCAATCCTTGGCTCGAGCAATGCTTTCAAGGAGTTCTCGCTCGAGCCAAGGATTGTGTCCATACAAAAACTTGAAAGTGTGTATTCCTCGCTCGAGCCAATGATTCGTCGCTCGAGCCAAGGCACTAGTAGAAATCACGAAAAATACACTCCTCGCTCGAGCCAGCAAAGTTTCGCTCGAGCGAGACTCAGAATCCAGATTTCTCAAGGAGTTTGTTTTCTTCCCAATCTAGAATTACTTTTGATTCTCTATAAATACTTGGTTTTCTCCCAAAACTGAGGTATTCATTGAATTCCTCCAGATCTTCTTTTTGGTTCTTGAAAATTTATATCTGGGGATATTTTGTTATTTTTCTTTGATATTTTATTGAGTATTCAACTCATGGTTTAAAGAGAGTACATCAAAGGTTTGTTTGTTATACACAAAAGAGAGAGTTGTTCTTCAGTTGTAGATTCTGAAGAATTCGAGCCTGAAACTTTGGTGGAATCCGGAGTGGCTCATCAGAAAGACAATTCCGTGGTGAAGATGGGGTTGGAAGAGGCACATAGAGGTTGGTTCAATTAGCCGTTGTGGATTCACTAGGTAATTGAGAGTATACCTGTGTAATTCCTTTAATTCTTCTTAGTGGATTGTCTTGTGGCGGTTGTCCGTGGTTTTTGATCACAATTGGAGGTGTCAATTGTGATTTTTCCAATAAAATCATTGTGTCGATTTGTCTTTGATTGTTTGATCGGGATTGTTATATTCTGCTTAAAATTGATACAAAATCACAAATCAATATCTAGGGAGTTTCTAGATTTTTCAGATTGAATTCTTGATTTTTTTGACTTTTATGAAAAAAAATAAAATAATTATAATTTAGATATAATATTTTATCTTATTAATTTATTTAATCTATTTTATTTTTGTGACCTTCTCAAAAACCCTAGCCAAACGAAGGCAAAAAATGACATAAAGTTGGGGATTGAAATTCTGAAAGCCCTCATATATGCGCGTCAATTTATAGACTACCAATAGGGTTCGAATGGGACGAAATTCTGATTTTTTAGTTTTTTTTTTATTTTTTTGGTTTGGTTAAATTAATTCTGTTTGGGAATTTTTTAATTTTTATAATTTTTTAAGAGAAAAAGTGAAATGATTAATAATTTAGATGCGATATTTTTTCTTATTAACTTAGTTAGTTTATTTTATTTTTTTGTGCTCTTTTATTTTTAATCTAAACCTAACTCACTTGCTAAACGAGAACAAAATCTGTTCAAAGACCTTAAAGAGTGCTTTGAAAAGATGATTAAAAAATAATTTTTAAAATTTTTATTTTTAAAAAGTAAATTAAAAATTAAAAAATAACTTTTAACTCACTTTTCAAAATAAATTTAAAACACCTCATATTTAAGAGTTTGGATCCTTTGAGTAATTCTAATATTAAGATTGTATCTAGATTTATACGTAAATTTATATAGAAAAGTGAAAAGTAACAGAAGTTTGGCTTTCACTTTTTATTTTTGTCACTTTTTGCCTTCTCTTTTCCTTTTCCTTTTCCCTCATAAATTTCTACAAAAAATTTATAGATTAGGCAGAGAAAAGTGTGTTGGGGCATATCTCTTTAGTGAAGTTTGGGATCTAATTAATTTATTAAAAAAAATTTAATTTGATTTAATTTAGGTATAATATATTTTATATATATTATATTTAATTTGTGGATATCTAATTCACTTTGGTTACAATTAGAATTTTGATAAAAAAATTCATTAATCAATAATAGATACATATATATATATATATATATTAGTATTGTTTTTCTCAAGAAAAATGGATTATGCGGCTGCTACAACATTAGAAAACCAATTCAGTGGAAAAATTTGAGTTTGTGTGCTTCGGTTTCGGCTTCATAATTGGATGTTTTGGTGGAATTAATTTGAGTCTATTATTTTAAGTCTTCTACGACTCTGGTTTAAAGATTTAGGTTCATCTATTTGGTGAGATCTTTCCTCTTGTTTATTTGTAGTTGTTTGGAATTCACCTAAGGGTGGTTTTGTGAGACCATTCGTGTCTCGTTTGTAATCGTTTGAAAACTCTTTGGTTGATAGTGGAATCGGATTTCGATCCTTTAGACGTACCTCACATTGAGGGAACCACGTAAAAATTCTTGTGTTGCTTTTGATTTAATTTTTTCGCATTAGTTTTTATTTTCATTGATTGACCTTAAAGAGTGTTGATTACTGATCAAGGGGAGCCTGAGAGCTACCAAGAAGCAATTGAGCATGCAAAGAAAGATAATTAGAAAAAGGCCATGAAAGAGGAGATGAATTCCTTACTTGAAAATCACACTTATGATTTAGTGAAATTGCCTAAGGAGAGGAAAATTTTGAAAAATAAGTGGGTTTTCAAATTGAAGAACGATAGTAAGAATTTTAGATACAAAGCACGTCTTGTTGTGAAAGGCTTTGGGCAAAAGAAAGGTATTGACTTTAATGAGATTTTCTTACCGATTGTGAAGATGTCTTCTATTCGGGTTGTACTTGGCATGGCTACACGTATGAACCTTAAAGTTGAACAACTTGATGTGAAGACCGCATTTCTTCACGGTGATCTTGAAGAAGAAATTTACATAGAGCAACCAGAAGGTTTTGTGGAGAAAGGGAAAGGGAAAGAGAAATTTGTTTACAAATTGAAGAAAAGTTTGTATGGCCTCAAGCAAGCCCCACGGCCATGGTACAAAAAATTGAACTCTTTCATAATGAATAATGGTTTTTCTAAAACCACTTTGGACCATTGTGTGTTTGTGAAAAAAATTTCGGATGGCAAATTTATTATTCTTTTGCTTTATGTTGATGACATGTTAATTGTGGGTTAAGATTACACTATGATTAACATGTTGAGATTAGAGTTGAGTAAGGCCCCATTTGGGGAGTGGCTAAATTAGCCAATTAGCCAAAAAGTTACATTTTTAGCCAAAAAGCCAACAACCCATACCAAAAAG
This sequence comes from Camellia lanceoleosa, assembly GCA_025200525.1. Lineage (NCBI taxonomy): Eukaryota > Viridiplantae > Streptophyta > Magnoliopsida > Ericales > Theaceae > Camellia > Camellia lanceoleosa. The sequence continues at coordinate 59,313,328 of CM045770.1, read as the reverse complement.
TCAAAGATTCTCTTTTCTCTAAACTTTTTGCACAGCTTTTCGTAATTAGCCAAAAAGTCATCCCAAACATACAAGTTTTTTTTACTTACTTTTTTAGTCAATTAGCCAAAAAGTTACTAAATTAGCCTGTTCCCAAACGAGGCCTAAGTCTTTTGCTATGAATGACTTGGGGTCGGCAAAGCAAATACTTTGTATGAAAATTGTTTGTGATCGCAAAGAGGGGCTGATTTGGTTGTCTTAAGAAAGCTACATTGAGAAAGTTTTTGAGAGGTTTAACATGCATAAAGCAAAATCGTTTGGTTGTCCACTTGCGGGTTACTTCAAGCTTAGTTCGAATCAATGTCCTATAAGTGAGAAAGACAAAGAAGAGATGTTGAAAGTTCCTTATGCTTCAGCAGTTGATTCTTTAATGTGCAGCATCGTTTGTACAAGTAGGATATTGCTCACGCCATTGGTGCGGTGAGTCGTTTTCTTTCTAATCCGGGTAAAGAACATTAGGTAGCGGTAAAATGGATTCTGAGATATCTTCGAGGGACTTCGAAGGTGTGTTTGTGTTTTGGGGATGGTAAGCCGATGTTTGATGGGTTCACAGATTTTGACATAGCTGGTGATGTTGATTCTATGAAATCTACTTTGGGGTATTTGATGACATTTGCAGGGGGAGCTGTGGTATGACAATCTAAATTACAAAAATGTGTTGCTCTCTCAACTACCGAAACTGAATTTATTGCTATTACGGAAGCTTGCAAAGAAGAGTTATAATTGAAGAAATTTTTGTAAAAGTTAGGTTTGAAGCAAGAAAAGTATGTGCTTTATTGTGATAGTCAAAGTGCTATTTACTTGAGTAAAAGTTCTACTTTTCATTCGAGATCGAAACACATTAATGTGAGGTATCATTGGATTCGTGATGTGTTAGATTAGAAATTGTTATAATTCGAAAAGGTTCACATAGATGATAATATTTAAGATATGTTGATTAAGACTTTGTCGAGGGACAAACATTTAAAGTGTCAAACTTTGGCGGGTATGATTGATGTCTCCACCTAAGTCGATAAGGGGAGAATTGTTGAGGTATATCTCGTTATTGGAGTTTGAGACCCAATTGGTTTGTTAAAAGAATTTTAATTTGATTTGATTTAGGTATAATATGTTTTATATATATTATATCTAATTTGTGGAGACCTAATTCAATTTGGTTACAATTAGGATTTTGATAAAAAAATCCATTAATCAATAATATATATATATATATATATATATATTGGTATTGTTTTTCTCAAGAAAAAGGGGTTGCACGGCTGTTACAACATTGGAAAACCAATTCAGTGGAAAAATTTGAGTTTGTGTGCTTCGGTTTCGGCTTCATAGTTGGATGTTTTGGTGGAATTAATTTGGGTCTATTAATTTGGGTCTTCTATAATTTCGGTTTTGAAGATTTTGGTTCATCAATTTGGTGAGGTTTTCCTCTTGTTTATTTGTAATTAATTGGAATTCATCTAAGGGTGGTTTTGTGAGACTATTCGTGTCTCGTTTGTAATCGTTTGAAAACTCTTTGGTTGATAGTGGAATTGAATTTCGATCCCGTGGACGTACCTCATATTAAGGGAACCACGTAAAAATTTTTATGTTGCTTTTGATTTAATTTTTTCGCATTAATTTTTATTCCTATTGATTGATTTACTTGTAACAATTCTTATATTTTTCCTAACAAAGTGCTCAGCAATAAACTCATTTTATTTTGTGGGAAAGCTTATATGTAGTTAGCTATTTATTTATTTATTTTGGTATATATTACGTATAGAATTATGACACTTGTAATTCATAAATAAAGTTACAAATTTTGTGATAATATTTTATATTTTATAGTAATATTATATATTTTTAAATAAAATTATTTTTTAAATACAAAATATGTAACATTATAACAAATGTGGGTGTTTGGGAAGTGATTTTTTTTGTAAATTTTTTTAGTTGTAGGATATTATTGAAATTTTTTTTTTTTGTATTTGGAAAAATAATTAGATTTTTTTGTGATTGGATGTGATGTTTATAAGAGAAAAAGTGAAATGATTATAGAGTTTGATGTGATATTTTGTTTGAATTTATTTTTTTTGATTTTGTAAAATGTTTATCTTGTAGTGAAAAAAAAATCAAAAAAAAAACCTAAAAACTAAGTTGCCAAACACAGCCACCATTACCATAAAAATATATAATTTTATTTATAAATCACAAACTCTAAATACCAAACATGACACAAAAAATACCAAACATGTGTGCCAAAGTATTCCATTTATATATAGCCTTGCCTTGTCTCGTACTTTAATGTGCCAAACAAGTGCCTTCTTGTCACAAAGTCTTGTTCTCTAAATTTTTTTTTTTGTTTTTTGTTATAGGAAAATTCTTCCTATTCTCCATGCAGTCTAAGGCCTCTTCTGAAGATTATCGGGGTATCTGTTATTTGCTCCAAGTGAGGAGACTATAACTTAAGAACTTGTCCCGGCCTCCCAAGACAAGCTCCGCTTAAGTTAGGACTCGCCTGAGAAGAGTATTAAACTCACACCAAGTCTTGATTAGACAATTTGAGGTCCAACCTCCTAACCAACTGTGCTTCGCCCAGGAGATTGGCCCAAAAAAGAAGGAGATTGGCCCAAAGAGAAAGGAATTGAACTCATAACCCTGAGACTTAAATCCCAAACCTTAATCACAATGTCACCCATTCTTGGGGTAGTCTTGTTCTCTTTATTTGCTTTGTTCAAGGTTTATTTCTCTATTTATTAAACTAAGCTTACAGATTAAAGTGAAATGGGGCGGCTTTGGATTGGACGGCAGATAAATACAATGTCAGGATCAAAAATTGACTTGGTGTAGAATGGGATTTGGTGAGAGTTTACTTTAAAAGGATTTTAGCATTTATATGTTGGCCTTATTTTGTGTGTATTTTTTTAATTTTTTGAGATTTTAAAAATTTTATTTTTGGGTATTAATTGGTCAATTTGTTGGCAATCATGACTTCTTATGTTAAATTGGCCAACTCGCTTGTCATTGTGACTCTCTCCATGAGAGGTCATGGCTTTCATTTTTAAAAGTGAAATGTCTTGGGTGTATTTTTAAATTCTTATTGCCAATTCACATGAATCTTTAAAATGAACTGTAAATCCAGTTGTTTTGGATAATCATTTTTTATGATGTGGCCGAACTTACACAATACATGTAATTGACAAGTGATTATGTGTATTTGAAGTTTATATCTAAGACCATCTTCAATCATTCATTAAAATTTGTATTTAATTTTATTCTATATTTGAGTAAAAAATTTAATTTGATATGAGTTATCACAGTCCTTTCATCAAATTTTTATCAAAATCTTTTAAAAAATTACTTTTACATCCCAAATTTCACTTTTCTTCAATTTTGGTGAAAAAAACCCAGCTTCAAACATTTATCTTTTAACAATTTCATCAAAGTTAAATGGAAAAAGGCTTGTTGGAAATTCAGTGAAAGATTTGGTTCATTCTTAATTTGATGAAAAATTTATTTCTCATACAAGGTTGATGAAATGATTGAATCTTATTTTTATTAAATTTAGGTCAAGTTTGGCAACTCAAAAATAATTTATCTTTTTATTTTTTTTTTCTATTACATCACCTCTCTACTTTTCTGCATATTTTTTTATAAAAAGACAAAAAATACACTTATTTAAATCATCTCAAACAACCCCTTAAATTTGGCGAAGGATTGAAAATACTACAAACGTGTAAAAGTGAGTTTAATGTAACCTTCCTTGGAAAGGTTTCTCATTAGTTTTTTAAATATAATAATAATAAAATGAGGAGTATCAAGGTAGACTAGGCTGCTTTTTTCTTTTTTTTTCTAAGTAGAAATTGTAGTGGAGTTACTCTTACAAAATTCATGTTTGATGTTTTAATCGTGTGAATACAAATACTTTATCGGTTTAAAAGCGGATGAAAGTGATTGAAAATTGAGATGCAATATTTTAAAATGTGGCAAACACCTTCTGGTAGACACTCGTGATTGTGGGATACAATTCAATAATGCGGGTCATTTTGGAATCCAACTATATGAAATTGTGTACCCATCTACTAGGCTGTCACCATCTACGCTTCTATAAAGCGTCTATCTTTCTATTTGAACAACAACAACAATTGGCTAAATTATAGGCAAGTTCTACGGACACCTGTTGGGCTGTGTGTTATATGTAAGTTTAGTTATAATTTTTGAGTTAATAGTTGCTAGTGTTTTACTCGTGTTATGTACAAATTGTATTTATAATTATTTATATATATATAAATTATAATTTTTATTTATTTATTTATTTTTGCATATAGAAAAAAGAATATAATAAATGTAACATATTTTCAATCAATTATTTTATATTTACTTTTATTCAAAATTTAAAAATAATGTACGGACAAAACTTATAATTAAATTAAAGAAAAATTTATTTCTAACGACATTTTTTTTACTTTTATATAAATACTTAAAAAAATAAACCTAAAAAAGGTAATCAATATAAATATTATACATTAAGTAAAAAAATGTGGTTAATAATTATGCTTACATAAATTTAGTATAGTTTTAATTTCAAATTTAAAAAAAAAAAACTATTTTAAAAGCATTTTATTTAGCTAGTACTAAGTAGAATTTTCTTAGCAAAAAGGAAAGTTATAAAATTTTGTGTCAAATTTTCAAATGTCTATAGTTAAACATTCTATTCTACTTACTTGTTTGTTTACTTACTTGCGTTGAGAGTTTTGATATTTGATCTTTGTTCCACATTTATCGTATTGTTTTATTTATTTTTCTTCTACTTAATTTTCGCATGATACTTCTTTTATAGTGCATCTCTGAGTGTATTAGTATTAGTGAAAACATTATACACTTAAAATCTATAAAAGTACAATATATAGAAGAAAAAAAAAAAGAGTAAGTAATTGCCCAAAACTAAAACTACTTTAAGAAAAAATAAAAACAAAAATGAAATTGTTTGAAATAGAAAATAATTAATTAATTTTTAAAAATAAACTTTTGAAGAAAATAAAGAAAACGATATAATAAAAAAAAATTACAGAAACCAAACATAAAATATAATACAAAAAATAAATGAATTATAGAATTTTTAAGAAGTGAGACTTACAAACAAATTTTGTAAAATCTTGTCTATTCATATATTTTTTGTGTATATTTTTTTGTACTTTTAATCTGGAGAATGACAATAGTTTGTATTTCTTGCATTAGGTCCATCTAATAGTTTTAGCAGACACAGATGTAATAAATTTTATAACACAAAACACAAACAATTGTGAGACAAAGTATCTATAAAAAATGAAAGTAATGTTCAATGATGATATAGAAGTACATCTGACATTTTAATTAGAGATATAACCAGATAAATCGCCATAGAAGAGAAAGACAACTTTTATTTTTCATCACAACAATTACATAACTAAATATATAATTTTAATATCTTTCACTTTTCCACACGTCTAATTCTCTATCAATATTAGAATGAATGAATGAACCAAAAAAATGAAACATTTGAGAAAACAAAGAGATATGATTTGAGACCTTTCAATTACTGAATTCTATTAATTAATAGTTATTATACTTCAATATTCAGGTTTCTAATATTTATTAGCCATTAAAGTTGAGTTATTTAGTTTTATCTATATTCACTTGATAATTTGAGAGTGGACATGTGTTAAGCTTTTACAAAAATACTTGGCACATTTTTTAAGCATTATTAATAGTGTATTTTTTTTTTTTTTTTGCAATTGCAACTTATTATTTTTTAATAAGAATTTATATTTGTTTTAGATATTATTTTAATATACAAATTATTTTTTTAAAGTGTAATTTTTTTTTCTTTTTTTTCCCCACAATTGCAACCTATTATTTTTTAATAAGAATTTATGTTTGTTTTAGATTTTTTTTAATAGAAATTATTTTTTAGATTTTAATAAAATGCAAAGTGTAATTTTTTTTCTTCTTTTTCTTCGCAATTGTAACTTGTTATTTTTTTTAATAAAAATTTATATATTTTTTAGATATTTTTTTAATATACAAATCATTTTTTTAAGATTTTAATGAAATACACAGTGTAATTTTTTTTCCTTTTATTGCAACTTGTTATTTTTTAATAAAAATTGATATTTGTTTTAGATATTTTTTAATATACAAATTATTTTTTACAGTGTAATTTTTTTTTCTCTTTTTATTTTTTAATAAGAATTTATATTTGTTTTAGATTTTTTTTTAATATACAAATTATTTTTTTTAGATTTTTTATAAAAATAATTTAACAATCTCATCACTAACCATAGTACATAGAAAAAGTTGAAAATGGTGCGGTAGTAGGTATGGAAGAAGTCAAAAAAGTTTGTGGAATGAAAGATGTAATGCCGCACTTTTTATTTCTCGGAACCATTACCAGATTCATCAATTTAATTCAATTTCAGAGACAACATGTGGAAAACTTTTTACATCAACGAGTACGAATAAATAAAGATTCTCTCATCCGAATGCAAAATAAATACAACATGAGCATAACTAAATAAATTGCCCGTAGACTTACATCTTTACAAGTAAAAGGTTTAACCCTTTTACATCAATGGCATTCCCCACAAATATTCGGCCCCGTGACCAACAGGAAAAGAAGATCCATGACCTTGAAATACTTCTCGATGTTCACCTGAAAAAGGATTAACAACGTGGGATGAACATAAAGTCTAGTAGGGATCTCAATATGATCTTAAACAATAGCAACTTACAGATAGCTATGATCATGAATGCTTAGTCTCATACTGTATAAATAATGTGACGGTTTATCTGAGAAAATATGTATATAAGAACTTCTATCAAAGTCAGTCATTTCATTCAAAAACATAAGCAATTCACTTTTCTTCCTTCTTGATACCTTTTGTTTTTTCAAAATTCATATGACTAGAATAAGTTTCTGAAGAAAATAATTTTACCAAGCCCATTACGTTTTCTTTCACTTCTAGACTTATACCTGATTTGTCTTTTCAAAACATGTCAACAAGTATTCAAAGCCTTTCACATTTTTCACAATCTCAACACAATACTTACGTCCGTTTCCAATACATTCATAACTATACAAGTATGCCTTTAATAAAAAAGGAAAACAACAAGCAATCAATAACTATCTGCTTCAACAATTGAGGCAACACGACCTTTTAGAACAATAACCATCATAACCCATGATATACCGAGATACACTGAGACAATAATGATAAATGAATTCTGCTGTGCCTGCATTAAGCACGATAAGTCAATAATACATCTTTCCATAACAAAATGCCAAGTCAAGGATACACTTTTTCATAACAAAATTCCAATTCAAGGATACACCTTTCCATAACAAAATGCCAATTTACCAGACACCGGCTGGAAGATAATGGTACCTCTGCCAAGTTCTCCAAGCGCTAGCTAGAAGGTACTGGTACCTCTCATTCGAAGCTCAAGCACATTCTTAACCATTTCAATATACTAGAATGCATAACAATATAAGTGTAATACATACACAATGTATATGAACACATAATCACATATGGAGTACATCCCCTTTCCACTCCCAAATAGCCATACATATCCAATGTATATAGTTATATTCATATTCAATGACAAGCACAAGTGATTAATTTCAATTCACTTAGTCCACATTCAATTTCTACAACAATTATAGCTATCCTCTATCGATAGCTCAAAACATATATTTCTAAACATATATACAATCTCCAAATAGATAAATTATCCATATTTTCATAGGCGAGAGATTTCAAATATCCAATCCCACCATTTACATTCATATCCATCCATTTCTGCATCTAATATGAAAGGAAAACAAAAATCCAATTCTCGCATGACTTTCAGTCCAATAACAATGATAATATGTGAAGGTTCCAAGATTCGACCTCAAGTTCATTATTCGTTTACAAAAGGGGTTGTAACGCCCTCAAAATAATACATAATCCCAACATCCAACAGTTCTATATACATGATAGATAGATCACACTTCCATACATACATCAGAGTTAATATTACAAACGAGTATTTCATATAAGTTACAAATGTTTACAAAAATAATAGAATGCCCTGCGGGCTTACATCTTTCCAAGTTGTTACTGGGTTACACAAAAGAAGAGTTCTAACTCTTTTACAAGTAAAGCCTCAGCTTGCATTTACATAAAATCAATAAAACAAATAACAAAAACTGAGTCTTCAATTCCGAAAACCTCCTAAGCAAAGATCTTGAACTTGGCACGTCTCTAGTACCTGAAAATGGTGTCCCAAGTAGGGTGAGCCAAAACTCAGTAGAAATATACTAAACCTAATATGAGAAATTACTAAAACATTATCATTCGACAAGTGATTAACACATGTAAACCAATTCAAACCCTTCTCATAGCCCAACTATAATTACACCCATGTTTCCATCCACCTCCCTTATTTATTCAATTCAATTCCTAGATATGGTTCATTATCTAACCCAAACAATTTAAGTGAGACTACAACTCGACTTATTAACACCCCCGTTTCCCACAATTCAAAATGAGACTACATCTCACGTAATTACTACTTCAATTGACAACTTCATTCCTGCACTTTAATTATAAGGTTTCGGGACTTTTACCTTGGATACTCCGGCCAGCTTACTTATCTATAGAGTACATCCCCCATCTCCTCCCAAATAAATATACATATACAATGTATTCAAACATATAATCACCTATGGAGTACATCCCCCATCTTCTCCCAAACAAAGATACATATAAGCACATATGGAGTACATCCCCCATCTCCTCCCAAACAAAGATACAAAAACAATGTGTTAAAGTATATGAACACATATGTGTGTGTGGAGTACATCCTCTATCTCCTCCCACACATTGGAGTACATCCCCTATCTCCTCCCTAACAAATATACATATATAATGTGTTTAAGCACTTCATCACATACAATGATCAATCAATACACATATTTGCTGTATTATTTCAATCGTCATATTCAATGACACAACACGTTCGATTAGTTTTAGTTTTCCCTAATCAACATACAGTGTCTACAACAATCAAGACTATCCTTCACCGATAGCCCAAAGCAGTTATCTCTAAACAAATAATAAATTTATTAACAGATAAAATATTGACATTTTCATAGGTGAGTGATTAAATTATCTAACTACACCATTTACTCTCACAATTTTCCAATTTCATGAATTTCACTTCAATTTCACATTTCCCCAAATTAATTATTCAACAAAATTAGGGCATTTTCTCCCTTTTTTCAATATTAGGCCAAAGGCTCAATTTCATCAATTTAACAACAACAATTTCATTTTTCAATGTCTCATACACACATAGGTTTTAACATTTGAAAACCCCCCTTTTTATAACCTCAAATCAAACCCTAACTTTCTCAAAATGTCCAAACAACACTATCTAATCAAAATGACCAAAATTTATGTTAAAACTCATAGAATAGAGTAGGTTATCCCTACCTAAATTTTCAGAGCTCAAAGGAGAAGAGAGGTGAAACTCAAAGTGCTCCAAATCCACAACTTTTCAGATTAAAGCGAAGCCCTCGCAAAGCTCTACCTTTCTTCCAAAGGGACTATGGTAGAAGACCACTAGAACTAGATGAAACCTTAGAGAGAAGGTATATATATAGAGAGAGAGGTCGGATCTAGGGTTTTGAGGGAGAAAAGGAAATCAAAAAGTGATGAAGGGGACTGTTGCTGCGTACTGATATAACAGAGGCTCGCTCGAGTGAAGGAGTGGTCGCTCGAGCGACCAGACATAAAGATAACTCGTTCGAGCGTAGAAAGCCTCGCTCGAGCCAACAATTCGAAGCTTCAGGTCTGCAACCAGAAGCACGCTCGAGCAAAGAATAGCTTGCTCGAGCAAAGAATAGCTCGCTCGAGCGAAGAAACCCAAAACATATAGCTCGCTCGCTCGAGCGAAGAAAAGCTCGCTCGAGCCAAGAAATGCAACTCTCAGGTCCAAAACCAGACGTAGTCGCAGGCTCGAGCGCAAGATTTCTCGCTCGAGCCACCAGACTGTCACGACCCAAACCCGCCACTATAGGTTTAGCATCGTAATCGGCCAATAATCCTTGGATTACCGAAGGCCTCTGTACAAATTAACAAAATTAAGAGGCTAGTGGAAGCAAATACATGAATATAGTTGTCTATTGAGCTGTGCTGACTTCTATGAAACAGAGTATTTAAAACTTTATATACATATCCGATAGTCAACCACACATTATGCCCACACACATTACAGTATCCTAAGTACAGCCAACATAATCAAATCCAGTCTCATACATATACAGAATCAACAGGACTGAACACAGGACACTTCGGGAACCTCCACGTGAGGCGCAATGGTTGGTTGACGACAGAAACACAGTTCCAGACAAAAGCCTTCGGGCTCGATCTCCAGAATGCCCACCTATATATACATATATACAAACAGTGAGCTAAAGCCCAGTGAATAACATTAAGGTAAAGGGGTTAGTGAACGAAATCCGAACATATCATAATTAGCGAAAACAGATCAGAGCATAATCATTCTCATATCAGAACATAATAATGGTACATCCCATAGAACACATTACAGAGCGTCTTCCGACTAGAGTAATCGATTTCGGATACCGATTAAACACATATCACCACAATGAAGTGGCTAACGAGATCTCGTAATTACTTGTATGTCATTGACCCGTATTTTCATGCCGCTCCCCATGACTTGGGACTATTTATGGATGCCATAATAGATTTCAAACATGGAATATTCGTTCACGAAAACAGATATCATTTCAGAAATCAGAACTTATCATATTTCATTTAGAACATAATTCATATGAACGTATCTTTACGATAACGTTACTTATAGTGGTTCTTGCAAACAATCAATCAATCCTCGAACGTTGACCTACAAACACAAAGGCACATAACACCAACAAATCTTATCATTACACAAGTACTTGGCCAACACGGCTTAGCTTACATTACGTTGGTTCTTGTTAATTCTTAGCTCATTGCTTAAAACACACCTACTTGCATTCCCTTAACTTAGTACAGTCATTCCTTAGCATATTTCTAATCCATAACCTCGTTACTATGGCTTAAGTAAGGCTCAAGAATGCCTAAGATACAATGAGGATGCCAAAACATGCATTGGGACACTTAGGCAAAATTTCTAAAAATGAGGTCCCCGCTCGAGCGTAGCTTTCCTCGCTCGAGCAGACATGCAAAATGAGAAGGGTTGCTCGAGCGACCTGCAAACTTGGAAAAAGTACTGGTTGGTCATAATCCACGCTCGAGCTACAACTCCCACGCACGAGCGGATCGACAACATGCAAAGGGTTCGCTCGAGCGTCCAAGTGGTCACTCGAGCGGAGAGCTCATGTCTGAAAAAAAAAACTGAGAGCTCGCATTCTCCGCTCGAGCGCAGGTTTCCTCGCTCGAGTGGACTGTAAAATTCTGGGTTTTTCAAAACAGAGCTTGAGCTTAAAAAAATGTGATTTCCATGGCTATACTCATGCATGGCTTGTTTTTAATGCTCGAACACCTTACTTAAACATGAACACTTGGTTGTTTACCAATTCTTTTGCTCAAAGCTCATGAATTTACCAATTTGAACTCAAAAACTCTTGCATGGAAGATTTTCAAACTATGTTCTAGATTTTTTCAAAACATGCAAATGATGATCAATAACCTCATGAATTCTGAAACTATGAACATGCCCAAAACTTACATGCATGCAAGGACTTCAAAACCCAAACTTAAGATAGTAAAATCAGAGGTGTTCTACCATGAATACATATGCAAATCATTTACATGCCCAAAGACCCACTTCTCTTGCTAATTTCATGAAATTGGTTCCAAGATGAGTTGAAATCGTGATGCATGGAAGTTAACTTGCAGAGGATAATGCTAAGGACTCTTACCTAGAGTTTGATTTCAGAAGTGTGGGGTGAATCTTCCTAGTTTCCGTCCTCTTCTTCAATTTCTTGAGCTCACTCTCTCACTCTCTAGCTATACTCCATCTCTCTAACACAAGGGACCAAATGAGCAAATTCTTACACTCCTTTACTCAGCTGAAAATACATGACACACTCCTCACTTTGAGCACAAATACACGTGCACACACATACAACCTTCCAACACACACACACATAAGGGTTTTAATTCCTTACACTCAATACTACAAAAATGCCTCAACACATTACACACTAAATCGCATCTTGGATCATTAATAGGATTAGATTAGGCACCAATCATACATTACTTAAATCAAACATAAGTAACCTTAATTTATTTAGATTAACATGAAATTCAATTAATCCAAAATGATCCCTACCAAGGCTTGATTTAATCACATGCGATATATTTATTTATTTATTTTTTAAACCAAATTAATTTTTAATAAAATTTGCCATGGTGTTCTAAAAATTCCAAATAACACACTAATGTAACTAATTTCGATTTCAGATGCCGATAAGGCTTTCAATCTTTATATTAAAGCAGATTTCTAGACAGATATTTCCACCAGTAACAGATAGGAAGCCAAAGGTCATGCAAATCACATAATATACCCATAATTTATCTTATTCATTTAATTAGCATCCTTAATTACTGATTAGTGGCTGATTACGGATCGGGGTTGTTACATAGACACATCATCCAACTCTCGCTCGAGTGAAGGATCTAAAACACAAAACTTGCTCGAGCGACAAAAGCCTCGCTCGAGCGAAGGAACAAAATTCTGGGCATCAACTATAGGTTCAAACTCACTACCAACCTGTAACAAACCTGCCCAACACATTCCAAAACTTCAAATACAAGGAATCAAAGGATGAACACAAGATATATGCAACAACCAACACCACGGAACCTAAGTCCAGAATACAACAACCAAATAGGGAAAACCGGGATCGCTATAACCTCTCCCCCTTAAAGAATTTCGTCCCCGAAATTAGATATAAGTTTCAAAATTGTGATCTTTCAATTTTCAACAATACTACAATTTAATATTCAACAACCTGACCCATTACTGGTCACCCCATCTCTATTCAAGAGGCAATTTACAATATAATTCAAGGTGCATTAACAATATGCTTTTTTTTTTTTTGAAATCCAACAAATTCCAATACCATATTCCATCATTTCATAACATATTCAATGTTAAAGATATATTTGCATTGTTACAGTACATTCAACATATACAATGCTAAATTAACTTTCATTTTCAAGGCATAACCCATAATACTTCCATAAACCGAAGCATATACAATATTTTGCAACTTAAGACATATTCAATGTTCTTAAAGTTTATCAATACAACCAAATATTCAACATATACTCAATTACCTACCAATAGATCCGGGTACTTCTCTCGGATCTCTAATTCACTTTCCCAAGTGACTTCATCAATCCCGTTATGTTTCCACATCACCTTAATTAATGGAAAAGTCCAGCGTCGCAAGGCTCGATAACAATAATAACAGTATGACACATTCAATCACTACAGTGTTCTGAGACATCCGCCACGTCTCGACTACCGACAATACTCAAACCAGTATTCAGTACTTAATACCCAACATAGGAAACATGAAAACGTTTGTACACAAGGCTTCCGGTCAACTTTTACCAAACGAGAATGCAAGACGCAGCACGGGTAAAAAAAATAATATTATGGCACATTAGTGCCCCAAAATTTTGAGTTCTTAGCAAAGACACACAACATGTAACCAGCAACTCAGGCTGGGTCAAATCTAACTTCTCATAAGATATTCCATTCAGGTCAAAGAAATTACTTTATTTGCTCCATTTGTTTCAAAGCATTCGGTTTTTCCCAAAAGTATTCAGACTTGTACCGCCACCATTTAAACACGTCACTCAAAGGTTTTTCTCAAATTATTTTCTCGAAAATAAGGATCGCAATTTCACATTTCAATTTGAAATCATTTTAGTTTATGAAGAGTACCCAATGTCCCTCTAGTGACTCACAACATAGCCATCCCACAAAACCCGTCATATTCACGATGACGACACAATACTCAAAAACAAAACTTTCATGATAGGGACCCTTGAAAATTTGAAATTCCCAACAACGCAACGACACAAAGGATAACATTGCACACCCCAGTGCCTTACATCACACAAACAAGTACTGAACAAGTCGAAACGACTTTAACAGAGTGCCTCACTCACTTTACACAATTTTACTACCTCACTTGTGTCACCACTATCCAAACTGGATGACAGACACCTATACTGAAGTGACCCAGCTTTACCAAACATCAAACCACTCAATTCCATCAGTGACCACACTATTGCCTTACCAAGGCATTCTCCTGGGATTCCCTAAGACTGATCCCTTTCTACACATCATCTAATAACAACAGATGGACCACACACTATCACGCATCGTACTAAGCAAAACCTCCTCATTTAATGCAAGCTATCTTACACCCATACCGAATCCCTCATTCAGAGCTTTCACTCGCCACCTCGACTGAACTCATAATAACAAAATTTGCATACTCATTCCCTCGTACCGAATTAGCTAACAAGGGTTTACCACGACACGACACGACACGACACTTAGCCTCCGTGCCAAACCACTAGCCATTGCTACTGCTGAACAACCACTTTGAACCAGACCCCGGCACAATCGCATGTTGCCGACAAGGCTTTTAAAGACTTACCATCCTAACTTCACAGAGGAGTAAAAGTCCTCACCCTCCTCACTATTATCCCAAACCTTCACCCGCAAACACCATACCACTGTGACTCTATTCACGGATCACACCCTAACCACGGGTTATACACCCAACCAATCCTACCGACAGCATCTCCCGACCTAACCGGTATTAAGATACAAACCTATCGCATTCGACCATAATAAAAGAGTCCGAAAACTTAGGAAACACCCATTATCCTACTGCCCGAGATATAACACCAGCTGCTCACAATACACCACTCCCCGATGCCAACAACCACAATCTTATATAGGGACTAACACTCCCTCAATTAAAACAACCAATCAGTACATATGCAATTTGGCAACATTACCTACCATGAAGGTATAAGTCTATTCCTAACTAAATTATGCACTATGCCTCTGTAAAACATCATGTTAAATATACAAAACCCAGTGTTAATCACACACATTGCATCCTCTCGAGGAGTTCTCACGACAAAAGACCAAAATCTCTACCACTTACATAAGATCAAATAGATAACACCTATGAAATTCCGTACATCCAGCAAGTATAACTATTCTCGCCCCATAGTAGTCCTGACTAAGATATCCATCCCTCAATAATTCTTCCAGATTTGAAATCATGGCTCACCAGCCCTCGTTTCTCTAAACCAAATCACACGCATATAAATGCATTAACACAAAAATTTTACAGTTTCACAACAACTTATCACATTAATAAAACTTTAGAGCCATAACATGTTCCAATCCGCCCAATCCATGGAAATTAACAAGCAAAGGCATATATATATATATATAAAAGCAGTTTTGATGTTTCAACATTCCCAAAACACATTGGTTACACAACAGAACCCAATGATTACAAAACGATAATTCATCGATTACAAAACGGATTAGTCAAAACGAAACCATCCCATTGGTATCACCACTGTTACTGTCCCTCGCTGGACCGCTAAAGTTGGTCATTCTTAAACCCAAGACATCCTATGAGCTTACAAGCCACGGACAAGAACTACAGGTATGCCCCAACTGGCCACACTTGGGACAACTGCATACTTTCCCAAATGGGGCTTGGGAACTCGACTCTCCTGAGGCCCTCGAAGTCTGGCCTGTTTGTTTCTCATAATGGTATTGCCCTTGCCCAGTCGAATAAAGCTGAACCTGACTAGGTTGCAAAACTCCCAAAGAAGCCCCTGGTTGGGTACAGAAACGTTTGATATGACCTGGCTGATTACATACCCAACAAGTAAGCGGTTCCCAAGTACGTGACTGGTTCAAAGTCTGAACTGATGGGGACCTCAACGACTGCTTCCCCAATGAGTATTCGATCGATCCAAAACCTGGTTGGCTAGATGGTTCTGGTGGTGCAGCTACTGGTTGAACTGCCAACCCTGCCCTCTTCCTCTGTGGGCAAGCCGAAGACTTGTGACCCAGTTGACCACATTTGAAACAAGTGACATTCCTCTGTTTACTCTTTCCCGAACCCAAATTCGACACTGGAAAGGTAGCACTAGACTGACCTCTCTGAAACTGTTGCGGGTTAAAACCCCTCTGCATCTTAAAAGGCCTACCAACACCCCGAGTTACGGGAGTCGCCGAAATGGCTTCCTCCCCACTCTGCCCCATGACTAGCATTGCTGCCTCTACATGAGCCGCTGCCTTAACAAGCCCACTATAACTCCTATGCCAAGACCCAACAATCCTTTCTCGGATGCCGTTAGACAGCCTACTCTCGAACTCTGAACAACGCAGTTCCTCAGTTTCCACCAACTCTGGAGCAAATCTCGACAAGTTAGCAAACCATGCTTCAAATTGCACCAAATGTGTAGTACCTTGGTGTAACTCCATAAACTGTTTCCGCAACTCTTCCCATGTGGAAGGAGGGAAATCAAAACTTCCTCGTCTAGGCATCCTAGTAAAAGTAACAAAGGTATTAGTACATTTTCAAATGCACCAAAGCTATTTCACTCGAGTCCTAATACAATGGGCAACAGTAATTCATTCCACGTAAACACATAATCACATAAGCATTTACAAATTTCATTTCCGGAAAATGACCGTCCCGTGGCGTTACTAGAGTTCCAGTTAGAAACGGTATTGATCAAGTGCCCTTCCAACAAGACTCCCAGAAATCCAAGGATCCAATAAACATCCTAGAAACTAAATTCCATACCAAAATAGTCACATAAATATGTTATCACATAAGCATATAACATTACACATAACTCTCTAACAAGCAAGACAAACCCACTGTGGTACTAACCACTTCTCACGTACCCAAAGTATTCAAACCCGGTACGCTCTGATACCAAGTTGTAACGCCCTCAAAATAATACATAATCCTAACACCCAACAGTTCTATATACATGATAGATAGATCACACTTCCATACATACATCAAAGTTAATATTACAAACGAGTATTTCATATAAGTTACAAATGTTTACAAAAATAATAAAATGCCTTGTGGGCTTACATCTTTCCAAGTTGTTACTGGGTTACACAAAAGAAGAGTTCTAACTCTTTTACAGGTAAAGCCCTCAGCTTGCATTTACATAAAATCAATAAAACAAATAACAAAAACCGAGTCTTCAATTCCGAAAACCTCCTAAGCAAAGATCTTGAACTTGGCACGTCTCCGATACTTGAAAATGATGTCCCAAGTAGGGTGAGCTAAAGCCCAGTAGAAATATACTAAACCCAATATGAGAAATAATTAAAACATTATCATTCGACAAGTGATTAACACGTGTAAACCAATTCACACCCTTCTCATAGCCCAACCACAATTACATCCATGTTTCCATCCACCTCCCTTATTTATTCAATTCAATTCCTAGATATGGTTCATTATCTAACCCAAACAATTTAAGTGAGACTACAACTCGACTTATTAACACCTCCGTTTCTCACAATTCAAAATGAGACTACATTTCACGTAATTACTACTTCAATAACTTCATTCCTGCACTTCAATTATAAGGTTTCGGGACTTTTACCTCGGACACTCCGGCCAGCTTACTTATCAATGGAGTACATCCCCCATCTCCTCCAAAATAAATATACATATACAATGTATTCAAACATATAATCACCTATGGAGTACATCCCCCATCTCCTCCCAAACAAAGATACAAAAACAATGTGTTAAAATATATGAACACATATGTGTGTGTGGAGTACATCCCCTATCTCCTCCCTAACAAATATATATATATATATAATGTGTTTAAGCACTTCATCACATACAATGATCAATCAATACACATATTTGCTGTATTATTTCAACCGTCATATTCAATGACACAACACGTTCGATTAGTTTCAGTTTTCCCTAATCAATATACAGTGTCTACAACAATCAAGACTATCCTCCACCGATAGCCCAAAGTAGTTATCTCTAAACAGATAATAAATTTATCAACAGATAAAATATTGACATTTTCATAGGTGAGTGATTAAATTATCTAACTACACCATTTACTCTCACAATTTTCCAATTTCATGAATTTCACTTCAATTTCACATTTCCCCAAATTAATTATTCAACATAATTAGGGCATTTTCCCCCTTTTTTCAATACTAGCCCAAAGGCTCAATTTCATCGATTTAACAACAATAATTTCATTTTTCAATGTCTCATACACACATAGGTTTTAACATTTGAAAACCCCCATTTTTATAACCTCAAATAATACCCTAACTTTCTCAAAATGTCCAAACAACACCATCTAATCAAAATGACCAAAATTTATGTTAAAACTCATAGAATAGGGTAGGTTATCCCTACCTGAATTTTCGGAGCTCAAAGAAGAAGAGAGGTGAAACTTAAAGTGCTCCAAATCCACAACTTTTCAGATTAAAGCGAAGCCCTCGCGAAGCTCTACCTTTCTTCCAAAGCGACTAGGGTAGAAGACCACTAGAACTAGATGAAACCCTAGAGAGAAGGTATATATATAGAGAGAGATGTCGGATCTAGGGTTTGAGGGAGAAAAGGAAATCAAAAAGTAATGAAGGGGACTGCTGCTGCGTACTGATATAACAGAGGCTTGCTCGAGCGAAGGAGTGGTCGCTCGAGCGACCAGACACAAAGATAACTCGCTTGAGCGTAGAAAGCTTCGCTCGAGCCAACAATTCGAAGCTTTAGGTCTGCAACCAGAAGCACACTCGAGTGAAGAATAGCTCGCTCGAGCGAAGAAACCCAAAACATATAGCTCGCTCGCTCGAGCGAAGAAAAGCTTGCTCGAGCCCAGAAATGCAACTCTCAGGTCTAGAACCAGACACAGTCGCAGGCTCGAGCGCAAGACTTCTCGCTCGAGCCACCAGACACATCACCCAACTCTCGCTCGAGCGAAGGAACCCTGGCTCCAGCGAAGGATCTAAAACACAAAGCTCGCTCGAGCGACAAAAGCCTCGCTCGAGCGAAGGAACAAAATTCTGGGCATCAACTATAGGTTCAAACTCACTACCAACCTGTAACAAACCTGCCTAACACATCCCAAAAGGATGAACACAAGATATATGCAACAACCAACACCACAGAACCTAAGTCCAGAATACAACAACCAAATGGGGAAAACCGAGATCGCTATAATAGTAAAATCATTTCCCAAATTACTCAACAACAAACAATTTAACAACACCATTCACAAATATCAAACCTTAGATCCCCTTTCATGGCTTTCAAGAAAAATCCATAATGAAAATGGTTTTTATGCAATAAAAACTACCACATGTCTATCCATAGATGAAGTATTGGAAAGGAGCAAAGAAATCTCTACCTCTTGAAGCGAAGAGAAAACAACCCAAAAATCACCGGCGACGAAATTACGAACCACTTGGATCAATAGAAAGCCTTTGACAAGATCTACAACCTTTCCTAAAGGACCAAGGTGAAAAGATGGCTCTAGGTAAGTTGATCTGAAGATCTAAGTGCAAAAAGTTAAGTTTTAGAGAGAGAAGAGAGAAATCACAGGTTGAGAGGAAAAGAAGAGAAAAAGTAATGAGAGGAAAGTGGTTTGGATCTATTTATACTAGTAGCAAATAGCCTCAAGGTCAAATAAAATAACAGGCCCAAAAACCCCCTTAGATCGGGCCCATTTGGACCTCAAAAATCTGAAATAAACACGCAGGGGTCGACCCTTAGACAGGAGGGGGTCAACCCCATCTTCCAGCAACCAACACCCAGACATAAGAGAGTCGACCCTCTCCCAGTCTGGTGTCTACCCTATCTTCCAGCAACACACCCAGAAACTTCACCAATAGGTAAGGGTCGACCCTTAGAAAGGCTAGTGTCGACCCTAGAATAGAATTTCTAAGTTCCCAAATAACTTTTCAACGTAAACAAGCATGAACGAACAATCCCAACAAGTTTAAATTAATTTGTACTCCTCCAAAACCAAGATACAATAACACCAAAGATTCCCAAAACAAAATAAAGGATTCAAATACACTTCCCAAAAGTTTTAAAAGGGTACAAGTGCTACAAAAGAAGTCAATAAATACTGAAGTTTTTTTTTTTTTTTAAATCGAAAAATTAAAAGATTAAGATTGGAATATTGGAACTCCTACGAAACTTGTGGTTAGAAATCCCTTTTTCCTTATATAATATATAGATTATCAATTGTATTTTTAGTTATGACATATTGTATTGTTGATTATATAACAAAAATTTAGTTATGATTTAAGAGTTGTTTAGTTATACTTCATGTAATGTTTGGTTATAATTCAATTTTGTTTTTTTAGTTATAGCCAAGGTTTTAAAAATCAGACTGGACCGGCCGGTTCGACCGGTTGAATTGTCGACCAGTTGGGGTTCTTGTCTGGATATATCCTCTAAACCATTCCAATCCAAAAATCGGCCTATTTAGAGAGAACCAGAAAAATCAGTGGTTGAACCGCCTAACCGATCGACCTGGGGACGAGTCAGGTGAACCGGCCAGGTTGATAAAATTAAAAATTTTGAATTTTTTATAAATATTTTGTAACTATTTTTTTATTCTTTCTTTCTTATTATATATATATATATAAGAAAATTTTAATTAGAAACTCTCTTTCAAAGGTCTCTTCTTGTAAGGAATCCTATTGAAAGCTTGAAATTATTGTGAAAGTCTTTACCTATTATGACAACCCTCACCTATGATTAGCATTAATTCATGATTAAGCATGATAAGTAATTGATTAAGATGAAATCCATAATTGATTACACGAGTGTGTTACTTAGATTGCATTTCTTATCTGTTTGATATAGGACGATCTGTTCATGTTTTGATTTCAAATTGCGAATTGAAAGCCTTATCGGCAACCGATTCAGAAATTGACTTGTGTTATATGCTAATTAGGAATTATATAATTTTATGGTAGGTTTAATTGGAATTTGATTTGGAACAATTAAATTAGAATAAATAATGTTAAATTACTTTAGCTTAAGTTATTTACATATTTGCCATTGGCGGGCCTTTACAAGGCCATTTGTTTGATTTCATATATGTTGACACACCATCATTTTGCCATCTCCTTGTACACAAAAACGTGAGAGAGAAGAGAGTAGGAGAAAATTTGGGTTTAACTAGGCAATTGCTTGGAATTTAGAGGAAATTGAATGAGGAAGCTTGAAGAATTGTTCTTTGCTTAAGAATTTTGCCTAAGTAAAGCTTGATTGAGTAGCCTAGGTAAGAGCCCAACCTTTCGATCTTGAATTGGAGCCATCTAGTACTTGAATACAGTTTAAATAGGTGAATTCATGGGAGAATTGAGCTAGAATTGAAGGAAGTAAGTTAATTCATGCATGCATGATCATATCAAGGAATTTTGAAGTTGTTTTCATGGAATTCTCACATGCATGTCCACTATATTGTTGTAATCTAAGAATTCATCACGTCTTGGAGTAGAATTTCTCATGTGATCATGTGTTGGGAGCTTTGAATTCAAATGAGTGCAAGCATGGCATAATTGCATAATAAACTTTTATTTCAAGTTGAAATTTGGTTCAATTGGCAGACTTTTGGGCTTGAATTTTATGAAATGATCTTTAAAACATGTTGTATTATGAGTTTCTATGTATTTCCCAGAAATTTGGCCCAAAAGGATGAGTTTTGGCTTGTTGAATCCATGCTTTGAGCTTTGGGAGCAAATCTGGAAAACTCAGAATTTGGTTTCCTCGCTCGAGCGAGGGATTCCATGCTCGAGTGACCATCTTTGTTGTCAAACTTTCGCTCGAGCGACAAGACTTGCGCTCGAGCGAAGAACTGTGTCTCACGCTCGAGTGAGCATCAAGCAGAGATTTTTAGCAACCAGTATTTTTCACATTTTTGCAGATCGCTCGAGCGAAGAAGTTTACGCTTGAGCGAGCAGTTACATTTTGCATGTCCGCTTGAGCGAAGAAAGCCACGCTCGAGCGAGACCCCTGTTTTCAGCAAGTTTTGAAAAATATTTTTAAGTACATTTTTGCATCCTCATTTCATCCTAGGCATTCCTAGGCCTTGTTTAAGGCATCATCTTGAGGATAATGATATAGAATCACCCCAAAACAAGAAAGGGACTAAGTTATTATTTTTGGGTGTGTAATTTAGTGTGTGTTTGTTCTGCAACTGTATAGGTTTGGCACCTAAGGACGCTGATTAGCCTGCCTATAGCCCAGTAATCTGTGAGTAACAATGTTGTAAAGATATGTTCAATCGTATTTATTTTCAGATTGATAAATCACATTGCTTTTTGAAATGATACTTTTTATCGATTGAATAATGATCTTATTTTCTGAATTGTATTCGTGGCATCCATAGCATATTGTGATTGTTATTGTTATTGGTATCGTTATTGTTATAGAGATCTCTGTCAGTTCCAAATCCTGGAACTATTGTTATTGTATGATGACCATCAATTGATTGTTCGGTCTTTTAAGACCTAGTGTATTGTTGCTATTGGATGTACCACGTAAGACTTAATGAATATAATGGATCGAATTGATCAAATTGAATGATTGATCGACAAATGATATTAATTGGAAATGGTCTAATGCTAATCGATTGTTTGAAGACTGTAAGGACATCATTCTTAACCTCTTTACTCATCTGTTATTCACTGGGTCACAGCTCACAGTTTGTATATATATATATGTAGGTGGCCAAGCATCAGACCAAAGCTAGAGGCACTGACTTAAGCTCATGTTTTGTCAAGCCAATTGTCACGACCCGAACCCGCCCCTATGGGTTAAGGACGTAACCGGCCAGTAATCCTGAGATTACCTACGGCCTCAAATCAAACTGGACATAACTCGTCAGAGTGAAGGGGCCAAACGGAAGCAAAATTTAAAACTTTGTCCATAGAGCTGTGCTTACATGGCACGTCATAACAAACCATACATATATATATATATATATTAATAACTCACTTCAAAAAATACAGTAGCATAAGGTTCTGTACAGACAGGATCATTCAAGTCTAGGTCAACCCATGAAAATTATATACAAACGTATTCAAAGTCTTCGCCAACATGACAAAATAAAACAGGATAAAAAAAAAAGGTGGAGATGAGTCTCGTGCGTGAGACACTAAGGCTGACTCTTCAAAACTTGGTTGTTCTTTCCAAACTTCACTGAGGCTGGGTTTGGACCTCTCTTGGCTTACCTACAAACACATGAATGAGCGTGAGCGAAAGCCCAGTGAATAATATCAAATAAAGAAGTTACACAAATGGTATTTAAAACAACGTGCTTCAAATGGCCTTGGGCCCAATTCGTATTTCTATCTAACATGTATATAAATATAGGTCAAGTGATTACGGTTCCAAATACATCATACGGCCTCGGGCCCAATTCATTCGTATCATTCAAGTCAAACTGGCCTTTGGCCCATTCGTATTTTCAATCATGTCAAACTAGCCTTTGGCCCATTCATACTTTCATTCAAACCGGCCTTCGGCCCATTCGTTTTTTCGTGTCAAACTGGCCTTTGGCCCATTCATTCAATCATGGCATACTGGCCTTTGGCCCACTCGTTCTTTTGTGTCAAATTGGCCTCTGGCCTATTCATTTACCAACACGAACATTGTCCACCATCAAAACTAACGAACTTATAAAACTTACATAGAAGTAAGCAATTAGACAAACAACACATTTCAGATATCTTTGTTAAGCTATTACTCACAGTGATCGGTTGGTTGATTTGCCCTGGAGCTTGACCCTACACATCACATAACACATATGGGTCACAAACAATTCAATCCGTTCTTAATTCACAGATTCCTCTTTAGGCTTCATTCTTATCATTTTAACTCATTTACAATGCTCAATGCATGCCTAAGAGTGCTTAGAAGTGAAAGGGAATGGAAAACGAAACACAGAATGTATTCACAAAATTTCAGAAACAGGGGTCCCCGCTCGAGCGTGGATTTCCCCACTCGAGCGGATCTATGAGGTCTGCAAAAGTGCTGGTTACATCAAATTTACGAAGGCCAAGACTTTCGGATGCTCGGCGCGAACTCGTCTATAGCTCCCTTTCGGCGTGAACTTCCTCGCTCGAGCGGACATCATGTCTGTAGAAAATACTAGGAGCTCGTATTTCCCGCTCGAGCGTCGGTTCCCCCGCTTGAGCGGACATCATAAATTTTGGGTTTTCCAGAATGGTTCTTGAGCTCAAATTCAACATTCAAACCAATATTTCTTGCATATTATGACTCAAACTTAACATATACATATACTAACATGGCACCAACACCAAATTACAACATTATGAGGCTCAATCCCATGAATTACTTACATGCATGACTCAAATTATCCCAAACTCACCACCAACATGCTAAATTCAAACATTCAAGACTTACACCTCCATGATTTGCACATGCATGTGGGAGAGACTCATTATTCTCAACTTAATTGGTGAAAAGATGGTCAAATACATGGACTCCAACCAAAATTCAACATGGATTACACACTTTATGCTCAAACATGGAAATTTATAGCAATTTCTTACATGCATGCACCTATTGACTTCAAATTCAACAAAACCAACTCAACTCATGTCCTTTATCATCATTCAACCTTGAATTTACAAATTTACAACTAGAACTCATGGATTACTCACCAAGGAGCTTTAATCTTCGCAATCTATGGTTAATCCTTGAGTTTAATCTTCAAGATTTACAAGCCTTGAGCCAAAATTGCACAGTTCTCCTCTTGCTCCCTTTCTAGAGCCGGCCCCTCACTCTCACAAATGTATAATTCAGATTTTGAGCTCAAAAGGAAAGAAATGAGAGTGTATAGTGGCCTTTTATAAGCCCCCTCTCAAATACATTATTTAATATTAATTAATTGGGCACTCATTCATTAATTTAATCAAATTAATTTGATCTGAATAAATTTTCAATTAAATTTCACCGTAGGCTCTAAAAATTGCGCTAATTACAATGGTGCAATCAATTTCGGTTTCTGTGGCCGATAAGGCCTTCAATTTAAATGTCAAAGCAGATAATCAAACAGATATTCCTACAGTGAATAGATAGAAATTCAAAATCACATATTTTCACATGAATAGCACACAAAATCATATCAAACACATGATCACATTTATAATAAGGACCAATTAACATAATATGGAACAGGGTTATCACACTAACCATTGTGCTTCACTTCGAGGTTCTGAGTCTTCACGTGTCAAGGCTGTTTTGGGGAGTTTCAAATTCACTTTTGTCTCTGTTAATGTAATGAATGTTTAAGACTTGATTGTACAGTTATGATGAGGGGATTAGATCCCTAACCTGTATGCTACGATGTAAATGTATTTTTGGTATATGTTTATAGCTTTGTGCATGGAAGTTCTTCCCATACAGGTTTTCAAAACTCATTGGACGTTGTTTAATTTTACTGATTAGCTTCCGCCACCCCCGTCATACTGTATTATTGTCATTACTGTTAAGTAGGCCTTTGGTAATCACAGATTACTGGTCGGTTACGATCCTAAACCCTTAGGGGCGAGTTTGGTTGTGACACCTATTGAGAGGACAATTTATGTAGAAATTAGGCCGAGCTAAGACCATCTGTTGGTTGGACCGAGCTAGGTATACACTTTTGGTCATTGGGCGTGGATTGGGCTCGGTCGGAAATAAAAATAGAGTAAGCTCGGTCGTGGATTGGGTGAATATTTGGCCCAAGGCTTGGACTGAGGTGGTTATGTTTGACCTAAGCTGGACCGGGGTACCGAGCTGGTTATCTCGGTCGAATATTCTTGGTTGTCTGGCATAGGGCAAAGCCATGCCAGCTCGATTGAGTTGCTACCAAGCTGGGGTAGGGAGGTTTGAGCCATCTCACTTGGTTGGTAGTGAGTAGGGTGTTATTAGGATAGGTATTATCCTTGGAAGTATGATTCCTAGGACGACTCTTATAAGGAGAATTAGAGTCTTACTAGGATTGAGCCATGCAGAATCTATAAAAACTCATGGCAAGACCTATGTACAAGTCTCACAATTCTTACTCTAGAATACACAGAGCTTTTGTGTCTATTGCCTATTCGGAGAGGTTTCCGGTACACACCCACCAACTAGCTCACGTTTGTGTTTTCAGGTGACAAAGCGACGACGTTTGGAGGAATGCAAACTTGATCAACAGGATTATACGAGAAGATTATTTCTGTGCTCGTACAATTGGTGCCGTCTGTGGGAAAGCAATCACAAAGAACAAACCTCTTGATTAAGTTTTCTCTAAACTAAATTTCAATAATGCACAATGAAGACTTGCCACACTCTGCTATTGATGGACAAACCCCAGATGAGGGCGGAAGGCGCGAAGGCTTGCCTTTTATCTTGCCCATGGCAGAGTTAGATCCCCAACGACGGAAACCACGAAGGGACACACGGGAAAGACGGGGCTCCAATCCTCGTCGCTCCCAAAGCCCTGGAAGGCAAGGGCGGAGGTTGGATCCTCAGGTTCTAGAAGATCGAGTAAGGGAGAAAGACGAATTGATACAAAGGATAGCAGCAGACATGGAGACAATGAAGCGCCAGATAAAAGGAAAATGGATGGCAACAGAAGAGGGGAGCAAAGGCAACATACGCTCTCACTACTTAGAAGATCATGACAAATAAGTCACACCATCACAAGCTGAAAGTAGAAGCCTCAGGACAGGCGATATACAATCAAGGACTTCCAGGACTCGTTACTCTAGGTCTGAGAGAACGAGGACTGAAAGGTCTTACATAGAAGGAAAGCAGTTATTGGCCCTCACATTCACACCAAACGACATCTAGGCACATGAAGTTGCCTAGGTCGGCGGACCTGCGGATAGTACTTGAGGAAAGGGCTCGAAGGAGAGAAGACACACAGGCTCGTGACCCCCGCAGAGTCTCCACACTACAACAGTTGGCTCCTAGAACACATGAGAGTGTCGAGGTTGGAATGCCAGAGCCGCGCCTTACCTATGAACCCGTAGATAAAGCGTTAACAAGGTTGCAGAGCTCGCCATTCGTTTCGGTGATAGAGAACACACCATTACCCTCAGGTTTCCACTAGCCCAAATTCACTATATATGAGGGAAAATCGGACCCCTATATGCACTTTTGCCAAGCTATGGTGGTGTATCGGTGAAACAAGGCTCTGATGTGTATCATGTTCCCTTCCAGTCTTGGTGACCTGGGTTTAACATGGTTTGAAAGATTGCCAAA
Source organism: Camellia lanceoleosa (assembly GCA_025200525.1). Lineage (NCBI taxonomy): Eukaryota > Viridiplantae > Streptophyta > Magnoliopsida > Ericales > Theaceae > Camellia > Camellia lanceoleosa. Next base: position 59,285,904 of record CM045770.1, on the reverse strand, counting down.
AGGTAGCATAGCCTCATGGGCGCAACTAGCATAGGCATTTGTGACCAGATTCAGAACGAACACCAAGACGCCTGTAGATATTGACCAAGTTCTCTTCATTGACATGGGTGAGAAAGAAACATTGAGGTCTTACAATAATCGGTATTGGGAGACTTTCAATCAGATTGGCGATTGCCCCACAAACTTAGTTATCGCCTAGTACAAACAAGGTTTACCTGCCGGAAATAAATTAAGGGATTCAATGACGTGACTTCACCCCTCACAATGGAAACCCTAATGGAAAGAGTGCATCAACACATCCAGGTAGAAGAAGATCCAAAGAAAAGGCTAGCATAACAGCGATGTTAGACAGAAAACCTACGGCAAAAGTAAACACAGTCGGGCAAGAAGAGCAACCGAGCAAGAATGAGCGAGGTAGACGAGCCAACAGAGAGGACCCCCAAGCAAGGAAGTTGAGAGTCTGCACTGCCATCACCATGGTATTCAACAAACCTCTCTACTAGATTCTTAGCGAGATACGCGACAAACCCTTCGTTCGGCGGCCAGCCAAGTTGGGAGAAGCGCAGAGGGCTACGATGATAGGTACTGTTGCATCTTCCATGATAAAAAGGGGCACTGAACTGAAATTTGTACGCCGTTGAGGCAACATCTGAAGGAGTTAGTGGCCGCTGGTCACTTGGACCAGTATATAGAGCGGGAAACACAACCGGCCCCCCAGGACTGCAACAGACCTAATGGGATGCTGGTCGACGGTCCACCGCAAGGCATAATCAATGTGATACATGGGATCATCGAACCCGAGCGGGTATATGAGCTCAAAGGGATGATCAAAAAGGCTAAGCACTTGAGAAAGGTACTAAGTGCACAACCTACCGTCAAAAAGGAAAAAAAGGAGGCAACAAACGTCATCTCCTTTTATGACAAAGGCTTAGCAAGGTTACAATGCCCTCATAACGACGCATTGGTGGTTACTTTGCATGTTAAGAACTTCGACATCAAGTGGATCCTAATTGACCAAGGGAGCTCCTGTGAGATAATGTACTACGAGACCTTCAAGCAACTAAAATTGGAGGACAGAGACTTGGCACCCGCAACATCTCCTTTAGTCGGCTTCAGGTCAATGCCAGAATAGCCAATGGGTAAGATAATTCTGCCAATCAAGGCAAGAACGATGACGAAATAGGTGGAATTTTTGGTATTGAAAATCCCTTCCACTTACAACATAATCTTGGGAAGAGCATGGTTGCACACTATGTGATCGATGGCATCAACCTACAATCAGGTGTTACGGTTCCCCAACGAAATTGGAGTGATTGAAGAAGTCTTAGGGGATCAAATCATGTCGAAACAGTGCTTCGTTATAGTAAATGGCAGCCGGGTTGCAAAAGGGTTTGTACTGATGGTAGAAGAGCCAGAAAGCAACAAATTGTTCGCAAATGTCGGCAAAGCAGCTGAATATAAGGCAGTAGAAGACTTGGTAGATGTAAGTGTAACAACCCTCACCACTGTTTATTGATAATACCACTGATTAGTGCTAATCTATGATTAAGCATGTTAATTGACTGATTGACTGAAATTCTAAACGAATTGATTAACTGTATTAATTTAATTTCGTGTCTATCTGTTTGACTGTTAAATTATCTGTTCATGTTTTTTGTTTGAAACTGCAAATTAAAGGCCTTGTCGGTGGCCGAATCTGAAATTGATTAGTGTTTTATGCTAATTAGAATTAATGTGATTTTATGATATATTTAATTCAAATGTGTTTTGGTATGATTAAATTAGATTAAATATTGATAAATTATAAGAGTTGGACTTATTTTCACATTTGCCACCTAGTGGACTTATCTAGGCAACCCCTCTCCACTTCATACATGTTGATACAACATTTCTTCAGCCCATTTCCTTGACAAAACCAACTAGGAAGAGAGCATTAGAGAGAAGGAAGTAACTTCAACAAAATTGGCTTGGAGGCTTAGGAAAATTGAAGAATTCTTTGCAGATTGAGCTTCTACACTTGAAATTAAGGACTTAAGGTAGGATATTCATCATTTACTTTGTGAATCCAAGTTCTTTCTTGCATGGGTCATGGAAGTCTAGTGAGTTAAGTCTAGAATTGGTTTATTGTGTTGAATTATGAGTTAATCCATGCATGCATGTACATATTGTGAAGTTTTGAGGTTATAGTTCATAAATTCCACATGCATGTTCATATCTTGAGCTTAGTCCATGAATTCATCTTGTTTTTGAGGCATTTGAGCTCATTTGAGCAAGTAATCGAAGCTTTGAATTTGATTGAACACATGCATGTTATATTTGAAGTTGTTCTTGAAGTTTGGTTTGAAATTGGGTTTAATTGACTCACCTTTGGGCCTTGATTTTACAAATTGAGCTTTGAATCATGTTATATTATGAGTTTAAAAGTGTTTTCCAGAAAATTGGCCCAAAAGGATCGAATTTGATGCATTAAAAGTTGATTTTGAGCTTGAGGTTCAAATCTGGAATTTCTAGATTTTGGACCCACGCTCGAGTGAGGAACTCCACGCTTGAGCGTACAATCTAAGATCATGCCGTCCGCTCAAGCGAGGAAAGTGACGCTCGAGCATGAAATGCGTGTATCCAATACTTTGCGTGAGTTTACAGTCCGCTCGAGTGAGGGAGTTCACGCTCGAGCGAGGACTTGTGTCTCACGCTCGAGCGGGGGTTGAGCGCCCGTCGAGCGTGAATTTTGAGCATCTAATATTTTTACTGTAGCTTGCAGTCCGCTCGAGCGACGGAAGTCACGCTCGAGCGGAGCTCCTTTGTCTACAACGTTATGTATTGATTGATTGTGTATATGACTTATATGTATATACATTGTGTGTGTGTGGGAGGAGATATGGGATGTACTCCACGGTTTAGGGGAAGATAGGGGATGGACCTCTAAACCGATTGTTGATGGGGAGGAGATAGGGGATGGACTCCACTGATACAGCTTATATGCTTGTCAGTTAATGTGTTGATATAGCTAATATGCTTATCTAAGGAAGTGTTGATACAACTCATATGTTTATCATTGGAAGTGTTGATATAGTTAATACGCTTATCTGTTGAAAAGTGGATATAGCTTGTATGCTTATCTGTTGTGATGTTGATACAACTATTATGTTTATCTATTGAAAATGGAAAACGTTTAATATGAGTCACTGCCTCATATAAGTGGTTGGCCAGGTTTTGGGCCGTTGATATAAATTGTGAAGTTGATAAGAAATGGGTTATGAATTGATTTATGGGAATTGAACATTTATCAATTGCTAATGTCTTAGTCATTGCTCATACTGTGTTTAGCATATCTCTACTGGGCGTTGGCTCACCGTATACGGGATATCATTTTCAGGTACTGGTAGCATGCCACCTCCAAGGACATAGCTTGGATGATGAGGATGAGAGTTGAAGACTTTTGTTTCTTTTGTTTGTATTACATGTACATCAAGCCAAGGGCTTCTTTTGTATAGAGTTAGTACTCTTTTTTTGTGTGTAACCAAGTGTTAACTGTTTAGTAAACATAGCCGTCATCTCAGACTCTAAATCAAATTCAGTCTCCGGAGTTTTTGCAATCTCATGAGCACTGGTGAAAGCCACACTATCTTTTTGGTCTTCGTAAATGTCTTGGCGTTGTGAACACTATCATGAATCTTGGTATTCCGCCTAGACATGTAAGGTTGTCTCCTAGCCCAAAAAGTATTTGAATTTCTACCCTTTATAGACACCTTACCAAACAATTCATAGTAATAAGGACGAATGTGGCCATACCTATCACAGTGATGACAAATAAAAACAGGTTACCTCCCTTTTGTTGATCTTACCAACTTTAGATAGATGAAGAGAGAGATCAGCCTGGTCTACCTTCAACTTTCCCTTTGCTTGAGTCTTCATGTCATGTGAAGTAGAGGCCTATCCCTTGTGAGCTGTCGCACCATAGCCTAGCCTACTTTTGTCACAACCCATTTGTTGAGACCCGAGGATGTCTTCTAAAGATTTGGAACCTTTGTTCCACATGGCAATAGTGGCTCTAGCAATACGGAGTTCTTCATCTTTTTGACAGACTATCTTTTTCAATGTAGCTTGTGACATCTCAAGACTTTCAAGCTTCTCTTCATATGTGGAATATACATTTAGAAGTTCATTCCTTTCAGTTTCACAGGATAGAAGTTTTCCACATAAGTCTTGCCTGTCACTCGAGATCTTGATGATATTCTGCTTTGCTGCTACAAGTTCTCCTTTCAGTTTGGCATTCTCACTTTCACATGCTTTGAGTTTGAGAGAGAGTTTGTCATTGATTTTGGACAAATTTAGAGATTCCTCGTAAAGCTTTTCCTAAGCTTGTTGCAGTTCATCATCATTAATCTCATCATTGTCTTCTGATGTTTCATTATCCTCTTTTTGCTCTTCATTCTTCGTGACCTCATCCAATCTAGCAACTAAGGCAGGAAAATTGCTGGATGATGGTGAAGGTGAATCTCCTCTTTCATGAAATTGGCTCAAAATTTCCCATGCATCTTTAGCCTTTGTGCAGTGAGCAACCCGTTGCTTTTCTTCATCAGAAATTGCTCCACGAATAGTAATCAGGGCTCTGTGATTGCTCGGATGAATTCCATGTAAATTTCATTAATATCTAATGGTTATGATTGTGCCACGAAAAATGATATTTGAAATATTGGCTTATTTTAGAAAGATGGTTAAAAATTAATTTTTTTTGATATTTTTTGGCTTTTTTTTGAAAAAGCGTGTAAAAAATGTGAGAGATGATATAACTAAAAACAGATTAAAAACTGACATTTGACTTTTTTAATTCTTCCAAAAGAGCCTATTGTCATTGTAGCATTATCTAGAAATATTTATGATTGTTTACATATATATATATATATATTTTAAATCCTGTTGTTTCATAAATTCTTTTAGAAAAGTGATATACAAGTCCACTTTCTAAATCCGTTTTTTAGACTCAATGATGTACAAATGATATGGTTGATTTTGGGAGTTAGGAAAGCTGTAAGCCCGTAGGGCATTTGCTTTTGTTGTTAACATGTAATACTTTTGTAAGAACTACTCTGATGAATAGAAATAGTTTATTTCTCTTGTATCAATTCATGTCTTTAGTGATGGGTTTTATGTATTATTTTGAGGGTGTGACATAGGGTGTAATGAGAGTAAAATAAAATTTTAAATAATTAAATAAGGTGTACTTAGAAATTGGGAGTACTTAATGATTTTTTTGGTGTAAATAGAATCCCCCTTTCTTATGTTAACATTATTTTCCCGATTGTTAAATTGGAATTTGTGATAATTATGGGAGCCTTGACAAAATTATCATGGACCATATTATTTACAAAATTGTGAGAAGAAAAAAGATTCGACAACGTCCATCCATAAACTAAATTAGTGTCTTTCAATCAGTGCTAGGCTTGTACTATGAATTTTGCCCTAGGTGTGAGTCAAGCCCATAAACAAGTAATTACTATAAATTACAAAAATTTAAAAGAAACTCTTGATGAAAAACCACTTTTGATTTCAACATCCAAACACTTTTGATTTTTGTTGCTTTGTAATTGTACCTTTAGCCTTGGACTTGTGTTAGGCATTGTTTCTCACCCTAAATGGCCATTTTTGCAACCTATTATGTCACCATAATATATGTGCAAAAAAAAAAAAAATCATAGAAGTATATACAAAATAAAAAATTAAAATGTGGTTCAAATTTTGATCACACCTTAATTTTGTTGTACACTTTTTATGCCCATAACATTATTGTTTATGTTGGATGGACTATTGAGAATTTTCTCCAACTGTCGAAAAAGTCCCCACAAGACTGATGGATAGCAGTTTAGCAAAGTTGACCTAATTTTTAGTCCACTTATTAATTCATTGCTTGGGATTCATCAAATAATTTCAATTTTTTTTTCCCCACCAAAAACTCTAATCATCTAAAAGCCTAGAACAATAAACCTTATTTTGATATTGGGCCTAAGACCTCAAAAATATTTGGGCCACTAATGGAGTTTAGGGATGAGTTTCTTTTATACTGTGTTTGGTTGAGTGATTAGAGAAAGGATTTAGAAATAGAAATGGAAAGGGAAAGAGAAAATGTGTGTGAAATTAAGTGAAATATAAGTATATTTTATTCATATTTTGCCTATCTTTTTCCTTTTCCTTTCCAAATCCATTCCCAAATTCCTCAATCAAACACAATATTAATGAAAAGGGTCATTATACTCGAATCCAAAAATTATCACAATACACCTAACTCAACTTTTAAAATTTTAATTCTTATTATATCTTAATGTGAATTTACAAATAAGAACAACACATATTAAGCACTAAATAAAATGTATATATTTTTCTTATGGTACACCCTAATCAATTATAAATAATCTATGACCTGTGCTATACACGAGATAAAATAATATATTATTTTTTTCAATAAGATAAATATTATTTACATTTTATCTTCTTTTTTTTTAATGTTTTACTGCTCATAAATAAAAAATTAAATACGAATTTATGAGTTGTGTATTAATGACTTCCTCTCTCCACCCAAACAAATTTAACCGTTAATCAATAGGTGTTTTTAATTTTTTTTTGAAAACATAATAATAAACAATTTAGTTTAATAGTTTTCTCTCTCCCAACCCATACATTCAGTATTTTTCCTTTGAAATGTATAAATAATATGTGCAATTTACTAAAATAAAATAAAAAATTACAAATAATTGTATAAAATGTGTTCATTCCATTTGAAAATTAAAAATATTAATTAAAAGAGCACAATTAAATGAAATTGTAAAATTAATAGAACTTAAGAACTTTATAAGGAACAAAATAAAAATATAAGACATTTCTTTTTAAATTTATTGATAAGGATTTCTATTATGAAAATTTTAAGTTACAAATATTTAGGATTGAATGGCCTAAACAATAGATTTTTTTAAAAAAAGTTTTGTAGTTTGAGACTTAAAACTCTAAAAACAGTCTTTGTTAAAATTAAAAAAAAAAAAAATTTACAATACTCTATATATTAAAAGGATTGGATAATCTCATTTTATTTTATTATTTTTTTAAAGTTATAGCACATTGCATTTTTTTTTAGTTTTGTAATGGTTAAATAAGTCATATTGTTTAGTAATTTTCTTAGTTTTCTTAACTTCTTTTTAAAACTTCATATAGGAACACTTTTTTAATGATTTTTTTTTATTTAAAGAAAGAAACTGAATGAAATTTTTATTTGTAATTTTAATTTCGAGTAACCCAATTTTTATTTTTTATTTTTAAAAACATAGATTTTGAAAAAAAAAAAAATCAACATGATGAATTAAGTCAAGGAGTAAAAGGAATAAGATTTTCTTTTTGGGGTGGGGACTAAACTGTAACAATTTTTAAAATTTTCACTTTTAGCTTGTTTTATGAAATAAATTTTTTTTTCTTTCTTTTTTTTGACTTGTTGATATTTGAAAAATAACAAAATGGTTTTTATAACTAAAAAAACTATAAAAACTAAAAAAATTACTTTAAATACCTTAGGCACATGAGGTCTTAATTACATACTTTGTGGGCTAATTTTCAATGTTCAAAAAATGTACTCATAATTTTATTCATGATTCAAATTGTAATGTGAAGAATTTACTATAGATCAAATTCTAAGTATTAATATGTATGTATCAATTTCTACAAAACTCATTACTAAAGCTATTCCAAATTTTAACCCTAAACTACATTCCAAATTAATTTTACATATTTGTAATACTCTTTTCTATGAATAGAGTTTTTCATTAAAAGTAAATGAATAACCTTTTGTTCTTTGAGTGCATCTTCAATGAACAAACAAACAAACAAAAATAAAAATGAAATGTAAAAACGTGAAAATAATACCATTATAAAAATATTAAATTATTCTACACTTATAAACAAATCATACATTCTAACGAAGTTTTATTGAATAAATCATATAATAATGGCATTTGATGGAGCAACACTGTAAATACATTATCCCCTCTGTCTTTTTTGGTCTGTATGGAAGTTGTGGAATGAATGTTTGTTTAAGGGAGCTCATCCTAATATTCAAGTTTTATGTGAAAAGATTAAAGTGCAGATAGCTTTGTGGTCCAAAATGGCTCTTGAAAGTAGATTATTCAGTGCTCGACATTGTATCCAACCTCCACCAGATCAGGTTTGCTGTGTTATTTCTGTTATTGTTTCTTTGACTTTTGGTCTTTCCCATGGTTGGTTTCTTGCCAACTGTTGGGGCGTTGGGGTGTTTCTTGCCAACTGTTGGGTCCTCTCTTGCTGTTCACTGCGTGGGATCAAGTTGCTACATTTCATCAATCTATGTGCTGTTGTTAGCTCTGTAACTTCCCCTTTATTGATGTATCCTCATACTTTGTATGCTATATTTCATCAATAAAGTTTTCTTTGCTTATCACAAAAAAAAAATAAAAATAAAAATAAAAAATTATGTTGCTCTTATCCTCTCTTTGTTAATACTTTTTTGTAAGCTTTGTTTCATTTGAATTTATTAATGAAGTTTTTCTTTGCCAATCAAAAAACAAAAAAAAGTTTGTAGAGGGAGGGCAGAAAGGAAAGCCCTTACTTGGCCCTAAATAATTTTTTTCGTATATATATCATAATTTTGTCAAATTACCAGTAAAGGGTAATTTCCCCTAATTTTATCAACAAATTGACTTGGACAACCATCATTTCTAATCAATGGTACCTCCCTTCAAGTTAAATGACATTTGATGCCCTAAAGCACCCTTTGTTTCATGCACAATAGTTTGTTAATACAACGGTAAAACCGTAATTTCCTTGAGGGGTGGCCAAACAATGGCAGTAAATAATTATAAATGGTGCTATCCAAAAATTATTACAGAATCATGAAAAAAATTATAATTATAATTATTAATATGTATAAAATTTACCAATTATTTGTAATTTTTTTTTTCTAAAAATTTAAATTGGATTCAAATTTTCCCTAATTGTAGCAAGACACAAACTTTCCATATATTCAAAAATAATAGTGTAATCTTAATTTAGCAAAAATGATTTATTACTGAGGGTTAATAACCAACCCACTAATCTCTCCACTACCATTTATGACCAACCCACTAATCTCTCCACCTCCATTTTTCTACTTTTGTCTGAGAAGAGAAGCTGAGGAGTTACACTCACCTATGAATCTCAGCTGTTGGATGAACCCTCAGATCAACGGTTTCCAACCCTTGTAGTAGCTCCAAACAAGGGTTTTTACTATAATCTCTCTTTGCCCAGCTCTTGTGTCTTTACAAGTAGGGAGAAGAAAAAACACAAAAAAACACCTTCCCTAAATCAAAGCAATTCTTAAAGCAATCTTTTTGCTTGAAAACAGTCCTTTCTCTTCTTGTTTTTAGTCTCCTTCAAGCCTCTCTTTCATGGAAGGTGCTGGTGGTGGTGGTTTTGGGTATGTGAATTTACAAAACAACCCTTCTTTATATAGACCTAGTCCTCTATTAACAGCCATAGAGAGGTTCTTGTCAAGCAAGAACAACCATTTCTCTGACAAACAGACTCAAAACAATGTGCACAACCAAGGACTGCTCGTTCCGACAAGCGTGTACGGTGGTTTTTCTTCTTCTGGTGGTGCAATTGGTGGCTACTCAAGCGACTTTTTGGGGCCAAGTTTTCCGGAGAAGAGCTTCATAGATGGCCTTTTCCATGATAGTGAGACTCTTAAATGGACATATGAGATAGATCCTAATATGGGCTTGAGTGAAGATGACAAATCAGCAAAGAGGAATTGTAAAGGAGTGGCAAAGAGAGCAAAATGTGGCTCTTCTACAACTACTCTGATCAAAGGACAATGGACAGATGAAGAAGATAGGTGATATAATACATAATTTTTAATTTTTACCCTTCTTTTAGTCTCATACATCCTGGGGTATAAATATCTGGCTTTTGATAATGATATATCAATCGATATTGTCTAATATCAGCCCATATATGACAGTATTGCTTATACTAAATACACATGTCTACTCTTTACATGAAAGTGCAGTTGATATTGAAGATTTCTATGATTTTGTTTTTGTGAAGGAAACTGCTCAATTTAGTGACGCAGCATGGAGTGAGAAAATGGGCTCAGTTAGCAGAGAATATGGTTGGCAGGGCTGGAAAACAATGCCGAGAGCGGTGGCACAATCATTTGCGCCCTGATATCAAGGTCTTTTTGCTTCACCCTTTTCCTAATTTGAGGTTTTGTCAGAACCACTGAGTGTGGTTTGGTTTCTGTTAAATTTTGCTTTACTTTTGCAAAACTAATCATCAAACAATTGTGTTAGATTTCTCATAAAATTCTATGATAGATATCTAAGAACTGAGATTTGGTTTGGGTTTGTGTGATATTTTTCAAATAGTCAAAAGAGAAAACCCTATGTTGCCTTATCTGGTTTAATTTCCTATTCTCAACTCTTTTTCTTTTTTTAATTATTTAATTTTATATCTTAAAAGTTAGAGACATAGGATTTAGATTGCCAAAATTTCATCAAGGTGATTTGTCGATTCATCTCTTCATGAGTTTTCTTTTGATATTTTATATTTGGTAATTACTGAAAAGTTTCATTCAAAAAGTGGATTAGGGTTTTGTTTTACATGTCATGGGCTTGACATGCAGATCTTATGGTGAGTTTGGTGTTGTTCACACCATCTGACATCTCTCCTTCCATTGTTTTTTTAAAATTTTAATCCGCGAAAGTTAGTGACATTTCTTCTTCCATCTAACTATCTAGACTTGTTGGTTCATGTTTAGAATTTGATGATTATTTAAAGAAAAATGCTATGAACCTTTCTTATCAACTCATAATTTATCACAAATATATATGTGGTGGAGATTAAATTGATGAAATGTGAATACATGAGTAAAATGAATTTTAACTATTAGCTTTCTTTTTTGAGTAAAATTTGAGTTCATAAGTATAAATTTATAATATTGTTGTTATTTAAATATACAAAGCCACGTTATATGTTTACTTGGCAATTAATACAATTCCTCGTGAGACAAGGGCCTGGGGATTGTCTTTCATATGAGCACTTTGACATGCAAAACTTATAAGGTCAGTCCATTGTCTGTTTATACCCTCTCAAATTCCTCCTTGCACCCACTCTTTCTCAGTGTTCACTTTCATGTGATTTTGGAACCTTTTCTTCCTCAAAGCATCAATTTTGTTATAAAAAGGTTCACATTTAATGTTTTCATAGATAAGTTCTTATAGTGCTACACAGCAAAATATATATATATATAAAATGATGTGATAGATTTTAATTTTATCATTTTAAAACAAAAAATTCAACTTGACTCATACTTTTAAAAATGCCACTACCACATTATTCTAATCAAGAATTTTGTACAAAAAATTTATAAAAATATCACTTTTCCTTACAGAAAAGTGTAATATTGATTTTTCTATATACGTTTCTATGAATTTTCGTCTACAGTGCACATAGCATTATTGAAATTCTTATTAGAGTTTGCTACCTTTTTTGTGTTATTATATTTTATTTTTAATTTTCCCCTATATATATTGCATTGCTTATAATACACAATGTGGCGCCCTTGTTTTTTTTTTTTTTTTTAATCAGAAAGATACTTGGACTGAAGAAGAAGAGAGCATATTAGTTGAAGCTCATAAGAAAGTTGGCAACAGATGGGCAAAAATTGCCAAGAGAATACCGGGAAGGACCGAAAATTCAATAAAGAATCACTGGAACGCCACCAAAAGAAAGCAAAATTCAAAAAGGAATAACATCAAGAAACCACAAGGCAGCCAGAATGGGAAGTCTCAATCTCAACCCTCCATACTCCAAGACTACATCAAAAGCATGAATCCATCTAATAGGGCCGCCACCACCACTGGCTCCACAGTCACTGAAGACTTCTCAACGCATTTTGCTCATCTCGGGGACTTATTTGAGTCCTCCATTGATGACTCTCCACAGTTTATGAACAAAACATTCGACGACGAACTGAACTTCATGATAAATTTCTTTGGTACCAAAAATGACCAGCCTCTAAATGGTAAAAACAATTCCAAGGCTTCAATTGAGGCAAAAATAGCTCAAAATAATCATTCTAAGAGTGTTTCTGCCTTAAATCTGCTCGGATTACTCAACAACACCAATGGTGATGATCAGCTGCTTAATGATATGGTTGCTGACACTAACATGTTCATAAATGCCCCAAATAAAGAGCTTCCAATAACCCATTTCTCTTTTGACATTTACCTTTCTTTTCTGTTGGATGGATCATCCAATGCTTTGCCTTCCATGGATAACTACTGTAATATTATTGATAATAACTTCAAGGTGGATTGCTTGACTGGTCAAGCTTCTTTCAGTGGGAAGAAAGATATGGATTTGATGGAGATGGTTGCTTCTTCTCATTAGTTCTCTATGGGTGGCAATGCTATCTTCGTGATCTGAGTAAGTTCTCCTCTCTAGTTCCTTTTTCCTTTTCTTTAATTCTACCGAAAAGGTCTGTACCAAAAGCCACTTTGAAAATGAAGTACGGTTTTAAGTATTGATTGATATGTATTTTATTGGAATAAAATTACATACGCATTGTCGATTTTTTATATGTATGAGTTGATAGCCAATGCATTTAGTTTTAGTGGTATGAAATTTCTTTTTTGCAACTATAAGTTCACGATGATTTTTTTTCTTGAATGATCTCCTTAAAATGAATTAAAAATTGAACAATGCAAAAATAGACTTGAGATGGGCCCACAATTTCTGGACTTGAGGAAAATCATGAAATGCGAACTTCATGTGAAGTGAATCACATCCAAAACAAATTTGGCCTACACATTTTATTATCAATTTTTTTTTACACACCTAGTGTTGATAATTTTATATTAAGATTTTTTCTTTTTTGGATCCAGGTTATGCTGGTTTAAAGACTATATGCAAGAGAAGTGTACCGTAGAAACTGAATTTAGGTGGCTTGCGGAAAATTTTTTGCAGGGATACTTTTTATTAGAAATGACAGACTTCAGGAATTCTTAAGTTAAACTCGTTATGTTCTAAGATGTGAACACTAACACTTTAATGCTTTGACTAAATATATATAATATTTGGTGGGTTATATATATATATACACCATATATTTTAAATATATATGAGTGTGTTAGTTTCCTCTGTTCATCAGTTGTAATCACTCTTTCATTTAGCGTTTTCTTTTCTTTTTCCTTGGTTTTCTCGTGCTTTTTCCTTCACTTTCTCAACTGCTTCCAACCTTGTGGAGCTTTTGTTTGACTAAAGATTTGTTTCTTTGAGAAAGAAACTGAAGTGAAGCAAATGAAGGCATGAATGGATATGCAAATGAAGGCATGAATGGATATGACCTAACAACTGGCCAACTCTCCATGCATTATGCAATGATGCTGGCTCAGTAATCAATGCTTTCAATGCATTTTATAGAGTATATAAATGGAAATTTTAATGACAATAGAAATATGATTAATGCTAATCATAAATTTTTATCACATTTTAAATATCATAAATGTAATGAATTCCATGTAAATTTCATTAATATCTAATGGTTATGATTGTGCCGTGAAAAATGATATTTGAAATATTGGCTTATTTTAGAAAGATGGTTAAAAATTAATTTTTTTTGGCTTTTTTTTGAAAAAGCGTGTAAAAAATGTGAGAGATGATATAACTAAAAACAGATTAAAAACTGACATTTGACTTTTTTAACTCTTCCAAAAGAGCCTATTGTCATTGTAGCATTATCTAGAAATATTTATGATTGTTTACATATATATATATATATATATTTTAAATCCTGTTGTTTCATAAATTCTTTTAGAAAAGTGATATACAAGTCCACTTTCTAAATCCGTTTTTTAGACCCAATGATGTACAAATGATATGATTAGTTGATGATTAAGGAAGATATGAGAGAGAGTGTTACTTAGATATCATAATTAATTGTCACATCACTAAACTTGAAAAATATGTCTAATTTTTTAACTTGAATAACAATTTTCATTTGTTATTACACTAAGTGCCCTAGGCAAAATTAGTACGATTGACAAAAATTTTAAAATCGTTTCCGTTTTGTAGCTCGAATTTCTTTTGGCTCGTGTGACTCGACTACCCAAAACGACGTCGTTTTGTGCAGTGTTTTTTTTTTTTTTGGTCCTTTTCTCTCTGCAGCTAAAGAAGAAGTAAAAGAAGAAGGAGGAGGAGGAGGAGAGAAGAGGAAGCTGTATGAGAGAGAGGGAGATCATCATCATCATCAACAACAACAAACAACACCAAATCAAAGAGATTCATCCTCTGTTTTTTTGAAGATCAAAAATTAAACCCAAAAATCCAAAAATTAAACCAAAAAATCAAAGAGATTCAAACCCAAAAATCAAAAATCAAAATCAACACATCATCATCATCATCATCATCAACATATCATCATCATTATACATAGATCTGTACCCAGGCGGTGCCGGTGATGGCGTCGATAATAGTGGCACCAGTGGTGCTCCTCTCTCTTTCCCCTCCCTCTTCTCTCTCTCTCTCTCTCTCTCTCTCTCTCTTCTCTCTTATTTCTTCTTTCTTTTCCTCCCTCTATTTCAATGATATAAGAGGGAAAGAAAGATAAAAAAAAGGCCAACTTTTTTTTTCGAGCTACGAAGGATTATTCTTTTAAAATTTCTCCATAGAGCCACATTTCCTCTCTCCATACCACCTGCTGCTGCCCCTTTACCTCCAACGCTCTACGACCGCCCTTCCTCTTCTCTTACCCTAGCTTTACCATCCCTTTCTCCTCACTTGCCTCCTAATCCCGTCATTCACTTATTTTCACTTCCCCGACTACCAGCAACCATCACCTATCCTTTGAACAACCATCCTAGTTGCCTAACACAAGTCCAAGGCTAAAGAGAACGAGATAGTGAGGGTTCAAAGAAGAATTGAACACCAAGGACATTGGCCCACATTCGATAAAGAAGAAATGAATATAGGCAATGTATTTTTAACAACATTGGCCTACATTTTGTGACTATATTTTCAACGACAGCTGTTTTTTTCAATGTTTAATTTAACATACATTTTCTCATGAGAGATTCTATCTGAACTCAAAATATGTCTTAGTATGCCTAATTTAAAGTTATAAATTTTAATTCTTATTATATCCTAACATGAATTTATTAATAAGGACAACACAATAAATCTTAAAATAATTTTTTTTTTCTTATGGTACACTCTAATCCACTATTCTTATTTAAATCTCTTCATTTTCTTTCCCAAGAGATCAAAGTTAATATGTCGTCGTCTTCTTCTTCTTCTTCTTCTTTCTCACTCCAGTCTACCCTAGCAAAACTCACCATTATCATTAATATCATTGTTTTTTTATTATTTTGGAACCCTAAACCCTAGAAGAAAGTTTGAACAATTAAACAATGAATGAAAGTGGTAATCAAGATAACTTTTTGAAGCAACCCATCAAAGAGGAGGTAAGCATTCATAAAAAAATCAAAATATAATTATTAATTTCTGTATTTTTTCACATGTCCCATTACGATGTTAAATCTTTCAATTTTTACAATCATATATAAATAGCATTACAACTTTTAGTAAATTTTTTTTTGAGATAATCTTTGAACTTGACCATGTTAGTATTCTTCACAAAAAAAAGGAGCTATATCCTATGGCACCTTTTAATATATATATTTTTTCTATCGTTTTACTCTTTCTTTGTTGAACTTATGTTTGTTCTGAAAAAAATAAAAAAATAAAAACTTTTATTTTCTATTATTTTCTTCATGCATATTCCTCAATTATTTTATTCTATGGCTATGTTTTTATTCACCAAAGCTTTGCAATATTGTTCAGCCCAAATATTAATAAATTAAGATATTTTATGAATTGATAATTGTGATTAGATCATCATGAATGAACTGTGAAGTTACTAGAAAACATAAAGGGGTTTCACAATTTCTATATTTATAATGCTTATGTGCTTATAAGATTGGTTTTTTTTGTTTTGTTTTGTTTTGTTTTGGGTTTTTTTTTTTTTTCTGTATTTTGAGAATTATTTTCTGTATTGAAAAGTTTTTGAAATAATTTAGTCTTTTTAGTTTGTTTATTATTATTATTTTCTTGTTACAGGAAAATCCTCCCTTGTAATAACCCTCATCTTGACTTAGCCATGCTTGCATACATTTCGTATGATCTTGTCTTGTCATGATTATAAATCTTGTTGTCTTGTTTTGACTTGCTTTGTTACGTGTTGCTTGCTTGATCTTGTTCCTTACTTGGTGTGTAGCCGAGGTTGACTTAGCCTAGTTCGCCTTTGAACCTTTGCACTTAGAACCGTTTTGGAACCACTTGGTTGACCTCCATCTTCACCTCGGCATGTTTGCCGAGATGTCACTCTTTGGGCCGATGTGTTTAGAGCCAAGGCCGAGATGTTTTGTACTTGTGATCCTTGTCCTCGGGCAGGTATGGCCTAGACCGAGGTGTGGCACACCCAGGCCAAGGTGTGGCACAGCTTAGTCAAGTGTCGTCCTCTCTAGCCGATGTCTTTGTTATCCTGTTGCCGAAGCTTTGTCTTTAGCCGATGTCATTACTTGCCGATGTGTCTTGCCATCAAGCTTGTTGAATACGCTTTGTCAGGGATTTGTCTAATCAATCAGTCACCTTTTTGAGTTAAACCAACCTGGTAATGCCACGTGTCCGAGCTGAGTGTCAAGACAGCCGGCAGACTTAGAAACAAATCATTTTGTCTCAAATCTTTGTTTTAGAGAGAGAGGCTCTAAAAGGAGAAAGAAAAGAGTTTTAGAGAGAGAGGTGGAGTTCCGAGCTTGATCTTTGAGGATCGAACCGTTGGATTTAAGTTTTGAGGTTGGATTCTTGCTCTACTCTGTTTGTTCTCATTGATTACCGAGCTGCATTGCATGATCGCGTTTGTTCTGCATGACATGCATTGATTTGAAGTTGGTTTTGAAAGGGGAAATGATGTTTAAGTATTCTTGAAGGAAAACCTTGTTTTGATCCGAAAGTTTGAGGCAAGAATCATGTTTTTGTGTTTGTTCTTGCATGGTCTTCTTGTACGGGTACCCAGGTCCATGTTTTTGAACTCTTGGCATGGAATCTTAGTTTTGAATAAACTAGTTATGATTTTAGCATGCATGTTTTTTTGATGTTCTTGATGATCTTGTCCCTTGTATTCTTCAAAGGGAAACTCAGGTTTTCCCGATTTCGTTTTGTGTGTGGCCGTCAGGACCACATCTCGGCAAGGAGGTGTGGGACCTCGACAAGACCTGGATGGTACCCAGTGTGTTCCACGAGATGGAAAACAGTGTTTTGACTCTCTGTATGTGTCGCTTTGTTTTTGATCTGGACTCGGTGGGAGTGCCGAGATCATTACATGTATGTAAAGCTTGTTTTGGGAATGTGATTTGCCATGTGATTTGTCAGGACTTTGATCTTTGCTTGAGCCGACACCTGAAGAGCTAGGTGAGTGGTGCTTTTAATAAAGCTATGTTCTACTGTTTTGATAAACCTTGTCTTGCTTTGTTTTGACGAAAGTATTTGTTAAGCATGAATGATTAGCCTATTTCGATGTATCAAGTATAAGCTTTGTTTTGATGTTGTCTTGAAAGTCCCTTGGCTGGAGGACTATAAACTTTCGCAGCACTAAGTGTAAAAGTCCCATAGCTGGAGGACTCTAAACTTTCGCAGCATTATGGATAAAAGGATACGGTCCTTTCTTGGAACACAAGTCCCCTAGCTGGAGGACTCTAAACTTTCGTAGCACCATTTGTCAAAAGGGCTATGGGCCTAAGTGACGCCGGTCTTGTATTAAAAGGATACGGTCCTTTCTTGGAAAAGCCATTGTGTTAAAAAGGGCTACGGGCCTAAGTAACACAAGTCCCCTGGCTGGAGGACTATAAACTTTCGCAGCACCATTTTGTCTAAATCGATTACGGATCGTACAGTCCTTTGTTTTGCCACTAACGAATCATTATACAGACTATTGTTTGGAAAGCTTTTGGGCTATGTTTTGCCGATGTCAGTGAGCATCCTTTGAACTTGTAAGACTTGATAGATGAATATGGTTCATCCTTTGATTTGGTAAAGTTTTGTCGTGTTTTGCTTTGAAAGGATCTCGGCTAATATTTGTATGGTTTTGGGCACGTTTGTTTCGTAAAGACTTCGGCTATATTCATGCAAAACCTTTATTACTAGTATCATTCACTGAGTTTCCATACTCACCCTCTATATATATGTAGGTGATGAGCAGGACGGCGGCGACGCCTAGATGTGTTTGCAAGCTTGTTTTGGACACTTGATTTTACGTCGGCTTTGTTTTTGCATTCTTGTCGGCGATGCTGTTTCTACACCGGCATTTTGTGTTTATGTCGGCTTTTGCATTTACTTCGGCCAATCTTGAAAATCATGCTTCTTGGCTCGTATTTCCTGTATTTTGTATATGTCGGCCTAGAAGCCTTTTGATCAAGATGTAATTTGCATTTTGTTATTTACGAATTGGTTGTAAGATCATGTTGTACATATCACCTCATTTGATTTATTTACGACTCTTATGGACCACTTGTATTTTGATTTATTGTTTCCGCATTTGTAAGCCCCCTATGTGTACTCTGTTGTGCGTGGATTTTGATAAGTTGGCCTTCGGTAATCACGGATTACTGGCCATCACAGCACCATCCTACTAGGGGCGGGTTGGGGTCGTGACATCCCTACTTTTCTGCAGGTTCAAGGCAGTGCCCCTTTGTAGAGATCACCAAGGTGTCCCGTTAGCCGTTCCGAGCGAGGAGACTATAACGTGGGAACTTGCCCCAACCTCCCAAGACAAGCTTCGCTTAAGTTAGGACTCGCACAGCGGGGGAGTATTGAACCCACACCAAGTGCTGGTTACAGAACCCGAGGTCCAACCTCCTAACCAATTGTGCTACACCCAGGAGATTGGCCCAGGAGGGATTTGAACTCATGACCTAGGGGCTTAATCCCCATGTTCTTACCACAAGGCCACCCACCCCTGGGTTAATTGTTTATTATTTATTATTTGGGTTTACCATGAGGGTAATTTGAGAAAAATAATAGGGGTGTAATGAGAGTAAAATTAAATTTTAAATAATTAAATAAGGTGTACTTAGAAATTGGGAGTACCTAATGATTTTTTTGGTGGAAATAGAATCCTCCTTTCTCATGTTAACATTATTTTCCCGATTGTTAAATTGGAATTTGTGATAATTATGGGAGCCTTGACAAAATTATCATGGACCATATTATTTACAAAATTGTGAGAAGAAAAAAGATTCAACAAGGTCCATCCATAAACTAAATTAGTGTCTTTCAATCAGTGCTAGGCTTGTACCATGAATTTTGCCCTAGTTATGAGTCAAGCCCATAAACAAGCAATTACTATAAATTACAAAAATTTAAAAGAAACTCTTGATAAAAAACCACTTTTGATTTCAATATCCAAACATTTTTTATTTTTGTTGTTTTTTAATTGTACCTTTAGCCTTGGACTTGTGTTAGGCAATGTTTCTCACCCTAAATGGCCATTTGTGCAACCTATTATGTCGCCATAATATATGCGCAAAAAAAAAAAAAAAAAAAAATCATAGAAGTATATACAAAATAAAAAATTAAAATGTGATTCAAATTTTGATCACAACTTAATTTTGTTGTACACTTTTTACGCCCATAACATTATTGTTTATGTTGGATGGACCATTGAGAATTTTCTCCAACTGTCGAAAAAGTCCCCACAAGACTGATGGATAGCAGTTTAGCAAAGTCGACCTAATTTTTAGTCCACTTAATTCATTGCTTGGGATTCATCAAATAATTTCAAATTTTTTTTTTCCACCAAAAACTCTAATCATCTAAAAGCCTAGAACAATAAACCTTATTGTGAGAAGGGATTTGGAAATGGAAAGGGAAAGAGAAAAGGCTTGTGAAAATAGGTGAAATATAAATATATTTCATTCGCATTTTGCCTATCTTTTTCCTTTTCCTTTCCAAATTCATTCCCAAATTTCTCAACCAAATACAACATTAATGAAAAGGGTCATTATACTGGAATCCAAAAATTATCACAATACACCTAACTCAAGTTTTAAAATTTTAATTCTTATTATATCTTAATGTGAATTTACTAATAAGAACAACACATATTAAGCACTAAATAAAATGTATATATTTTTCTTATGGTACACCCTAATCAATTATAACTAATCTATGACCTGTGCTATACACGAGATAAAATAATATATTATTTTTTCAATAAGATAAATATTATTTACATTTTATCTTCTTTTTTTTTTTAATATTTTACTGCTCATAAATAAAAAATTAAATACAAATTTATGAGTTGTGTATTAATGACTTCCTCTCTCCACCCAAACAAATTTAACCGTTAATCAATACATGTTTTTAATTTTTTTTGAAAACATAATAATAAACAATTTAGTTTATTAGTTTTCTCTCTCCCAATCCATACATTCAGCATTTTTCCTTTGAAATGTATAAATAATATATGCAATTTACTAAAATAAAATAAAAAATTACAAATAATTGTATAAAATGTGTTCATTCCATTTGAAAATTAAAAATATTAATTAAAAGAGCACAATTAAATGAAATTTTAAAATTAATAGAACTTAAGAACTTTATAAGGAACAAAATAAAAATATAAGACATTTCTTTTTAAATTTATTGATAAGGATTTCTATTATGAAAATTTTAAGTTACAAATATTTAGGATTGAATGGCCTAAACAATAGATTTTTTTAAAATTTTTTTTGTAGTTTGAGACTTAAAACTCTAAAAACAGTCTTTGTTAAAATTAAAAAACAAAAAAAAATCATTTACAATACTCTATATATTAAAAGGATTGGATGATCTCATTTTATTTTATTATTTTTTTAAAGTTATAGCATATTGCATTTTTTTTAGTTTTGTAATGGTTAAATAAGTCATATTGTTTAGTAATTTTCTTAGTTTTCTTAAGTTTTTTTTTAAAACTTCATATAGGAAGACTTTTTTAATGATTTTTTTTTATTTAAAGAAAGAAATTGAATGAAATTTTTATTTGTAATTTTAATTTCGAGTAACCCAATTTTTATTTTTTATTTTTTATTTTTAAAAACATAGATTTTAAAAAAAAAAATCAACATGATGAATTAAGTCAAGGAGTAAAAGGAATAAGATTTTCCTTTTGGGGTGGGGACTAGGGACTAAACTGTAACAATTTTTAAAATTTTCACTTTTAGCTTGTTTTATGAAATAAGTTTTTTTTTTTTTCTTTCTTTTTTTTGACTTGTTGATATTTGAAAAATGACAAAATGGTTTTTATAACTAAAAAAACTATAAAAACTAAAAAAATTACTTTAAATACCTTAGGCACATGAGGCCTTAATTACATACTTTGTGGGCTAATTTTCAATGTTCAAAAAATGTATTCATAATTTTATTCATATATATATATGATTCAAGTCGTAATGTGAAAAATTTACTCTAGATCAAATTCTAAGTATTAATATGTAAGTATCAATTTCTACAAAACTCATTACTAAAGCTATTCCAAATTTTAACCCTAAACTACATTCCAAATTAATTTTAAATATTTGTAATACTCTTTTCTATGAAGAGAGTTTTTCATTAAAAGTAAATGAATAACCTTTTGTTCTTTGAGTGCATCTTCAATGAACAAGCAAACAAAAATAAAAATGAAATGTAAAAATGTGAAAATAATACCATTATAAAAATATTAAATTATTCTACACTTATAAACAAATCATACATTCTAACGAAGTTTTATTGAATAAATCATATAATAATGGCATTTGATTGAGCAACACTGTAAATACATTAAATTTAATTACTCTAACTTAATAAACATATCACATATTCTAATGGAGTTTCATAGAGCATCACTATAAATATATTACCTCCAATAAACAAAAACATGTAATAGAGTTATAAATTAATTTTATACTTGAAAAAGAAAGTTTTGGTTGAGAGATACATGTATAGCGATCCCGGGTTTTACGCCTTGTTGTACAGTGATCCGGACTTGGTTCCCTATATGTTAGCAGTTGCTTATATTTTGTTTCAGTCCTTCAATACTTGTTGTTTGAGTTATAGGATGTAATGGGCAGGTTTGTTACAGGTTGGGTGTGATTGGGAGCAAGAGGTTGCTGCCTAGATTTTTGGTCCTTCGCTCGAGCGAGCAGTTTTTCGCTCGAGCGAGCTCTTTGCTTTTGGTCCTCGCTCAAGCCAGGGTTTATTCGCTCGAGCGAGAGTTGAGTTTTGTGCCTGGTGGCTT
Source organism: Camellia lanceoleosa (assembly GCA_025200525.1). Taxonomy (NCBI): domain Eukaryota; kingdom Viridiplantae; phylum Streptophyta; class Magnoliopsida; order Ericales; family Theaceae; genus Camellia; species Camellia lanceoleosa. The sequence continues at coordinate 59,263,538 of CM045770.1, read as the reverse complement.
GAGCCAGAGTTTCTTCGCTCGAGCGTGCATCTACGTCTGGTTCTGGACCTGAGAGTTGCATTTCTTGGCTCAAGTGAGCTTTCCTTCGCTCGAGCAAGCTTGGTGTTCTTCGCTCGAGCGAGCATTCTGTCACTCGAGCGTGCTTCTGGGTCGCAGACCTGAAGCTTCAAGTTGTTGGCTCGAGCGAGACTTTCTTTGCTCGAGCGAGGATTTCTTGTGTCTGGTCACTCGAGCGAGCCTGTTGTATATCAGCAGGTAGCAGCGAGTTACACTTATCATTTTTCATCCTCTTTTGTTTTCAAAACCCTAGATCTGCCTTCTCTCTCTCTGTATACACTTTCTCTCTAGGGTTTCATATTCCTTTAGTGTGAATCTACCCTAAGTCCTTTGTAAGAAAGTGTCACGACCCAAACCCGCCCCTATAGGTTTAGCGTCGTAACCGGCCAGTAATCCTTGGATTACCGAAGGCCTCTGAATAGATTAACATATGATAAGGGGCTGCAGAAGCAATAATACATAAATATAATTGTCCAATGAGCGGTGTTGACTTACATGAAACAGAATATTAAAAACTTTATATACATATTCATAAGTCAACCCTGTATTATACCCACACACATTACAGTATCTTAAATACATCCAACAAATCAAATAAAGCCTCATACATATACAGAACTAATCAGAACTTGAACCCAAGACACTTTGGGAACCTCCACGTGAGGCACAATGGTTGGCTGACAACGGAACACAGTTCCTTTACAAAAACCTTCGAGCTTGAACTTTAGAATGCTCACCTATATACATATATATACAAACAGTGAGTTAAAGCCCAGTGAATAACATTAAGGTAAAGGGGTTAGTGAACGAATTCCAAACATATCATAAGTACAGAACAGAACATAGCATAATCATTGTCATATCAGAACATAATAATGGTACATCCATAGAACACAGAACAAAACAGAATAGAATGTCTTCCGACTAGAGTAATCGGTTCCGGATACCGATTAAACACATATCACCACAATGAAGTGGCTAACGAGATCTCGTAAACTTGTATGTCATGGACCCGCATTTTCATGCCGTCCCTCATGACTTGGGACTATCTATGGATGCCATAATAGATTTCAAACTTGAAATGTTCGTTCACATGAACAGATAACATTCAGAAATCATAACATATCATATTTCATTTGAAACATAATTTCATATAAACGTATCTTTATGATAACGTTACTCACAGTGGTTTCGTAGGTGGTCAATCAATTCTCGGACGTTGACCTACAATCACATAGGCACATAAAACCAACAGATCTTATCAATCACATGTACTTGGCCAACACGGCTTAGCTTACATTACGTTGGTTCTTGTTCTTTCATATTACAATGCTTAGAACACACACACACATACACACTTACATTCTCATAACTTGGTACATTCATTTTTTAGTGTGTTTCTAATTCATAACCTCATTACTATGGCTTAATTAAGGCTTAGGAATGCCTAAGATGTAATGAGGATGCCAAAACATGCACTGGAACACTTAGGCAAACTTTTTGAAAATAAGGTCTCCGCTCGAGCGTGGCCTTCCACGCTCGAGCGTGAATGCAAACAAAGGATATCCACTCGAGCGTGTGTTCCTACGCTTGAGCGGACTGTAAACTCAGAAAAAGTACTGGTTAGTCAAGATTTACGCTCGAGCTTTAACTCTCACGCTCGAGCGGATCAACACATGCAAAAAGGGGTTCGCTCGAGCGCCCAAGTGGTCGCTCGAGCGGAGAGCTCGTGTTTTGAAAAGAAATACTGGGAGCTTGAAATCTCCGCTCGAGCGCAGGTTTCCCTCGCTTGAGCAGACCGTAAATTTCTGGGTTTTCAAAAACAGAGGTTGAGCTTCAAAATGTGGTTTCAATGGCCACTCTCATGCAAAGCTTGCTCAAAACACTTGGAAAACCTTTCAAAAACATAGATACTTGATTATTTTCAAACATTTAGCTCAAACTCACGGATTTAGCAAATTTGAACTAAAAAACCCTTGCATGGAAAATTTTCTAAATTCTTTCTTTTGTTTTCCAAACTATGAGATGAAATCCATAAGCTCATGAAGTTTTGAAACATGAAACATGATAATTTCGTAAAGATGATGAGTAAACCTTACATGCATGCAAAGATTCTAGGAGCAAAACCCAAGACATCAAAACCTAAGGCATGAATGAATCAAGGTATAAACCTCCATAAACATACACACCAGCCACTTTCTTGCTCAAAACCCAGCTCCACTTTAAAACCCACTAGATGATTCAATATATATGATGCATGGGGAAAATAACTACAGAATTTTAAGTACAGAATCCTTACCCAAAGCTTGTTCTCAACTTATGAGGGGTGAATCTTCTTATTTCTTCTCTTCGTCTTCAAACTTGAGCTTTCTTACTCTAAAGCTAAACTCTCTAACACAAGGGACCAAATGAGCAGACTAATACACTCCCTACTTCAGCTGGATATACACAACACACTCCTCACTTGAGCACCAAACACGTGCACACACATGTACATTTCCGACTCACACACAAGGGTTTTATCCCCTACACTTACATCACAAAATTGCCTCAACACAATAATACACTAAGTCTTATCTGATCACTAGTAGGATTAGATTAGGCATCAATTACGCATTAATTAAATCAGACATAAGTAATCTTAATTTATTCAGGTTAGTACAAGATTCAATTAATCTGGAATAGTTCCCACCAAGGTTCCAATTAATTACGTGTGATTTTTACTAACTGAATCAATTTTTGGTAAGGTTTACCATATAGTTCTAAAAATTCAAAGTAACACATTCATGTAATCAATTTCAGGTTCGAATGCCGATAAGGCTCTCAATTTTTATTTTAAGGTGAAATTCCCGACAGATATTTTTATAAGTAACAGATAGAAAGTCAAATATCATGCAGATTACCTAATAAACCCACAATTTATTTAATCCGCTTAATTAGTATCCTTAATTACCTATTAATAGCTAATTACGGGTTGGGGTTATTACAGAAAGGTAGAGGGTGACTTGGGCTTCGTTTTAATCTGAAAGTTTGTCGATTTGGAGCACGTTGAATTTTGGTCTTCTTCTCCATTTGAGCTCTAACTTCGAGGTAGGGATACCCTACTTCATCTTATGAGCTTTGTTTTTAAATTTTGACATTTTGATATGTTGGTGGGTAATTTTGAGAAAGTTTGGGGTTTTTGTGTAATTTTCAAAAGAGGGGTTTCAAATATATATAAACCCATATGCATGTATGACATAGAGAAATGAGATTAATGTTGGGTTATTGATGAAAATGGAACCTTAGGGTTGATATGTGAATTATGGAAAATGCCCTAATTATTATGATAAATTAATTTGTATAATTAATTTTAAGAGATGAGATATTGAATTGGGAATATTGAAATTGGAGAAGTATGGAATTAAATGGTGTAGTTGGACTAATTTATCGCTCACCTATGTAAAATGTTGATGTTATATCCATTTGATGCATTTATTTCCTGTTTAGAAATAACTGCTTTGGGTTATCGGTGGAGGATAGTCTTGATTGTTGTAGACAATGCATGATGATTAGGTGAACTAAAACTAATCTATTGAATATGTCATCGAATATGACAATTGGAATAATGCATCGAATTTGTGCACTGATTGAACATGTATATGATAAATGTTTATATACATTGTATTGTGTGAGAGGAGATAAGGGATGTACTCCACGGTTTAGGGGAAGATAGATGATGGACTCCTAAACCGGGTATTGTTTGAGAGGAGATAGGAGATGTACTCCACTGATACAGCAAATATGTGTATCTATTGAAATGTTGATATAGCAAATCTGTATATCATATATGAAGTATGGAAGTGTTTAATTGAGAATGATACAACAATTATGTGTATCTAATGTGAAGTAAGAAATGTTTAAACATGAGTTGTTATCCCAATTGAATTGGAGGTATTGTTAATAAGAGATGTAATCTCTGTCGAATTATCTGGCTAGGTTCTGAGCCACGTTTATGAATTGAATTGATAAGTAAAGGAAAATGAAATGTAACATGGACGTGATTGTCATGGAACTGTAATGTGATATAAGCTGTTATATAAGTGTGGACCATCTATCGAATGCTATTATTTTAGTCATTGTTTATAGTTGGTTTAGTATATTTCTACTGGGCTGTGACTCACCCTATATGGGACATCATTTTCAGGTACCGATGGTATGCCACCTCCAAGGACATAGCTTGGGAGGCTAGAGGCAGACAGATTTTTGTTGTTTTGCTTTCTTTTGATGTAGTACATGTAAATTTAGGCCAAGGGCTTAATATATATTTGAGTTAACACTCACTTCTTGTATCCAAGTGTTGGCTTGGAAAGTTATAAGCCCATAGGGCGTTTACTTTTATTGTCAACATGTAATACTTTTGTAAAAACTATTCAGATAAATAGAAAGATGTTTATTTCTCTTATATTGTTGCATCTCAAGAATGATGGGTTTTATGTATTATTTTGAGGGCGTTATAACTATAAATATATTACCTCCAATAAACAAAAACATGTAATAGAGTTATAAATTAATTTTATACTTGATATAAGGTTTAAGTTTAGATGAAAAAGAAAGTTTTGGTTGAGAGATACACCAATGTTTGAAATTTTTACAATTTTTGCTTTTTCTCTGGTTGATATCTATGGAAAGTTCGGGTGAAGAAGCATAAATTAAGATGATACATTATATATATATATAAAGAAGTTAATACTTATCTCATATATTAAAATGCTAAGAATGTGATTTTGTTTTATCTAAAATAACTTTTATCACTTGAAATTTGAATACTCAATCATTTAAGGATAATATTTGTTGGTTTGTTTTTATTTTAATAGTCAATCAATTATTTGATTTTTAAATGATATTGTTTTTTATTAAATAAAATGATATATGGTCCAACAAAAAATTGAGTATGCCATTATTTTAGTATTTTTAAAATTAAAAAATCAATATTATCTTATATATGTTAATACTTATCTGATTGTAATACTGAAATAGATTGGTTAAAAAAGATTCTTATTTATCTTTCCATAGCTTTATTTATTTATTTATGTTCATATAATTTTTTTTTTCATTTTTATTTTAAGTGAGAAGAATATGGAGAGTTAGATAGATTAGTTTAAAAAAAATTCTTATTCATCTTGTTATATCTATATCTTTTTTTATGTTAACTAAATATTTTTTATCTCATTTTTTTGTCATCTTTTTTCAAAAAAATAATAAATAATTAGAATTTAGGAAAAAGGCAAATGAGGCTAGAGGGCTTGCCATGTAGGAAAGAGAAAGGTAACTTTGAATGAGAAGGCAAGATTAAGACCTTGGAAGTTTTTGAAAACTTACTACATTTGCTTACATATGTAGTATAGAAGTATAGATAGATGTATTCTTTCTATTCAAATTTCTTCATCTTCTTCTTTAAGTTTTAATTATTTTCTCTTCTTCTTCTTTCTCAATCCAAAACTCCAATATACCCCACGAAAACTTACCATTATCATCAATATCATTTTTTTTTAATTATATTGTCACTTGCAAATAGAAGAAAATTTGAACAAAATCAAACAATGGATGAAAATAATAATCAAAAGAATTTTTTGAAGCAACCCATTAAAGAGGAGGTAAGTATTTACATAAATATCAAAATATAATTATTGATTTCTTTGTTTTTTTTTTATATACATAAAAGCGAATATTCGTCATATTTTTTGTTATTATTGTTCGAACTTTCAAAACTAAACAATTTCACTTTGTTCAGTAGTACAACCAAACAAAGTGTACTACCGAACAAGGTGAAATTATTCAGTTCTGAAAGTTCGAACAAATTCACTTTGTTCGATTCTGAAAGTCCGAACAATAATGATGAAAAACATGCTTAATATTCATCGTCCTCTTTCCCCGTTCTCCTTCTCCTTCGCTGTCCTCCTTCGTCGGTGTTGGGTTTCCTAATCGTGTTTCATGTATGTACGTTAGAGGTGTATACGGTCCAAATTGGTTCGGTTTTGAGAAAATCTAAGAACCAAACCAATCCTAACGGTTTTGTGATTTTGAGAACCAAACCAAACCAAACCATTACTGTAACGCCCTCAAAATAAACCCATAAATCATACAGTCATGGCATCCATAAACTTAAGAAGATAAAATATCCTTCCAATTATCAGATTACATGTTGATAACAAAAGTAAATGCCCTATGGGCTTACAACATTCCAAGCTAACACATGGTTACAAAAATAGAGAGTTCTAACTCTAAACACATTAAGGCCTTGGCTTGGATTTACATGTAATACACAAAATAATCACAAAAATAAGTCTTCGAAAGCGAATATTCGTCATATTTTTTGTTATTATTGTTCGAACTTTCAAAACTAAACAATTTCACTTTGTTCAGTAGTACAACCAAACAAAGTGTACTACCGAACAAGGTGAAATTATTCAGTTCTGAAAGTTCGAACAAATTCACTTTGTTCGATTCTGAAAGTCCGAACAATAATGATGAAAAACATGCTTAATATTCATCGTCCTCTTTCCCCGTTCTCCTTCTCCTTCGCTGTCCTCCTTCGTCGGTGTTGGGTTTCCTAATCGTGTTTCATGTATGTACGTTAGAGGTGTATACGGTCCAAATTGGTTCGGTTTTGAGAAAATCTAAGAACCAAACCAATCCTAACGGTTTTGTGATTTTGAGAACCAAACCAAACCATTACTGTAACGCCCTCAAAATAAACCCATAAATCATACAATCATGGCATCCATAAACTTAAGAAGATAAAATATCCTTCCAATTATCAGATTACATGTTGATAACAAAAGTAAATGCCCTATGGGCTTACAACATTCCAAGCTAACACATGGTTACAAAAATAGAGAGTTCTAACTCTAAACACATTAAGGCCTTGGCTTGGATTTACATGTAATACACAAAATAATCACAAAAATAAGTCTTCGACTTCAACAACCTCCCAAGCTACATCTTTGGAGGCGGCATATCACCTGCACCTGAAAATGATGTCCCATATAGGGTAAGCCAACGCCCAGTAGAGAAATGCTAAACATAATATGAGCAATAATTAAAACATTAGCATTTGATAAATGTCTAACTCATATAAACCAACTTATAACACATTCCAGTTCCATGACAAACATGTCCATGTTTCAATCCCACTTTCCTTTACTTATCCAATTTCGATTCATATTCATGGCTCAGAACCTAGCCAAACAATTCAATGAGACTATAACTCATATTAAAACACTTCCATACTTCGCAATTCACATAAGATTACAACTCATATTAAAACACTTCCATACTTCAGTTTAATACACATATTCGCTGTATTAATGGAGTCCATTCCCTATCTCCTCCTAAACAAGTTTGAGAGTCCATTCACTATCTCCTCTCAAACCATGGAGTACATCCCCTATCTCCTCCCAAACAAAATACATATACAATGTATCTAAACACTTATCATATACAATGATCAATCAATACACATATTTGTTGTATTATTCCAACCGTCATATTCAATGACATAACACGTTTGATTAGTTTCAGTTTTCCCTAATCAACATATAGAGTCTACAACAATCAAGACTATCCTCCACCGATAGCCCAAAGCAATTATTTCTAAACAGATAATAAATGCATCAACAGATAAATTAACAACATTTTCAAGGTGAGTGATAAATCTATCCAACTCCACCATTTAATCTCATAATAAGCCAATTTCATTATTTCCAACTCAATTTCATATTTCCATAGCTTTCCAAATTAATTATACAAATTAATTCATTACAATAATTTAGGGCTTTTCTTCCCCATTTTCTCAACATTGACCCAAAGGTCCAAATGTTATCAACACACAACAATAACCTCATTTTAAGACCCAAAACACACATGTATGAGTCAAAGAGCAAAACCCCTCTTTATACATTTTGAAACCCTAACACCCAAAACTCCCAAGTTTCAACATTTAATCAAAATGACTACAAGTTTATGTCAAAGACCATAAAGATGAGTAGCTATCCCTACCTCAAATGGAGAGACCAAATGGAGAAAATGATGAAACTCGAAATGCTCCAAACCCAAAGATTTTCGGATTGAAATGTAGCCCACACCAAGCTCTACACTTTATGCAAAGGAACTATGGTAGAAGATCACTCAAACTAGATGATTTCTTAGAGAGAAGTTGTATGGTAGTGAGAGAAGCTCTCAAATTAGGTTTTGGGAAAGTTAGAGAGAGAGAGAGAATGCCGAAAAAGTAATCCAAAAAGCTGCTTTTCGGACTGATATACAAATAGGTCCGTTCGAGCGTGGAACGCCCCGCTCGAGCGTCAGACACAGACTTACGCTCAAGCGTGAAAAGCGCCGCTCGAGCGTCGAATGCACACTTCCAGAAGTTTTGCAGACGAAGGTCCCCGCTCGAGCGCGAAAGTGGATGCTCGAGCATCCGATAACCTACAGAACAAAATACTGAGAGATGAAAAATCCCGCTCGAGCGTCAAACTCCCCGCTTGAACAGAGGAACAAAATCAAAGGGCCCGCTCGAGCGTCAAAATCCCAGCTCGAGCGTGAAGGCCAAAATCTGGGCGTCAACTCTTGGTTTCTAAACACAATCAACCTGTTTCAAACCTGCCCAACACAATCCAAGACTCAAATACAAAGAGTAAATGATGGGAATGAGAATATGACAACAATACATCCATGGAATTGAGTCCAGAATACGATAAACAAAGAAGAGAAAACCGGGATCACTATAATTACACTTATAAAACCAGACCAGAACCAAACCGAAATAACGGTTTGGTTGTGGTTTGGTTCACGGTTCCAAAATTTTATATTTACAAGAATAAATTGTTAATATTAGCAAAAAATTGCTCAAATTGATTACATTTAGCTCATGATAAAAACTAATAATATTAAAGTATTACTCAACATTACATATCTATATCATCCTAATATCATTAAAATTACAAAAAGTCAATTAATAAAATAAAACTTGATATGATAATATTAAATATTATATATATGTATATATATCTTATTAAATAACACTTATGTATGGTTCAAGGACTGCTGCTATTTATTAAATATTATATATATCTTTGGTTCAGTTCGAATCGTGATTTTTTTTATAAAATCCATTAACCGAACCGTTTTTACGGTTCTCAATATTTCTTGAACCAAAACCGAACCGATTCTTAATAGAACCGAACCAAACCGTACGATTCGGTCTGGTTTGGTCCGGGTTACCAGTTTGAATGGCTTTTTGAACAACCCTAATGTATGTAAACAAAAGAAATGTTTTTCAAAACTAATTTGAATTTTTTAATTTGTTTTATTTGAGTGTATCTAAAAACAGTAATTTGGAGAAAAAAATAGGGTGTATTAGGAATAAATTGTAATCCTAAATAAATTACTTAGGTGTACCGAAAAATTAGGCTCACTTAAAACATTTTTTGGGTGTAAATAGAATGGGTCCAGCTTGTCTCCAATTAGAGATCAAGACTAGACTGTTCAGTCTGGCCCGCGGGCCCATTTTTTGGGCCCTTTTCAATAATCCAAACCCTTCAATATGTAGAACTTGTCGAGTACTATATTCCTATAACAAATCATGTTGATCGGACCAAATTTCTATTAACCGTTTATTTTTTTTACCGTTCATTTTTTTTATTATATAAAACTAATCTGATCAAATAGCTATTGATGTCCGATCAACGTGATTTTTTTATGGGGATATAGCACTTGACGAGTTTTACATATTAACGTTCAGATTATCGAAATAGGGCCCAAAAATGGACCCGCGAGCCGGACTGGACGGTCCAATCTTAATCTCTAACTGGAGACAAGCTGGATCGAAATAGAATCCCCTTAACTACAACATATAAGACTTTTGGCGACCAATTATTTTGGTCCCTAAAACCATTATTTTGGTCTCTAAATGGTTTTTGTGACAAAATTAAATTCGTCACTAAAAAAGCCACTAGAAGTACATCCATAAAAGTCTTTAGCAACAAAATTTTGAAAGTGTCGCTGAAATGACAATAGCGACCAATTTTATATTGTCACAAAATGTTTGATTTACAAGACTAAACATTTGGTTGCTAATATTTCGTCACAAAATGTCCCAATTTGGTCGTGAAAAACAAAATAATGACATTTTTAACGACAATTGATATTTGGTCGCTAAAAGACAAATAACTTTCTGTACAACACATTTTCGTCACTAAAAATCAAAGTTGGGATAGTTAAAAATGCACAAAAATTAAATGTCATTCAATCATAAAAAAAAAATAATAATAAAATAAAAATTGGCATCCACATATCAAAGACACTCTATTCCCAAATCATAATGAGTATATAGCTCTGAGTATATTCAAAGTTTCCAAAATGCTTTTAAAAAATTCTCAAATTCAAAGTTTCCAAAAATTGACATATCAAGTTGGTATCCTTGTTAACTGGTATGTCATCACTTATCTTGAAATGGTGCAGTAATTGATATCCAATTCTTCACATATTTTTCAAGGATCTGCAGAACAAAATAATCATTAGAAGATTACATCAGTTCACATTGTCACATTCTGAACTTTTTAAATATACAAAGATCATTCACCTAATTAAGAAACTCATTTTTTATTTACTCTATTTAAGAACAGGGAACCTTGCCTAAATACATTATACATTATTTTTGCCTCAGCCCTAGATTTAGTATTGCAGTGTGTACTGTTTGTTGTCATATTGTAGGTTCTGTTCATCTAGGTTGTTCGTTGGATATCCATGTTCACTTCCTTGTCAGTTTTTTTTTCCTCTAAAAAAAAGAATTTGATAAATCAACAGGCTGAAATTTTGGAGAGCAAAAGTGATGCAAATGTACAAGCACATTAATTAAGTTGATACAATCAAATTATAATTAAGCTTAAAAAACACTCACAGGTCAAACTTTCACAGCATATTTCATAATATTTGGATTGGCAACCCTTCTTTGACGAGGTTCCTTCACTAGAAAAAAATGCAAATTCAATGAAAAATGATATGCCAAACAATTCACCCTACAGAGCTAAACAAATTATTAGAATTCTGGAAAGCTCAATGGATTGTACATATAAACAAACAAGAAAATCAGGGAAGATACACCAAATCTTGCCGAGTCTTACACACATTACACTTGCTTTAAATACCAACAGAACCCATAAACTACTGCACACTATGAGTTGTATTATCCAAATATTTTGAACAAGTTGCTCTAATAAGCCTCAATATACATTGGCATGAGAATTTAAAACTCCTTTACCAGGCAACAATTAGAGTATGGAATCTGACAATTTTCCTAATGTTCTAACCATAAACCAAATGTACAAACATATTAACAAAAACAGGAAACAGTAACATTGTGGCATATCAGGTTCAATGACAATCAATCATACTAAAATTGTTCAAGTAGGAATGTCGCAAAACTACAAATAGTAACACATAATATGTAATATGTGACATAATGCTTGTTGTAATGGTATCCATACAAGTCTTATCCATAATTATATTCAACCATTAATAATTATGCATTCTAAACAAAAAATGATATAAAAATATGATAAAACATGTAATTATATATATTTTTAAATAATTTTTGATATAGCGATCCCGGTTTTGACCCGACTATTTTGATGTTCGGGACTCGGGTTTAGTGCCTTTGTATTGTTGTGTATCTCCTTCTTCTCTTTTATACCTTTGAAATTGGTGTTTGGGTGGTAGTGGGTGTGTTTGGAACAAGTGGGTTACTTAGTTTTCAAACTTTGTGTTGCCCAGATTTTTGGTCTTCCGCTCCAGCGGCCATTATTGCGCTCGAGCGGAATATGTAAATTTTGGTCCTCTGCTCGAGCGGACTTTCTTGCGCTCAAGCGGGAGTTCCAAACCTTCAATACTTTGCACGTCTGCTAAAGTGCTACAGGAGTGTCTTTCACACTCAAGCGGCATTTCTTACACTCGAGCGGGTGGGCGCTCGAGCGTTCTTTCTTGAGCTCGAGTGGTTAGTCTGTCGTATGCAAAAGTTCTGGAGGTGTGTGTTCTACGCTCAAGCGGGCCTCTTCTTGTGCTTGAGCGAAACAAAAGTTTGTGTCTGACGTTCGAGCGTCAAACTCTCCGCTCGAGTGGACTGCGGGTATATCAGATCGCGAAAAGCACTTTTTACATCACTTTTTCACCCAAAACCCTAAAGTTGAGAGTTTCTCTCTCTAAGACTCACATTCTCTCTACATTTTAACCTAGATTCTTGATCTCTACACCCTTGTGCCTTCATTAATAATGTAGAGCTCCTTAAACTCTTCACTTTGATTCGAGTAGAAGTTGGTTTCGTTACTTTTGAAGTTCCATCCTTACTTGGCTTATCTTCTTTCTTTAAGGTACGGACATTCTACACCTTAATATGGTTTTTAACCTAGGTATTTGTTGTTTTGTATAAATGGTGGGATTTGGGAGGATTTAAGTAAAGTTAGGGTTTGAATTCAAAATTAAAAGAGGGGTTTTCCATGTTGTTTTTACAAAATGACTATGGGGCTTATATATGAGATTCTCTAGTGTTAAAATGGTAAAATTTAGCCTTTGGGTTGATATTTGAAAAATGGGAAAATTTTTCCCTAATTTGAGTTGGATAACCAAATTGTATAAATAATGAAATTGATATGGGAAATAAGAAATTGGAAGGATATGTGAATGAATGGTGTAGTTGGATTTGTTAAATCACTCACCTATGGAAATGTAATAAATTATCTGTTTAAAAGATTATGTATCTATTTAGAAATATCTGTTTTGGGCTTTCGGTAGAGGATAGCTATGATTGTTGTAGAAATTGTATGAGGATTAGGTAAATTGAAACCTATTATTTAAATTGTGTCATTGAATGTGATGATATGATTGAAACATTGAATATGTGTTGTGGATGGTCATTGTATATGATGATATTTTAATACATCGTACATGTATAATTGTTTGGGAAAAGAAAGGAGATGTACTTCACTGTTTGGGAGGAGATAGGGGATGGACTCCATTTAAAATTAAGTTGGCCGGAGTGTCCAAGGTAAAAGTTTCAAAATCTTGTATATATATATATATATATGGGTACCAGTTCCCTCATATGAGAGTTCCGTAAAATGGCAAAATAGAAGTGTTGGAGTGATGAATGTATTTAATTGTGAACCATTGAGTTGTTGTCTCATTTTGGTTGATATTAGATAATAATTAATGAACTTTGTGACACCCTGAACGTTTAATTAACTACGACATAAATATTTATAGTTATATATAATTGTGAATGTATATGATAATATATTATTAAATAAATAAAAATAAATACAGAATCTAATTTGGCATTGGATTATCAAAAATGGGATTAATTAGGGATTATTATTTAGGGCCAAATTAATAGAAATATGGAATTATAATACTAGTTGGGTCAAATTAGAGTTAAAGATAGTAATTAAATAAATATAAAAGTAAGAGTAAATAAATACTAATATTGATAACAATAATAATAATAATAGTGGGTGTGGTAGTAAAATAAATAATTAATTTTTTGTTGGTATACGATAAAGTGTAATTTAATTAGGGATTAATTTATTTATATAGTTATGCTAGGAAACTAGGCTAAAGTATAATTATCTTAAATATTTATTAAGATAACTATAAATCTATGTTAGTAATGAGCAAATTAGGTGAGTTATGAAACAAATTTGTGGGATGATTCGGGTGGGCCACGTATTGGCCAGATAAAGGTTTTATCTCCCTATAAATAGGGAGGAATGGATCAATTTTTGGAAAGAAAACAAAGACTGGAAAAAAAAAAAAAGAGAGAGGCACGTAAGTACTGAAATTAAGAAACTTATAGTAGGAAGGTTGTGATACTGGAGTAAGGCTAAGGGTCAATATTAAGGTGAGTTATATTATATCTTGAGTTACCATAATATATTTTACGTGTGCTTTGACTTACCATAATTTATTTTATACAAGTTGTATTTTATTAGTCATATTAATACAAGTTATGTTTCATAAATATTTCAATTACGTGGATTAATTTCTGAACTCTATTTGTCACGCCTCACTTTTTATTACTCGAAGCCATTACCAAATCCTTTAATTTAGTTTAAGTTCAGAGATAACATGCGGAAATAAACTCAAATATTCGACTAGTAGAATTAAATAATAATTCTCTCGTTCGAATGCAAATTAAATACAACATGAGCGTTCTAAATAAACTGCCCGAGGGCTTACATCATTGAAGAATAAAAAAGAAGGGTGTAGCCCTTTTACATTTATGGCATTCCGCCAACACAAAAGTGGCCCCGTGGCCAACAAATAAGAAGATCCAGAATCTTGTAGCACATCCTACTTATTACCTGAAAAAGATTCAACAACGTGGGATGAACATATAGTCCAGTAGGGATCTCAACATGATCCTCAACAATAACAACTTACAGATAGCTATGATCATGAATACTCAATCTCATACTAGAATACTAATGTGACAATTTATACGAAAATATACATAAGTATGAACTTTTCTCAAAAACAGCCATTTCATTCAACGCTATAAGCGATTCATCTTTCTTATCTTTCATTACCCCTGGTTCCCAAACTTTTATAACAATAACAACTTCTTAGAAAAACAATTTCTTTAAGTCCATTACTTTTCTCCCAGTTTCCATACTTACAACAGATGTGCCCTTTTCAAAACATATTTTCACAATACTCGATTTCCTTCACATTTTCCAAAATCTCGAAATGGCATTTTGGTTTCTTCCCAATATAATCATATATATACATGCATGCCTTTAATAGAAAGGAGATAACAAATCATCAACATGTATATAATCAACAAATGAGGCAACTCGGCCCTCCAAAATTGTCACCATCGCAATCCATGGTATACTCAGATACACTGAGACAAAAACAATAAAACTCTGCTCTACCGGCTATATGCACAGTAAGCCAAGGATACAACTCTCACAATGGTATGCCATTTTACCAGGCGTTAGCTGGAAGGGTGTGGTACCTTAAATTCTTAGCGCAGTCAGTTTCTCCAGGCATTAGCTGGAAGGTAACAGCACCTCTGATTATAAGCGTAGGGTATAACACCAATAATCGCAACACAACAGGGTATAACCAACAAGTGTAATACATACACATGAACTATCAAGATACATAAGCAATGTGTTAAAGTATATGAACACATAGGTGTGTGGAGTACATCCCCTATCTCCTCCCACACACTGGAGTACATCCCCTATCTCCTCCCGAACAAATATACATATATAATGAACCTCAGCACTTCATTACATATAAGGTTCAATTGACACAGATGTAATGCATACACAACAATTCAATACAACGATGTCATCCTCCACCGATGACCAAGGACAAAACCTCTAGATGCATGATTTTAATTCATCTATTATAAAGACTCAACTCTCATGAGATCTTAAACCCAACAACGCCACTAGTACGATGATTTAGAATTAAACTCCCCAAATGTGTGTATTTAATACTCAAGATACAATATTTAAATTCCCAAATTCACTTTCCATTTTCAAAGTCGACTCGTTCCACCACTTATTCCAAAAACACTTTTCCTATTTCACAAAACCGATATCATTCTTTCATAACTTTCCAAATCAATTATGCAAATTAATTCATAACGTTAAATTAGGGCTTTTCTCCCTCTTTCTTAATATTGACCAAAAGGCTCAAATACCCACAACAAACAACAATAACCACATATGAGACCCAAAATACATATGTATTGGCCCAAAGAACAAACCCTCTCTTCTAATTTATCAAATCAAAATATAATTTAGGGCTTTTCTTTATTTCAACAACAACATGCTATTTTACTCTCCAATTAGTCCAAAGAACATTCAATGATAATAAATCCATTCTCAAACAACCAACCCTAGGTTCCTCTCATGATTTACAAACAAATCCAACATGGATATGATTTTCATACATTATAAAACTACCACATGTCTATATATAGACGGGGTATTGAAAAAAAACAAGGAAATCCTTACCTCAAGAGATGAACCCAAGGAAGAAGATGAAGAAAACGAAATTGCTCCAAACTTCAAGATCTTTGGATCAAAATGTAGCCCTCAACGATCCCCACACTTTTTACAAAGGCTGAAGGGTAAATGATCACTCTTACTAGATCAATCCCTAGAGAGAAGGTGAGTTTTTAGAGAGAGGAGCTCTCCAATGGAGTTTTGAAAAAGTAAGAGAGAGAAAGAAAAGTGAAAAGTGATCCAAAAAGGTGAGATCCTGAAGTAATATGCAAACAGGTATGCTCGAGCGAAGAATAGGGCCTTCGGCGTCAAGGCAAAGTGGACTGACCCGCTCGAGCGGAAAAAGTACCGCTCGAGCTCCAAGACACAAAAACAAAATACACCCGCTCGAGCGCGAAAGGAAGTCAGCTCGAGTGTAGATTCTTCTCTCCCAGTATTTTCATAGACACAGAACACCCGCTCGAGCGCGACCCGCTCAAGCGTGAAGAAATCCGCTCGAGCGTGAAAAACCAACCTGCAGTACTTTTGCAGAGGTACAAATACTGGAAGTGTGTAAACTCCGCTCGAGCGCAAAGATACCCGCTCGAGCGCAAAGATACCCGCTCGAGCGGATAACCAAAAATCAAACTCCGCTCGAGCGCAAAAGGACCCGCTCGAGCATACCACCAAAAACCTAGGCAACAAGGAATGGGACTAAAGCTCAACCAACCTGAAACTACTTTGCCCAAAACATCCCAAAACTCAAATTTATAGAATCAAAGGATGACAGCAAGACATAAACAACAACCAACTCCATGGAACCGAGTCCGGAATACGATTAAATAATGAAGGGAAAACCGGGGTCGCTATACTATTTGTTTAAAATGAAATCCATGGATATACTTGTTTAAATTTTAAAGAATATTTGACTATGACTTTATAAACAATTATGTTTTGTAAGTATCACCACGGGAGTCCCACGCCTTGGGGGACTTAAATAACCATTGGCTTCTGTTTGGCCACTTTGTGGTCCTCTTTTTGTTTTGATTTTGACTTTTAAATAACCATTGGCTTCTGATTTTGACTTAAATAACCACCTTGGTCCATTGACTTTTATTTTGATTGTCACTTTTGTGACCTCTGTTTTGTTCTGTACCGTGGTTATGGTTATTTATTTACATAAATTCTATGTTTCAGTTTCTGCCATTTAAATAATTTATTTACCAAATTGAGTTATGTAAATGTTTTGGCTTAACTAACTATCCATGATTATTTTGTATTCCATATACTCTTGGCATGATATTTCTCACTCTGCTGTGTGCTTATAGCTGCTACCCTTTCAGGTGACGAGATGTAGGGAAAACCCATAACCTCACAAAATGGAACCCGCATGTGGATTGATGTTGAACCACTTTTTTTTTTTTTCCCTTCTTCTCTTTTTTTATTTTATTTTATATTTTTGCTCCCTTTTGTTCTACTCGGGGCAGGTCACTGAATAATAAAATAATAAAAGCCCTATAAATATATTTCTCTTATTAAAATAGTAAAATGGAGTAAATTCCTGTTTAATTATTTTTAGGGTAAATTATAATTTAACCCTTTGTGGTTTGCCTAAAAAACACGGAGCTCTCCTATAGTTTCATTTGTAACACTTATACCCCTTATACTTCATACCAAAGTGCAATTTTAAGAATTTTGTTTAAGCAGAAATGTCTTACGACCATGAATGGTGAGTGGAACATTTTTTCCCGCCCAGAAACATATGGAAAATGACCAAAACACCCTTATTGCCATATATATACACAAAATGGTGTAGTGCAATAGAGCATGGATTACACTCTTGGCGAAACATTAACATCTTTATCCTTAAATGAAATTCAGTGTTTGAGCATGGGTTTCATTTACCTCAAGCATTAACATCCTTTGAGCATTGGCTTGAGCATGGGTTTCATTTACCTCATGCATTAATATCCTTTTGTTTGTTTCATTTACCTCAAGTTCTCTCTTTCTCATTATATAAATATACAATACCATCACCTTCCATGCAAAACCACCACCATCACCTTTTATTTCCCCTCTCATCTCACCACCATCACCTTCCATGCAAAATCACAACCAACCAACATCACCACCATCATATTCCATGCAAAACCACAACCAATTTCTTATTCCATGCAAAACCATCACTCAAAATCACCACCACAACTTCTCTCTCTGCAAAACCACCACTCAAAATCACTACCACAACTTCTCTCTCTAAAAATTATCCAAACCCACTTTTCTTCTTATAATTCAAATTAGTAACAAACCCAACTGTAGACACCCCATTTTTGACCGACCTTAAGACTCAGACGTCACCGATTGAGCCGGATGTGATGTTGCTCGTTGAAGTCTCGAGTCGTGGTCGCGCCGCCTCCCGGACTTAACTCTCTTTCGTGCCTTGTCTCGGTTTGCCAGACTCGGTTTTCTCGCTTTTCTTTCCCGAGGAAGGAATGGTCTCAGATTATCTCCGGTGGCCGTGAGCTACTTTTCGTGGTCAGAGGCCATTTTGCCCATTTCGAGCCGGTTCCCGCTTCCGGATCGTCAGTCGTGTACCTCGGCTCGGGACCGCCCAACCATCTCCGACTTCTCGGTTTTTGGCTTGCACCTCTGCTTTATAGTTACGAGGAACACTGGGCCTCGATGCCACTGCGGTCAGATGCCACTTTGCATAGTCGGTTTTCGGGACCGAATCGCGGTTTGGGCCCCGAGCTTTCATTTTGCATCACTTCTCGATTTTTGGCAGAACCTCTGCTTTTGTCATTCGAGGGACACTGGGTCGCAGATACCCACTTGCCGTACACCATTTCCCAGACCGTTTCATTTTCGGGATCCCGAATTGCTCGTTTTGGCCCCAACATTCATTTCTCATCGCTTTTGTTCAAACTTGGCGGTACCTCTGCTTTCAACACTAGGAAGATCACCGGGGGTGAGAGGCCAGCAATTATCCCAGATAACCAGCTCCTCCCGAGCCCGTTTTTCACTTCCGCCAATGTTGAACACCTTGGGGGTATTTTTTCCAACCAAAGTTACATATTTGTGATGAGGAACATGGGAGGACCCTAAAAGCTCTTGGTCGGCCTGTGGGTTTCATTTTGGGCCTCCTTCAAGCTCTATGTTGTGGCTCCTGCTGTTGCCAAATTTCAACCTTGGATCCTTGTTCTACACATCCGGGAGGACACAAAATGTTGGTGGTCGGCCGAAATTGTGAAGTTCATTTTGGGCCTCTTCTTCAAGCTCTATGTTGTGACTCTGCTTCAGAGTTGCCAGATTTCGACCATGAGGCCTTATTCTACACACTTGGGAGGACACCTTTCTATACTGGTCGGCCAGAAAATCTTTTGTTCATTTTTTGGTGGTGGCCGACCAGCCATGGTGAGTGGCTGGCCGACCAGGTGGGGTGGCTGGCCGGCCACCTCCCAGAAAACTACCTGGCCGGCCAGATTCTTGCTTTCCAGCCTGTTCCAGCTGTCCGGATATTTTTGTCAAAATATCTCCCCATCCGGGGGATATTTTGGGAGGGAAAGCTTGGGTGCTTTTCCCTCCCCTTTTACACTCTTTTTGTGCCTATTTAAAGGGACCAGCAGCTCCTTTGCCTAGGTTACAAAAATTGTCTTGAAGAACACTTAAGCAAAAACCCTAATCTCCATAGCCAAAACCTTCAAAAAAGCTTCAAGTCTTGCTTGATTTCTTTACCAACACCTAGCTTCACCATTCCAACTTCGATTCCAGCAGCAAGGAAGTGTTCTTCCGAGGTCAAGAGGCTACAAATCCAAGCCAAGAAGCAAAGAAAGACAAGTCTTCAAGGGTAAGCCTTCAAAACCAACTTTTAGGGCTTTTTCTTGATTCATTTCTCTACTCCAATTGGTTGAGAATTGGGGCTCCGACCCCTACTGGTTTTAGGCTTATTTTGAGCCCCTCTACAACTTTGTAGAAGGGCTCAACTTCATTTGGTGCCTCCATAATACACTTGTTTCAATACCTAGCTTATATGTCATAATCTTGCATGCTATTTTTAGTCTATTTGCATTTGTTTTTGGGGCTCCGACCCCTACTGGTTTTGTGCTTATATTGAGCCCATCTACAACATTGTAGAAGGGCTCAACCTCATTTGGCCATTCTGTATACCACCTCCCTTTGAAATCCACTTTGGGCCCTAATTCTTGCATGTTTTGTATCCTTTTGTGATTTTGGTTTTAGTTCTTGGTCAGAACTGAAAGGGGCCTTATTTTGACCCCCTCTACATGTTTCATGAATAAAGTTTTGTTGTTTGGTGTATGCTTTGCATATCTCTTGTTATAACCTCTTTTGGGCTCCATTTTGCATAGAATTTATAGCATGTTTATATTCTGTTTTTAGGGCTGCCATCTTCTGTAAATGTGTTTATTTTTAGTCCCTCTTCAATTTTGTATAAGCATGTTTATTCATTTGGGGTTTGTATATACTACTTGCTTCAATACCCCTCTTTTGGCCCTTATTCTTGCATGCTAATGTTGACCCATCTATGCTTACAATTTGGCCTTGTTTTGTACTGAAAAAATGCCATATTTGGGACTGCCTTGCTACTTTTTTTGCTGTCGTGTATCAATTTTGCATGTTTAGTATGGCTATAGGCCATTTCGTGTCTAATTTCACATTTCGGATGATTGCATGCTTGGTTGTTATTTCGTATCATTTCGGGCTGTTTTTCCCCTTCATTTAGTGGTTTGCATGCTTGCATATCATTTCCCATGTCATTTTATGCCTTAATGCATCGCCTCGGTTTGCGTGCAGGCACGCACTTCGAGGCACCTCCGCTTTTATCCGACGCCTACGCGAGTGAGCCGAGGCTCTCCCATGTTGGTGTAAGCCCATCGCGCATTCCGTATGCCATTTCATTGCATTTCATCATCGCCTCGATTCGGCGCTGTGGGCACGCAGCGTTTGAGGCACTTTGCTTATCCGATTTTTATCTTTCATCATCGCCTCGATTTGTGCGCTGTGGCACGCGCTTTGAGGCACTTCGGTTTTATTTGATTTTCATCTTTCATCGCCGACGTTTGCGCTGCAGGCACGTGTTTCGAGGCACTTCGCTTTATCCGATTTTCATCTTTCATCATCGCCGATTTGCGGCGCTACCAGGCACGCTGCGTTTGAGGCACTTCGGTTTTATCCGATTTTCATCTTTCATCATCACCTCGATTTGCGCGCCTGTGGGCACGCGTTTCGAGGCACTTCGGTTTTATCCGATTTTTATCTTTCATCATCGCCTCGACGGCGCTACCAGGCACACGCTTTTCGAGGCACTTCGATTTTATCCGATTTTCATCTTTCATCATTGCCTCGATTTGCGCGCCTGTGGGCACGTGTTTCGAGGCACTTCGGTTTTATCTGATTTTCTCATTTTATCATCGCCTCGGTTTGCGTGCTTGTGGGTGCGCGTTTCGAGGCACTTTGGTTGTATCCGATTTCCATTTTGTCATCGCCTCGATTTGCGTGCCCGTGGGCGCGCATTTCGAGGCACTTCGGTCTTATCCGAGTTGCATTTCACATCATCGCCTCGGTTTGCGTGCCTGTGGGCACGCTTTTCGAGGCATCTTATTTTCATCTCATTTTCATCTCATTTTCATGGCATTGTGCATGCTATATCACATATTAGTTGCATTTCATGCATATCATTGCATTTTGCGCGGGGAACGAGGCGCGTTTTGTACTCCGAGTAACGGAACGAGCCTCAATTCCCAAGTCACCACTACTCCGGATTACCCATGATGGAGTTAGGTTTTATCTGCATTCATCCCCATATCGAGTTGTGCAATCCGATTCCTCTGCCATCATGCATCGGTATGCGTGATTGGTGGCACGAGGATCGAGGCATGCATATATTTGTGAAAATACATTGCTATGCCCTTTTCCTGCTCTCTGTCGCAGCAAAATTAAGGATCAACAACTTTTCGGAGTCCGGCGCGCATTTCGAGAAATACTGCAAACAGAGGCTAATCAGGGCATCCCAGTGGATTTCCGCCCGAAGCAGCCCAGCATACATCATCTATCAGAAGCGAGGCAGTCCCTGGCTTGCATGCCAGTTTTACCGCTTTCCTAGCTTAATTTGTTAATCTGTGTTATTTCGGACTGTAATATTCTTTAAATTTGGGTCTATATTATTTATTCGGACCCTCTGTGCGAGGGCACAATTGTAATAAGGGTGTGTGAGTGTGATGTGTCTTCCAACCCCACGTCTTTCTCCCTTTTATTTATCCGCTTTGGATGGTTAGATATAGGGCATATTTTATTTAGCATACAGTATGATAGCATGTTTGCATTCATTCATCTGTTTTGCACGCACCGGGCTCGGCGCATCATACAAACTGCACCTGTATTTCAATTCCAAATTGAATACGTGTTAGTTGTAGCATCATCATATGTCATCTTTAGAGTAGCCGAGCCTGCTATAGTTGCATTTTGCATGTGTTGCATTAGGCATTTCAGCATACTTAGGTCCATGCATTGATTTCTAATCAGTTTCTGTTTTGGCTTGGAATACTCGGTGAGTTGTTATGCTTTAGCATACTTGCATGCGTGTGAGTGTTGCCATGATAGCATGCTTGCCATGAGGCTATTTGCTTATGTGATATAACTGCCTTGAATGCCTGTGGGTGAAGGTTGAGTTATCTGAACTGGGACGATACATTGACTGTTTGTTTTAAGCCCACTAGATTGTGGCAAAATCATTGTTTTCTAAGCCCACCCGAGGGTGGCAAATCCGCATTTTAGCCTGCCTGCGGGCAGCACCTTCACACCATTTTCAAACAAACAAACATGAGATGTTTATTTCCAATTCAGACGGCCCAGTCTATACTTGTTTGCTGCGAGCATCACATAGTAATCTAGGCTAATAACCGGAATAAGAGCATACAAAGTTTTCAAAAACAGATATCATGATTAGTAGAGGCCGGTCTTTGACCGGGCGAGCGGGGGTGCTCACGATGTAACCTTCCCCAATCGTACCCAAGTTCCCGAGCCAACTTTGGTGATGACGGACACGTGGCCTTTGGGCACCGAGTCAGGGTTTCCTAAATTTCCCATTTTAAAATATTTAGGTAGCGACTATTATCCGCAAAGCGACCATGTTTGGCACTTCTTTCAAAAAATCTGTTTTCCTTCAAAACGATTTGCTGGATTTGGACTCTTTGGTTCGAGATTTGGAACCGCAACAAAAATCGAGTCCGAACTGTAGCGAGGCCCCCCGCGGGCGTTGTTACACCAACCCATGAAATCAAATAATTAATATGTGTAAACATTTAGATTTTTGAAATAGCATTGATGGGATTCATACCAACCAAACCCACTTTTTCTTCCCGTTTTCGACATTTCTTCGGCCCATCTGTCGGACTCCATAACTTTCGTGATTCTTAACGGTTTTATCCCGTTCTTTCACCAATCTCCTCACCTTGCTTTATACTTTATCCTACGCTACCTCGTTTTCTCACTTCTTCCTGATATGGGTGGTTTTGGCATACTGAAAGTTGTCCGAAAACTAACGTCACACATTTCAAAGAAACATCTCCAAATCTATTTCTTTCTTTTTCATCATCCACTCTCTTCTGTTGCTTCATCTATAGCATTTTGTAAAGGGTGGTTCTTGGTTTTGATGGAGCTAGGCAATGGTGGTGATGATGGTGGTCACAGTGAGAGAGAAGATATATATATATATAGAGAGAGAAGTCAAAGCTTGGGTTCGCAATTTATCCTTCTCTCAGGTGTCTACATGTTAACTTATCAATGATAAATTCAGTTTGTTGGCTGGTGGTTTATAATGGTGGTTTATAATGGCATTAAGAAGAAAATTAGAGACATAAATAAGGGTAATTTAGACTTTTTACAATTTCTGTTACGTCCGTCCAAAATTGCACTTTGGTATGAAGTATATGGAGTTTAAGTGTTACAAATGAAACTATAGGGTGGTTCCTTGTTTTTTGGGTAAACCACAGGGTGTTAAGTTATAATTTACCCTTATTTTTATTTCCGCTTGCGCAGTTTAATTTGCTACAAATAGAAAAAGTTAGTAAGTTGTGATTCCAACCCTAAGCCCCTGGGATTGGGTCGTGACAAACTTGGTTAATGGATTAACCCGAAATGAATGAATGGAAATGGATTGAGATATGGTCATCTATGTTGAATGGTCAAGGAAAGAATGTAAGTTGATCATGATTATGAAATATTTATTTGACACTTATATCTTAGTTAAACCTCATATACTGTGTTAGTTTATCTCTACTAGGTTTTAGCTCACCCTACTTGGGGAAAACATTTTCAGGTACTGGTGATACGCCACCTCCAAGGACATAGCTTGGAAGGATTGAGGGCTAAAAGCTCCATTTTTGTTATATTTGTGCTTAAATGTTTATTCAAGCCAAGGGCTTAACTTGTATAGAGCTTAGGATTCTTTCTTTTGTTGTAACCAAGTGATATCCTGGAAAGATATAAGCTCGTAGGGCATGTATTTTGTTATCGTTAATTTGAACTACATGTTGTAGATTCAGAATGAATATTTTTTAATGTATAATGCATGTAGTTCCCTTTTGTAATAGAAACTCTGATGAATGAAATAGATCATTTTATTATGTTCATAGATCTTATGGAATGAATTGTTGTATTATATTTTGAGGGGGTGACATTTGATAAATCTATTTTTATGAACAATTTTAATGGTCTCAATCTATGAAAACCTCTCCAAAATATATATATATATATTTCAAAGTTGAGCAAGTTCAATATTACTTCATGCATAGCTCCACCAGTGACCGCAAACCTTCAAAGACTTCCACCATTTGCCAACCAACTGGTCTTCCAAAACCTACCTAAGGAATACATTTTAATACCTTGAACTAGAAAGGGCTCTCATTTAGCCAAAAATAAGATTCATATAAAAACAAGATTAATTACAAGAAACAAGTTTTCAGGACGTACCAGGTGGCTAATTCCTTATGAGAGGGATAATGAATGAATGCGTTATAGGTTTCGGTTTATGTTCCTCGAGGGGACTTACTGCTGCTACACGAAAGAGAACATACCACACTTTATTGCTTAAATAGATTAATAAAAAGGAGAAACAGAGTCAAATGATGATCAAACTGAACTCTATCAACATAGAAGACATGAAACTGATTGCATACTAAATTAGCTAATATCAAGACAATAAGGAAGTTTATGGTCCTCCAAAACCTAGCCAAGGAATACATTTTAAGAACCTACCCGACCATATGGCAAGGATATCAACTGAGGTAAATGCGTAGTCCAAGAAAATCAAAAATCATGGAGGTTAGCTTTTTGAGGATGACACACTAATCACACATCCAAAATAACAATTGAAATTATGACCATTATGAGCAAAGGAATACCAAAGTGTAGAGCAAGATTAGAAGTCGGAGCATGAGCAAGAGATGCACAATATGACAACAGTACCGCATCAACAAAAAAGAAACAAACTAAATGTCAACAATGAATGACAAATGCACAAACCTTGTGAAATTTTGGACCATCAAGATATGATAAAGCACATCACATAGTAGACCATATAAGCCAAAACTAAAATACTCGAGTCTTAGACATATGTAACAAATATTCATCTCTAGAAAGCAATCAAACATAAGTTCTTGATAGATGCTAAAATAGCTCCAAAATAGTCTCCTAATCATATATGTTTACAAGTCAGCCACGACACTCATTACCTAGATACAATATGCACACAAGGAGAGAAGGGCTTGTTGCACTAATAGAAAAACTTGATATATGGAGTATTTACGATTCATTCATATGAGTAGAAATGTGCAGCAGAGGCTTTAGACACTATAGCAAGTAAGATCTACCAGAACAAAGTTTTCAAAGTCTACTGCTTGTTTCTTTCATTAAAGGTTTCCAAGTCACCTTCAATATGTAAATGCCAATATTTATCAGTTGACACCCAATAATGGGGGGAAAATGGCATGAAATGGGGAAATAAATTAGTCTAAAGAAACAAGCTGGTAATTACATAAAGAATATGAAAGAATGAAACGATACCACAATGTACCAGAAATATTTGAAGACCTTTATGGCAATGAAATGAGAAGAACCCATATTCAAACTTCCAAGTTGATAAACAAAGTAACAGAAATCTGCAAAAAAATGAAGAAGGTGATGAAGAATCAACCTATAGAAAAACTCAATAAAACTTGAAGGATCGAGAAATACCTTGATAGAGAGTAAATAGTGGCTGAATATCAAAATAACAAAAATAGGATTAATATCAAGACTATATCAACTTCTTGTTCCTGAGTAGCAGAGAACAATCTGAACTGAGGCAATAAACTTCTGAAGGAGTTGTTATTTTCTATCAGGATACAAAAGGAATTTAAATTAGCATAGTGTAAATTTTATTTTGAAAAGACGAGGCTCGTTCTAGTGATTTTATTGTTTGAGCCTCACAATGGAATTTAGAAAAGAAAAAAAAAATACTTTATGTTATTATTATCCTCATATTATCATAGTTCTATACATGTGTGAGTAAAGTAATTATGAAAATACAAAAAGCATTTTTTTTTTCCCAAAACAAACAGAGCCCAAATTAGGTTATTAATTATACATAATTATAGATAGAACAATTTAGCAAAATAGAGAATATCTTAATAAAACAAAATAGAGCAATTATAGAATAAATTTCAAGCAAACAATCTCCATCCTAAAACAAGAAACATCAAATCAAAAACACAAAAAAGTAGTAAAATCTCACAAAGTATCAGAGGGTGTATGACATATTATCAGATTCAGACTGTACTAAATAGGAAAAACTGAACCACAGTATTAGAGGGTTGTTTTTTCTTTTGCAAAACAGTGTGTTTCCAAAAGTAGAAAACAAAAAGCGAAAGAACAGTTGTTTTAGGAGTTATTTGGTTCACTTATATGATCTGATTATCAGTCTAGAGAATACAAAATCTAACAAGCTATCACCCAGCTAACCAAATTCAAAATAGCGAATCCTGATGACGCTACGGTAGAGAACATAAGGACCTTGCAGCTTTTACTTCACTGTTGAATAACCCAAGATACATATAGCTGCAAGCAAGCATCATAATCTCATATATAAAAGGGATCCTAATCATTTCTACTTTGAAATTGCCATCCTAGATTTTTATCTAGCATGAGTAAAAGCACAATGGCAAGTTCTCAAAAGCCAAATCAGAGTTCCTAACACCATCTACAGGTTTGTAACTTCTAATGTTTACATCTAACAATAGGATCATCTAATTAATTAGTAATAGTTTTGAGTTTAAGGGCTACTCACTTCTTCCCAAGGAAATGCCCCATTTGAGCCTCCCATAGACCACATTTGTGCAAGGTCACTCCTCTATATTTTGAGCTCCCCCGAGAGAATCTAGTGCTTTGGCGACGAAGAATGTGCACAAATTCCTCTTTAGTCAGGTTTGTCATCTGCTCATTAATTTAAAGACATTTAGCTTGCAACAAATTAATTATGCTTAATATAAAGACAAAAAACAAAAAATAAAAAGGTGAACAATATCTTGCCATCCATTGCCTACATGTTTCATATCGTCTTCGTAATCACGAAGTAAAATTGATACTCCAAATCACTCTAAAACAATGAATTCAGACATTAGCCAACTACAACAATTGGGGAAAAAAAAGGATAACGACAGCAAGAACACAATAGAGATATATTACCTCATCAAATCATCGCTTTCCAACCGCAACCTGCAACATCATTAACTTTTCCTAGTAATGAGCAAACCAAGAGAGGGGAGGGGAAGACGGAATTTTGCAGCAACAAAGGCTATTTTAGGAGGGCTTTTAACCTTTGTTTTGATATTTAAACATCAAACAATCAACAAGGGAGCAAAGGGGAATGATGAGTGTGGGTGTATATGAGCTTAAACTTGTGTCTTCCGTTGATAAAAAGAAAACCATAGATCCAAAAGCTTAAACAATTTACAAAATTAATTTCATAACAAAATTATTTTGCCTAATGTAGTATGGCTCTCACTTATACAGTTTGTATCTAATTACGCAATCACTCTTAATTACGTGATATGAAGTAGCAAGCAATAGCAAAGTATGGATTGCTGGAAACCATGGAAGTGTGAAATAAAACTTTACCTCTAGATCCAAATCAGTTAAATCCAAATTGAACTAAAAGAAATCTAAAAGCCCGTACATTGATAAACATCAAAATCCAATCATTTTTGGAATGAACTTGAATACAAAACAATCAAATACAAATCAAATCAATTCTGAAGTTGAATTAAAACACAAACTATTGAAAACAAATACAAATCCAAACGAAGTAAAGTGAAGTAGAATGAAGTGAAGTAGAATGAGGAAGCACAAAACGAAGTAAAGTGTAAGGAGAAGGAGCATAGGAAGTGAGGTTCGGGTGCACGGTGATAATATGAGTAAATTTCTATTAAATGTGAGTTATATTATACATTGAGTCACTATAATATATTTTACAAATGTTTTGAGTTACCACAATATGTTTTATATAAGTTATGTTTTATGGTTATATTAATATTTCAATTACGTGAATTATTTTCTGAACCCTATTTGCTTAAATTGAAACCCATGGATATATTGGTTTAAATTTTAGAAATTATTTGACAATGATTTTATAAACAATTATTTTCTATAAGTACCACCACGGAAGTCCCATGCCTTGGGGGACTTAAATAGACCATTGGCTTCTGTTTGACCACCTTGTGGTTCTCTGTTTGTCATGAATCCATTGACTTCTATTATGTTGTCACTCTAGTGACCTCTATTCTGTTATGTTCTGCACCGTAATTGTGGTTATTTACATAATTTCTATATTTCAGTTTTTGTCACTTAAATAATTTGTTTATTCAAAGTAAATTATGTCAATGTTTTAGCTTAAATAACTATCTATGGTTATTTTGTGCCCCTATACTCACAGTATAATATTTCTCACTCTGCTATGTGCTTATAGCTGTTACCCCTTTCAGGTGACGAGATTTAGCGGGATCAAGATGGGGGATAAATCGCAGTGTTTATTTATTTATTTTTATTTACTATTTGTATTTCTAATTGGACTCGTGTAATAAGATAAACAGCCCAAATGACTATCTTACTTTTTAATAAACTTTTGGTACCCATTTATTTTGCTTTAATTTATTTAATTTATCTACTTGCGCTACTATTACAGAAATTTTTTAGTATTATTTTATTTTTATTATTTCGTTGCACGCCGAACCTTTGGGTACTGGGTTTGGGTTGTGACAGAAAGAAACCCTAGATTTTATACAAGATGATAATAAGAGCTCAATCGATAATAATATGTAGTATATACCAATTTTAATTTGTCCAATCGAACAATACGTGAGCTACTTATTGTGTTCTTCATTGATCTACAAATATATATACATATGTATGTATGTATGTGTGTGAGTGAATTTCCGATCACACTGCCCTCCTTAGTAATCCAGCTGTAGAACACAGGCATAATAGATGGCACCCTGTAATCTGCACAGAAAGAAAAGGCTCCGGCGGTGGTTCTTCCACCCGGGAGCACTCCGACGATCAAGTTAGTATCTCTCAAAGATAAACAATTGCTTAAATTACTGCTCAAGACTCAAAACTGCGTACCTTAGACCCGCCGGGGGTGCCCTTCTTTTATAGTTGTTCTCTATCCCAGTCCCACTAGAAGTCTCACTTCTATGGACTCCAATTCCGGATTTACCTTGGACTATTCAAGAGATAAGGATAGACCCCCGGAGAGTATCACCTGTATCCATCTTGTAGTCTTTCTTCATTCTAGGACTCTTGTCCTTTATCCGCTTATCTCGAATTCCTGTATTCTCGCAGATAACTTCGGCAACCCCGAGATTACCTCGGCGTAACGACTACGACACGTGGCACCTCGGCTGACACTTCGGTGTCACCTCGGCCACGTGTTGGTACTCAGAAAATACATTCCCACAACTGCCCCCTAGGTTCTATTATCTCGGCATTCTGAGATGATGAAACCTATATTTGAACTTCTTTCCCGTATGTCGGCTTAGGAACTTTCTAGTCGATGTCATTCACTTCAGGCCGATACATCCTCTTTTCAAGAACAAGAATTTACATAAACTCTCTCACGTGTATGAGCTGTCATACACCACTCCTTAACCGTTCCACTGACGCGTTTTACCCTCATTGGTCCGTGCTGGTGACGCGCCTGTAGGCCGTCTTTTCTCTGCTTGCGCTGTCTGACGCATGCGTTAACCCAGGCGCAATAATTGCTTTTGTTTTGCCACCATTTCATGTTTTGGACAAAAACGTTTGCCTCTATCTTTCTCTTCACTTTTGCGTTTGAATACTTTACATTTTCTCTCTCTGAAGCCTTCTCTTCTTCAAATCTGCCATTGCCCCAAGCTCTGAGCTCTGCAACCATCTCCATCTACCATTTCTGCGAAGCTTTCGCCACTGTTGCCTCCGTCGTCTGACCTCGGCGAAGCTCATTCCGGCCTCACCTTTTCTGGTAAGCAATTGGCTTTTCTTCTCAAGTTCTTGATTATCCCTGAAATTTCTTGTCATTATTGTTCTGCTCTAGTATTTAATTTGCAAATCATTCACCAAAATGCGTCTTTATTTCTTGATTTTACATATGAACATTTGCACTGTTTCTCCTCTATTCTTGGTTTTTCGCCCTTTGTGTTCTTGAATCTGAGACTCCTTTTTGTTTTCTGCTTTGTGGTATCTTTTCCAGATCTGTGCCTTCGATCTTTATCTTCGTAGCTCTTAGGTTTGGGGTTTGCTTATAGAACCTTCAATGTTTAGGAAAAACTGAAACAAACTTTGCCAATACATACCTAGGTTTAAGCTGAGGTCCCAACAACCTTTTAAGAACATCCTGTTTCTGTAGCCAAGTATCCTTACACCAAAATCATGGGTATGTGGAGAAATAGGGTTAATACCCCAACCAAATTAGAATTTTTTAGGCAAGAATTCTCTATCCCAGCTGACGTCCATCTGAGACTAGCTGGTGATGAGGACTCCATTTATGCCCAAGGATGATTAAATGCCTTTTCCCGTTGTAGCCTTTGTTGAATGTGGGCTTCGTTTCCCCCTAGATCCCCTCTTTCGTGAAGTCCTTCACTACTACTCTTTGAACCCTATGCAACTCACCATCAACGCCCATAGAACGCTTAATGGTATCATAGCCTTAGCTCGGCAGGAGAATGTTAGGATCACTCTTGCCGACATACAATATTGTTACACCATGTGCGCCCTCAACCTGAAGGAAAAAGGTTATGTTTGTTACCTTAAGCCGAGGTCTACCGAATATAAGATCGTAGCCGACCTCCCAGACTCCAACAAAGGGGCTGGAGATGATTATCTCATTGCTTCTGGAAACTGGGAATTTGGTCCAGACGAAGAAGTCCATCTCTTCCCTCTCCCCCGAACAGTAAAAGATGGCAAGGGTAAGAACCCATCGCCAATTTACTTAGCTGTTGTCTTTTTTCAAGTCTTTAAAAGATTTTACATGTTTCTGAAGTTGTGTTCTTTTTTTCCAGACGTTCGCAAGCCGCCAAAGGACTTTCGCCAGTCCTATTTCCCTGGGAAAGGCCTGAAGAAGCTCCTGGACCTTCCAATCCAGAAGCGCAAAGCTCCTTTGGTGCTGAATTTCATCCCAACATACAGATCAACTCTTCCCGACATTCCCAAGAGGAAGAAGAAAAGCTCCTCTCCTCCTTCTGCTACCACTATACTAACTGCATCAACATCTCGGGCTGATCAAGGGTCAACCTCCGATCCAGCCGATCTACCATCGACTTCTGTCCAATACTTGATCCCAGTAACAGAAAGAAAGCGTCGGCGACGTCTTGTAAAAACTGCCGAAATGGTCCGCCCAAAGCCCGTTGTTCAAGATCTCCTCTCCGACCTTCCAGCCGACGTTGACGCTGAACCATCCCAAACAGTGCCTCCGCCAAAACCAAAAAGAACCAAGAAGGCCCAGCCTAAGGTCAAGGTGACTGAGGCTGACGCCGAGGCTGAAGATGCCATACCTATCTCCAAATTGGCCGAGAACAAGAAGCCCTCCTCTGCACTTGCCAAAAGACTTGCTGAAGCCCAGCCATCAGGGTCCACTTCGTCGAAGAAATAGAAGTCATCCTCTGGGACGACCTCGGGATCCAAAGTCCCAAAAGTTCCTTGGGTGCCTCAGATTACCCTTGAGAACAAGCCTGTCTATGCCAATGAGAGCGTCGCCGACGTTAACATCGGCATGGCGCTCAGTACTGCAGTTCTCCTTGAAGGCGATCTTGAGCGCAATGCCAAGATGAGTGAATATGAGAACTACGCCTTTATGCTGCAGCGCTCTGTGCAAGTAAGTTTTTGAATTAGATAACTTTTCTTTCTGCCGCTTTCTTCATACTTGTAAAGTCTTGTAATATTTTGTAATAACCTTTGCCTTTGTGAACTTTCAGGCCATTCAACACGCCCACTCCTTCTCCATGCAAGCTTTTGAGACGAGGGAGAAATTAGCCGATGCGAGGAGGGAGGTGGCTGCCCTAAAAAAAGAGAACAAAACTTTTTTGTCAAAAATGAAGAAGCTTGAAGACCAGGCTGAGGCTGCCACAAAAGCCCAGTCCTTAGCTTTAGAAAGGTTTGAATCACGAGGCAATAAAAACAGTTGCTGAAGCCCAGAAGAGAGAGGCCGAGGAAAGGGCAGCCCAGGCCGAGAAGGAGCTGGAAAATGCCCTGGCCACTAAGGAAGCCGAGATAAAGGCTGCCGATGAGAAGGCCTATAGTCAGGGTATGGCCGACGTCGCGGAAGATTATAAGCTACAAGTTAGGGAGGCATGCAATGTGATTTTCCTAGGTTGGAACTCTTTGGCCAAAAAGCTTGATCTTCCTGCCGACTCGCCATGGCGCAAGACTGAAGCCATTCGTCTTCCCTTTCCTCCCCCTCCACCTTCAACTCAGGTTGAAGAAGAAGCTGATTCTAAAGCCGAGGCTGAAGATGAGGATGAAAACATTAATGATGAGGAGGCCTTGGTGAGAAAGCCTAAGGATACTGTTGAGGTCAAGTCTCCTCCTCCAGTTGAGCAGATCCTAGACTTAACCCAAGATGAGGAGGCCGAGAAGGTGCCCAAGGAAGCTGGCATAGGAAAGCTTTCCTCTGACTTGCTTTTGGCTGAAAGGAGTCTTGAGAAGACTTTGGCCGAGATTGTGGCAGATAAAGTGGGCGAGGTTGTGGCAGAAAAGGATGCAGATGCTATGGTGGAAAAAGATGCCGAGGTTGTTCTTCAAGAGACTTCCGAGGTCCTAGCCCAACCTGCTCCTGAAGCTGAAGAAACTTGAATGTCTTTTGTTTTTCTTTTTTGTACTTTGTTTCTTTTCGTTGTTCTTGTTGATGTTCCCTGAACAATATAAGCTTCTTCTTTAGGGCCGATGTGCCTTTCTTTGTTTCCTGTGAACGATTTACTTTTGCTAGGCCATGGTGCCTTTATTATATAATATTGCAACTGTTTGTCTCTGAATGCTTTAGTCTTCAATTTTCTGTTCATTGCTTCTGTCTGGTTCTATACTTAGAATACTTTGTATGATTTACATAATTCTTCCTTTGCATAATCTTCTCGGGGTTGCATACCTCGGGTATGTTTACCTGAAGATTTATCTCGGCCTGGACTTCACCTGTAAATTTTTCATAAACTTCAACAAGTATAAAGCATATAAGCTTCATTTAACTTCATCTTGTAAATTGCTACAAATTTCAACAAGTGAAGATAAACAAATATATCGGCTTAACTTTAACTCTGTAAATTGCTACAAATTTCAACAAGTAAAGATAAAGAATTTATCTCAGCTTAACTTTAACTTGTAAATTGCTACAAATTTCAACAAGTAAAGATAAGAAATTTATCTCAGCTTAACTTTAACTTGTAAATTGCTACAAATTTCAACAAGTAAAGATAAGGAATTCATCTCAGCTTAACTTTAACTTGTAAATTGCTACAAATTTCAACAAGTAAAGATAAAGAATTCATCTCAGCTTAACTTTAACTTGTAAATTGCTACAAATTTCAACAAGTAAAGATAAGGAATTCATCTCAGCTTAACTTTAACTTGTAAATTGCTACAAATTTCAACAAGTAAAGATAATGAATTTATCTCAGATTAACTTCGGTTAAGTATTATCTCAGATTGATTATGGTTAAACATAATCTTGGCTTAACTTCGGCTAAGCTTTACTGTCTTCTCTCTGCCCCCAATGTGAACCTAAGTTCCACTTGGGTTCTCATTATTAAAAAAACAACATTGTGCATAGTTTCATAAGTTGTGGAAAATTCTGCTAGGATTTTATTGATCATATCGGCAAAAAAATAAAATCAAACAGGCATCTAATGATAGAAAAACTTTAAATTACAAGTGTTCCATGGTCTAGGCAATGATTTGCCTTCATTATCTTCGAGCCGATATGCCCCATTTCCTAACACCGAAGTAATTCTGTAGGGTCCTTCCCAGTTTGGTCCAAGCTTGCCCTCTCTGGGATCCTTCTTATTGCCGACGACTTTTCTCAAGACTAGGTCGTTGACTTGAAAATCCCTTGGATTGACCTTCTTGTTGTAAGCTTTGGCAAGCTGTTGCTGGTATGCCGCAAGCTGGATTGCAGCTTTCTCTCTTCTTTCTTCTAGTAGATCCAGATCTCGGGCTAAGAGCACATCATTAGTCCTGTTCTCAACTCCCTGTGTTCTGATCCCTGGGATGCCGATCTCCAATGGAATGACTGCTTCTGTGCCATAAGCCATGGCAAAGGGGGATTCTCCTGTTGATCTTCTCGGCGTAGTGCGATATGCCCAAAGCACGTTAGGCAATTCGTCTACCCAATTTCCCTTTGCTGCCTACAGCCTCTTCTTTATCCCATCCAGAATTACTTTGTTGGATGCTTCGGCTTGCCCATTACTTTGGGGAAAGCTTGTGTTGAAAAGTAATTCTTTATCTTGAACTTTGCACAAAAATTCTTGATAAGTTTCTTTGTCAAAGCGTGTTCCGTTAATCAACGATTGCTCTTGGAACCCCAAATCTGGTGATGATGTTTTTCCATATGAAGTTCTTCACATCCACATCTCAGATTTTGGCAAGAGGCTCTGCTTTTATCCACTTTGTGAAGTAGTCTGTTGCTACCAGTAAGTACTTCCGCTGCCCAGTTGCTTGGGGCAATTGTCCAACGAGATCCATGCCCTATTGGGCAAATGGCCAAGGGCCGAAACCGGTTCAGTCAAGAATGGTGATGTATCAAAGGTGCAAACCTCTGGCATTGTTCACACTTCTTCACATAGGCTTCTGCATCTTTTTGCATATAGGGCCACCAATACCCCTGGGTAATGGCCCTATGAGCTAACGATCTGCCCCCTACGTGGCTTCCACAAACTCCTTCATGGATTTCATATAAAAAGTCTTCGACCTGAAGAGGGTGTACACACCTTAAAAGAGGTCCAGTGAAGGATCTTCTGTAGAGATGTCCTTCTGCTGTCAGACTGAATCTTGCCGACTTCAATCTGACCTTGTGTGCTTCCTTTTGATCTTCTGGCAGCTTTCCCTCTTTTAGGAATGCAATAATTGCATCCATCCAGCTTGGTCCCATGTCCACACATAATGCCTCTTGCATTGTGTTCGGTGGCTCTATGCTCGGGCCTGATAGGTAATCGATCATTATTGTCCTCGTCTTTCCAGTTTGCATTGAACTTGCTAAATTGGCCAACGCGTCGGCGTGGTTGTTATCGTCTCGGCTAACCTGAAGAAGTCGGCAGTTTTTGAACAAGGCTGCCAGCCTGATGACTTCTTTTGCGTATGTCGACATCCTTTCATCTCGGGCTGCAAACTCTCCTGTAGTTTGATTCACTATAAGTTGTGAATCACAAAAAACTATTACCTCATCCGCTTCAAGAATCGCCGGCTTGATCCCAAAGAATCAATGCTTCGTACTCCACCTCATTGTTCGAGGCTTTGAACCCCAGTCGAATGGACTGCTCCAATATCTCTCCGTCGGGGGATATTAACACTACTCCTGCCCCTGCCCCCTGCCGGTTTGAGCTCCCATCAACAAAAAGTTGAAAGGAGTCGCCGATGTAAATGCTGCAGGGTCTGAGTTTTTCCTTCTTTTGTTCTTTAGCCTTTGGCTGGGCTTCTCCTTCCTTGTTTCGACATCGTTCATCTCGGCTCAATGGAGCCCGATGTTCGATGTATTCTGGCGAGAATTCGGCGACGAAGTCGGCCAAGACTTGTCCCTTAATTGTTGTTCTCGGCCTGAACTCCAGGTCATATTGGCCTAAAGCCACGGCCCATCTTGCTATTCTCCTAGTCAAATCTCCTTATTGCAACAAGGATTTCAATGGGTGCTCTGTTAGTACCATGATCTTGTGAGCCTGAAAGTAATGGTTCAGCTTCTTTGATGCCACTACCAAGGCCAGCATTAATTTCTCCAGTGGTAAATACCTTGTTTCTGCATCGGTCAAGGTTTTACTTACATAGTAGACAGCCTTCTGCTCTCCCTGCTCTTCTTGGATTATCACAGCACTTACTGCGAGTTCTGAAACTACTAAGTACAAAAACAGTTCCTCCCCAGGCTCAGGTGTCGAGAGGACTGTAGCCGTGGTAAGATATTTCTTTAGGTCGGCCAAAGCGGCCTTACATTCCTTAGTCTATAGAAAATCCATGGCCTTTTTCACCAGATTGAAAAAAGGTTTACATTTGTCCGAACTTCGGCTTATGAACCTGTTTAGAGCTGCGACCCTTCTAGTAAGCATCTGGACCTGTTTCGCCGATGTCGGACTCTGTAATTCCATGATGGCCTTGATCTGATCTGGGCTAGCTTCAATGCCCCTTCTAGTCACTAGGTATCCCAAGAACTTATCGGATCCGACTCCAAACGCGCACTTTGATGCGTTGAGTCGGAGCCGATATGCTTTGAGTATGTCAAAGACCTCTCTTAGGTCAGCAAGATGATCCTTCTGTTCCTTGGTCTTCACGACCATGTCATCAATGTAGACTTCTACTGTTCGGCCAATCAAGTGTTTGAAAATCTTGGTTACCAGCCTTTGGTAAGTTGCTCCTGCGTTTTTCAATCCAAAAGACATAACTCTGTAACAATACAGACCTTTTGGGGTGATGAACGCTGTCTTCTCCTCATTCGGGGGGTACATGGCTATTTGGTGGTACCCCCTATAGGCATCCAAGAAGCTCATCCTTCTATGTCCAGATGTGGCGTCCACCAACTGGTCGATCTTTGGTAGAGGAAAACAGTCTTTGGGACAAGCTTTGTTCAAGTTTGTAAAATCTACGTAGACCCTCCACTTGCCATTCTTCTTTTTCACTACCACGGTGTTCGACAGCCATGTCGGGTAATTGGCTTCTCTGATGGCCCTGGCCTCCAGAAGTCTATCCACTTCCTCCTCCATTGCTTCGACGTGTATCAACGTCGGTCTTCTGGCCCGTTGTATTACAGGTTTGGCCGACCTGTCAACGTTGAGTCTGTGACATGTGACCTCGGGGTCAATGCCAGGCATTTCATAAGGTGTCTAGGCGAACACCTTAATATTTTTCCTTAGAAAGGCTTCCAACTCCATTTCTTCTTCTTCGGCTAATCCTGTGCCGAAAAGAAAGAAGCGTTCCTCATCGTCCTCCTGGACGAGGACTTTCTTCAATGCTTCTTCACTTTTCTCGGTCGGCTCCTTGCCGATATCATCTAGGACCTTCATGTCCTCTTCTTCGACTTCTGCCTTTTCAGGATCCCGAACGCTGCAGGTTAATTTCATTGCTGCCATGGAACAATTTTTTGCCTGCAACTGATCTCCTCTGATTTCCTCAATCCCATGCTCTGTTGGGAACCGTAGCAGTTGATGCAGTGTTGAGGGAACTGCCCCCATTGCATGCAACCACGGCCGCCCCAAGATAATGTTGTAAGGTGAGGGCGTGTCAATCACAATGAATTCTGTCTTGATCTTCTTTGTGCCAGCCTGTATCTCCAAGTTTGTTGCGCCTAACGGCCATGTCGGCGTCCCATTGAAGCCGACCATCGGGCCGTTTGACTGCTCCATGTCATCAGGGTGAAGGCCTAGCTCCTTGTAACATCTGACATACATGATGTCGCAGGAGCTGCCTTGATCAATCAGGATACGTTTCACCTGGCACTCCCCAACCTGGAGGGATACTACCAAGGCATCATTGTGCAAGTGCTGGACCATCTCAAGGTCGGCTTCTGTGAAGGCTATTATCGATCCTTGGTACTCTTCAGGCCGAGGTCTTTTCAGTCCGACTTGGTTGACGTGCTGCAGGTGTTTTACCCGCTGTGTCTCCCCCCGTATGTCGTTTTCATTCACCTTTGAGTGGATCACATTAACCACCCGAGGTCCGCCTACCTGTGGTTGCTACGCTGGGGGAGGCGGGGCTGCTGGTGCTTGAGGCAATCGTGCCTGTTCTTCCCTTGTTCTGGCCTCATCCACAAGGTCTCTCAGGTGGCCCTGCCTCACCAAATCTTCTAAGTGTGCTTTAAGGACTCTGCAGCCCTGAGTTGGGTGCCCCTCCTCATTGTGGTAAGCACAACGCCTTCCAAGGTTTCTTCCCATAAATTCTCCTGGTGCTCTTGCCAGTGCCCTGAAGTAGGGCTGATTTCGAATTTGATCAAGGACTTTGTGGACCGGAATTCGGAACACCGTCGTCACTGCCTGCTTAGCCCTCAACTCTGTCTCCTGTTTGTTGGTTCCATTGTTACCTCGGCCTCGCTTCGGCGAGCCGTTACCTTTTTCTGGCTTTGTCTCCTTATTCCCCGATGTATCTTCCTCGGCTCGTGCATACTTCTTAATTCTCGCCATGAGCTCTTCCATGCTCTTTGGCAGGATTTTTGCCAAAGACTTTCGCAGCGGACAGTCATCCTTCAGGCCGTTCTTGAAAGACACGACGGCCACCTCCTGGTTGCATTCAGGTATTCGAGTGAACACCTCATAGTACCTCTTTGCATAGGCCCTAAGGCTTTCATCTTTACCGATCTTTAAAGCCATCAATGCATCCACCCTCAATGGCTGCAGTATGTTTGTTATGAATCTGGCCACAAACATCTCGGCCAGACCTTCCCAAGTCTTTACGCTCTCCTTCGGTAATTTGTGGAACCAATCTGATGCAATCTCCCTGAAGGATGAAGGGAACACTTTGCAGAGCAACGGCTCATTCCCACTGTATAATGCCATTGAATTAAAAAATAATCCAACATGGAAGTTAGGGTCTAACTTACCATCATATATCTGGAACCTCGGCATACTGAATCTTTTCGACGCGACGAATCTATCTAATTCCGTCGAGAATGGTGTCATCGGCTTAACCGGGGAAGTTACTTCGACTCCGGCATTCTGTTGCTTCCTCTTGAGGTAATCTCTCAAGTCTTCTTTACTTTTTCCTGCAGCCCGACTGTCTTTGGACTTCAGCCTTTTCGGCGCACTACTCTCGGCCTCATGGTGGCCCCTTTTCGATCCTTCCCCGCAGGATGCATCGAAGCACAATATCTGCCCC
The DNA here is from genome assembly GCA_025200525.1 of Camellia lanceoleosa. NCBI lineage: Eukaryota > Viridiplantae > Streptophyta > Magnoliopsida > Ericales > Theaceae > Camellia > Camellia lanceoleosa. The sequence continues at coordinate 59,223,870 of CM045770.1, read as the reverse complement.
GGAACATGCCGATGTTCTTTGGGGTCTGCTTCCTTCTCGCGATTTGTCCTTTGAGACTCTTCTCTTCTCGGCTCTTCTCGGCCGACCTCCCTGGAAGGTCGGTGAGAGTGCCTTCCACTCCTCGTGTGCTGAGGTGCTTCGGGGGTTTCTTTCTGCCCCTTCTTCTGGGCGTTTGCTGCTGGCATTGGTGTGTCCTGTAGCGGGTATGGCGGCTGCATGATGTTATTTTGCATCATGAAGTTGACGACCGATTGAAGGTCTGCCAACTTGTTTGCCATCTCCTTTACTTCTTCATCCCTCCTCAGACATCTGTCTTTCCAGATCTGGAGGTTGTCCTCGTTATAGTACCTGCCCTGGTCCGCTTTCTTTGATGCGTCGCCATCTTGGCTGACGCCTTTCTCTGCGTGATTCTGATCATGAGCTTCTTCGTTGTGGTCTCCTCCTTCAGCGTTAGGGTCGACGGGTCTTCCACTCCCAGTAGGAGTGTTGTCCCCAATCTTTTCCTTCTGCGTGTTACTGGCCATCTACTCTTCTTTCGTTCCCACAGACGACGCCAAATTGTGTGAGTGAATTTCCGATCACACCGCCTCTCTTAGTAATCCACAGAGAACACAGGCAGAATAGATGGCACCCTGTAATCTGCATAGAAAGAAAAGGCTCCGGCGGTGGTTCTTCCACCCGGGGGCACTCCGACGATCAAGTCAGTATCTCTCAAAGATAAACAAGTGCTTAAATTACTGCTCAAGACTCAAAATTGCGTACCTTAGACCCGTCGGGGGTGCCCTTCTTTTATAGTTGTTCTCTATCCCAGTCCCACTAGAAGTCTCACTTCTATGGACTCCAATTCCGGATTTACCTTGGACTATTCAAGAGATAAGGATAGACCCCCTGAGAGTATCACCTGTATCCATCTTGTAGTCTTTCTTCATTCTAGGACTCTTGTCCCTTATCCGCTTATCTCGGATTCCTGTATTCTCGCAGATAACCTCGGCAACCCCGAGATTACCTCGGCATAACGACTACGACACGTGGCACCTCGGCCGACACTTCGGTGTCACCTCGGCCACGTGTTGGTACTCAGAAAATACATTCCCACAGTATGTATGTATGTATGTATGTATGTATGTATGTATGTATGTATGTATAAGTAGAGAGAGACTCACCAAATCTGCAACAAATTTGAAGAATAGAGATTTACTGTGGATTGAAGCTTGTAGATCTCAAATTTGACTTTGAGTGAAGATCTACGATAAAGAGAGCAAAGAGAGAGAAGATCTGTGATGGATAGAGCGAAGATTTGCAATGGAGCTCGAGACACAAAGAGAAGCTGTTTCACATCGTGGATTTGTAAAAGTGCATGGAGCGTGAACAAAGCGTGTATTTGATTTGGTGGAGTTTTGCAAATTTTTCATTATTTTTGGTCTCTAAAGATGTTAATAATGTATTAGCAACCAAATTTATTGATCTCAAAAAGTTATGTAAATATTAAGTGAGAATATTAACAGCCGTTTTTATAATCTTATAAATAAATTATCATATGTTTAAATTTGTTCCTAAAAGATTATTTTTAGCGACCAAATTCAATTAGTACCTAAATATTAGTCTCTAAGGTCATGTTTGATTTACAAGACTAATAGTGAAGTATTAATAATCCTATTAAATTAGTGTAGTATTCACTATCTAATTGGATTAATAATCCCACCCCTACCACATTACTAATAATCCTACAAATTTATTGGATTAATTATCTATTGGATTAATAATCCTAAACTAAAATGTTAAAATAAATATAAGATAATTGAGTTCACAGATTAATAATCTCAATCCCATACTTTAATCTACCCAATTAAACATGCTGTAAAAGACTAGTTTCTTATAGTGTAATATAAGCTATGCATGATGGACATGAGAAGAGAATGCTTATTAAGGCCAGTTGACAACTTGACTTTTAGTTAAAATAATTTAAAAGTTAAAAAAAATATTTTAAAAAATATTTTCAAATATATATATTTTGTTCACCTTAAAAAAAAGTCAAAATTTTAAAAACTCATTAAAAAAAAATTAATTCTCAAACAAGACCTGAATGTGTCTCTGGCAATTACTTTCTCCTCTAGCTACCTCATTGACTTTAGAAATTATCGTTTGTTGTTCCTTTTGACCTAGTCTTTTAATGGATGAAAGCATTTGTTGTAATCAATGGATGTTAAAGCCTCAGAATTCAGTGTGTTTGGTATCGTTTTTGATTTTATAAAATTTTGTAATTTTGAAAAAAAAAATATTAAAAATAACTTTTAATGTTTCTTTAAAAAAAAATTAGCTTATTTAAAATATAAAAAAATTCTCAAAAACAGGTTTAAAAAAAAAAATCAAATAATTTTTTCCCTATATTTTCCACTAGTCAACTAAAAAATTACAAAATAAAGTGAGGAATCTACAAGTCTTCTCTAAGAAAGAATAGAGAACTATCAAATTCTATTTATGGTTCATTTGGGAAGAATTTTTTTATTCTAATTTTTTTTTTGTGTGTGGCTAATTTAGTCTGATTAAATTAGCTCCCTTTAGGAAGAATTTTTTGACATTTTTATAAGAAAAAAATAAAATAATTACACTTTAAATATAATATTCTAATCTTAGGGAAAATTTGGTAGTTACTAAATTGATTTTTTTTTTTGAAAGTCCTATTTGAATCTTTTAGATTGGAAAGTCCTATTTTTTAGTATTTTAGATTTTAAAAATTTTTTGTTTTTTTGTTTGATTTGTTATTTTATATTGATGGATATATTTTTTATTTTGTTATTATTTAGTATGATATTCATCTTTTTTAGGTGTTTTCTCTCTCTCTATGTTCTCTCTCTTCTCTCTCTCTCTCTCTCTCTCTCTCTCTCTCTCTCTTCTTTTGTTTTTCTGTTTTCTTTTTTTCTTTGTTTGTTTTTGTTTTTGTTTTTTCGTTTCTCTTTTGTTTTTGTCCACGTTTTTCTTTCGTTTTTTGATCGTTTTGCCTCTTCTTCTTCGATTTGCGATTAAGTTCGTGATTGGTGGTGGTAAATGCGTAGTGGAGTGTAGTGGTGCGTGGTGTGGTGGGTGATTTTCGTTTGACACATCTGTTGACCGAAGTTTTTTGTTCGATCCACGTTTTTCACGTTTGTTTGGCACCGTTTTACATTTCGTTTTTGTTTTGTTTTTTTTCCCGCGTTTTTCGTTCGCGTTACGTTTTTTTCTTGTTACGTTTACGGGTTTTGGTGATCACGTTTACGTTTTCGTTTTTTTTTTTACGCCGTTACGGGTTGGGGTGGTGGTGGACATGGTCCATGTGATGATGATGATCCAGCTTCATTTTGTTTAACGTCAGCGTCGCCCATTCACAAAAAAACAAAGCGTATTGTGCGTTGTGGGTTTCCGAACCCCACAAGTCTACTAAACAAACTAACATCGAATTCAATCCATCATCACATCAAAAACTCTCACACTTTTTTACACTCAATGGCATATTGTCATTCAAATGTACATGAGGACTTAGTGTGGTGCAAAAAAAAAACATTGGGATTTAATCCATAAGTAAAAAAAAAATGGATTACAGTCAATTTCCCTTTATCTTATTAATTATTTAACATATTTCATCTTTTCGTATTTTTCTAATCACAACTCTTTTCTAACCATGTTGCCGCCAAATGACACCTAAATATCTTTGCTAGTTGAGGAGTAGTGGTATGGCAAGAGACGGCCCAACGCGTAGTACCAATCAATCAATATCCAACCTTTGATGAGATTGCCCAATCCATCTCCAAAGAGGCTTCCCATAATTCCCAAAAAAATAAAATAAAAAATAAAAATCCAAACCAAAAAATAAAAATAAAAGGTTCCGTTTGACTTAGTTTTAAAATCATGATTTGAATGTAAAATTATATTTTGAAAGATACGTTTTTTAAATAAGTTTTGAAAAGAAAAAACTTATTTGATTATGAATTTTGAGTTGTATTTTAAAATTATTTTGAGTTTATTTTTTAAAAATATTTAAAAAATTTCTTAATTTTATTTTTTTACAGTAAATATTTTTTATTGTAAATATATTTTTTTTAAATGTGCATTGTATTTACTACATTTGTGCATTGTATTTTTTAAATATCTTTAATATTTTTTTAAAAAATTAAAATTTTATTTTTTTTATTTTAAATATATAATTTTTATTTTAACTATTTTCTTATTTTTTATTTTATATATTTTATTTTTATTTTTAAATGTTTTAATTTTTTTAATATTTATTTTTTGATTTTTTAAGTATTTAACTTTTTTTTAAAATTTTAAAAAATTTTGGACCTCCAATATATATGTAAATCATTACAAATTATTTGGCCAATACTTAAAAAAATTAAAAAATATTTTTTTTGAAAACATAAAAAATAAAAAAAAATTTGAAGAATAAAATATTTTTTTTGTATTAAAAATAAAGTTTTGAAAAGAATTTTAAATAAAATATTTAGTTATGAGTTTTGAAATTTTTTTGCTGAAATTATGATTCCAATCTAAAACCAAACGCTACCAAAAAATTTCCTATGTAGTGCACACTCTATTTTTTATTTTATTTTTTTGAGTTTGGTTTTTCTCCAAGTTTAACGTAAGAATACGAATAAATTTGAATTAGTTCTATTTAATTATGCGACTCATTTCTTATGAGAAGTCAAAGGTACATAACTATAATACATACTCATTTTTAATGGAGTAATTTTTTTAATCATCATTTTAAAAACTAGTCTCATTCCACTCCACTTTATTTTTCATACACTATTTTTTCTTTGCTATAATAAAATTAAATAAAATCCAATACTTATCAACGTTGAACGAATACAACTTCATATAGTTTATTTTGACAGTTGGATTAAAAGTCAAAAAGTTAATTTTTAAAATTTTTTAAAGTTATATCATCTCTTTATTTTTTCATATATTTTTTAACAAAATAAAAAATAAACTTTTAACATACTTTCCAAAACTGGCAATTGACTTGTGTAATGCATGTGCTATTTTTTTTTTTTAAAAAAAAATATTTAGTAGTACAATGTATGCTATAAAAAAATAATTTTAATTTAAATTTAAAATTAAAATTAAAATTAAAGTATGATTTTAATTATTTATTTTGATAATGTTAGCGTTATCGTTTTATAAAATTGTTGTGTATTTTGGTAATTCTAGTTCTATTATATTATAAAAATGTTATAATTATATAATAATTTTGTATGATATATGTTAAATTATAAAATAGTAAAATAAATACTCATTTTGATATTAAAAATAATAGTTAAATTACAAGAAGAAGAATTAGTAACATAAAATTAAAAGTAATTCAAACTATTTAATTTTCTTTTATATTTATTTAGAATATAAAAATATGTAAAAATAGAAATTATATAAAATTTATTAAAAAAATTAAATATAAATATATTTTAATTGAATTATCATATAATGATTTTATATGATATATATATATAATTATAATTATAAGATTTTAAAATAAATACTTTTAATGAATTAAAAACTACATATATAAAAGAAATAACCACTAACCAAGAAATAATCACATAACAACATCTAAACCTAAAAAGAAAAGATAATAAAAACATCAAAATGATAGATACATCTCAGTGTGTGAAGTGATTAATCATCTGTAATATGATATCAAAACATAAAAAGAACTTACTGTTCAACAATTGAAAAAGTAACTAAAGTAGTAAATCCAAACTTTAAAGGTTACTCGAGAGTATCATTGTTGTGCAAGATTTTCCTTCTATGAGTTGTGATTATAATGTAAGAAAAAAATTTAATTTTATATATATAATCACTATAAAATTTAAACAACAAATTCATAATATAGAATAAAGGTTGTTTTAGAAATTTGGTTAAAAGTTAGATTTTTGCCTTCTTTTTTTGAAAAAAACTATAAAAAATTGGAGAGGTGATATGACTCAAAATAGGTTAAAAGCCAAAATTCGATTTTGTCACAACCCAAACCCGCCCCTATAGATTTAGCATCGTAACCGGCCAGTAATCCTTGGATTACCGAAGGCCTCTGAACTGATTAGCAAAATTTAGGGGCCAGCGGAAGCAAATACATAATTGAAACTGTCTAATGAGCTGTGCTAACTTATATGAAACAGAATATTTAAAACTTTAAATATGCATTCAATAGTCATTCATACATTATACCCACACACATAGCATCTCAAGTACAGCCAACAAGATCAAATCAAGTCTTATATAAACAGAAATCACAGAACTTAAACACAAGACGCTTCGGGAACCTCTACGTGAGGCACAATGGTTGGCTGACAACGGAACACAGATCCAGACAAAAGTCTTTAGACTCGAACTCCAGAATGCTCACCTATATATATATATATACACAAACAGTGAGCTAAAGCCCAATGAATAACATTAAGGTAAAGGGTTAGTGAACGAAATCCGAACATATCATAAGCAGAAAACGGATCATAGCATAATCATCCTCATATCAGAACATAATAATAGTACATCCCATAGAACACATCACAGAACGTCTTCCGACTAGAATAATCGGTTCCGGAAACCGATTAAACACATATCACCACAATGAAGTAGCTAACGAGATCTCGTAAACTTGTATGTCATGGATTCGCATTTTCACGCCGTCCCTCATGACTTGGGACTATCTATGGATGCCATAATAGATTTCAAACTTGGGATGTTCGTTCATGTAAACAGATATCATTTCAGAAATCATAACTTATCACATTTCATTTGGAACATAATTCATATGAATGTATCTTTACGATAACGTTACTCATAGTGGTTCTAGTAAGCGGTCAATCAATCCTCGAGTCTTGACCTACAACCACAAAATACATAACACAAGCATGTCTTATCATTACACATTCATGTGGCCAACATGGCTTAGCTTTCATTACGTTGGTTCTTGTACTTTCTTATTACAATGCTTAAACAAACACACACTTGCAATTCCTCGACTTAGTACAATCATTCCTTAGTGTGTTTCTAATTCATAACCTCATTATCAAAGCTTAATTAGGTCTTAGGAATGCTTAAGATGCAATGAGGATGCCAAAACATGAATTGGAACACTTTGTCAAATTTTCTGAAAATAAGGTCCCCGCTTGAGCGTAGCTTTCCTCGCTCGAGCGGACATGCAAATATGAGAGGGGTCGCTCGAGCGCAGATTCCCTTGCTCGAGCGGTCTGCAAAGACATGAAACTTCTGGGAGCTTGCAATTCACGCTCGAGCGGACTTCAGGTCGCTCGAGCGAAAGTGCACGCACTCAGAGTGGTCGCTTGAGTGTGAACTACCACGCTCGAGCGTGGATGCAAATTCTGGAATTTCCAAATTGCACCTCCAAGCTCAAAATTTGAATTTCAAATCTTCAAAACACATCTCTTGGGCCCCAAAACTTGAGATATCATAGAAAACTTGTAAAACATGGTGAATTAAGGATCAGTTCATAAAATCATGGCCTAAGGTTTTGCCAAAAGCTCACATTTCATCTTGAAATTTAAGAAACAAAGCATGCATGTAAAATCTTTCAAACTCTTTTCTTCAAAACTAAAAAAACTAGCAAATTGAGCTCATAAGCTCCATGCATGTAAGAAATTCTCTTGCAAAACATGAACTTAAGTGATTAACATGGCAATTCTAACATGCAAGTACCAAATAACTTACTAATATAACTTAGATGCTCGAAATCAAACTTAACATGCCAAAACTCCATATATTCATGCATGCATGTTAATTCCTCTTCCAAATTCTCTTTCAAGACTTCAAAAACATGGGATTGACTTACAAAACTTGATGAAATATGCATGCATGTACCATTCAACCTCCATATTCAACATAATTGGTGAAATACAAAACTAACATGGTAAATTAACACCTACATGGGCATGTATGTATGAATTGTAACTCAAATCCTTATTCTAAGCTCAATGTACACATTCAAACTCATAATCTTCATGTTGATGACTTAGATTCATAAATTAGGGGTTGAATTCATACCTATAGTCTTGAATTAACTAGATCCTTGCACAATCTTGATGAGTTCAAGCCAAAGCCTTCAATTCTCTCCAATTTCTACACTTTCTCTCTCTCAAGGTGAACTCTCTCTCTCTCTAAAATGTATTCTCAGAATTTTCCACTCAAAGAAAACATGTATGAGTTCAAGAATGAGTCTAAAGCCCACTTATAGTTGGAATGCTAAATAATACAACACTTAGAACATTGGTCCAACCAGACATAACTTAATTAATCGTTCTGAATCGATCTTTAATAAAATTTGCCATAGTTTTCTAAAAATTCCGAATAACATATTGGTGTAATCAATTTCGGTTTCGGATGCTGATAACGCTTTCAATTTTCCTACTAAAGCGGAAATCCAGACAGATATTTCTACACGTAATAGATCGAAAGCCAAAATCATGTAGAATACAGAATAAACACATAATTTATTTTAATCCTCTCATTAGCATCATTAATTACGGATTAGTAGCTAATTATGAATTGGGTTGTTACAGTCTCCCCACCTTAAGAAGTTTGGTCCTCCAAACTCGAGTTATCTTATATCAAAGAAATGATGTCCATAAAAAATATAACTGCAATTCTTTACAAAACAGAAGCATAACCTAATCTCGATCTTAGCTTCGTATAGAAACAAAATCATAAATCATATACAGAGATTAGGGTTCGTATCAAAACAGAGTCTTATACACATCCAAATTTTAATTAGAAACAGATTCATATACATGTTCATAACCTTGTCCAGATCATACACAGATGTCACAAGTCTTGCTTAAACATACTGTAGACACCCCATTTTTGACCGTCCTCAAGACTTGGACGTCACCGTTTGAACACTCGGTGATTATCCATGTTTGTGTTCGTTTGGAGTTCCCGGAGGTCTCGGCTACGCGCCCTACCTTAGGATCTCCGAACTCGACCGTTTTGTGTCTGGTTTTGCACTAAACACTTGTGTTTTGCCTTGGAGGGGCAGGGAATGCCTTGTGAGGCATCCCCACACACCACCCGCAGTGGCTAGAGGCTGCCGGCTGGTTTTTGTTGCCACCGGCAATATATATTGCCGGCCGGCACTCTTTGTTGCCGGCTGGCCATCAATTTTGTCAAAATGACATTTTTGAGCGGCCGACCACTATTCATCTACTTTTGCAGATATTTTAGGACAGCTGTTTGACATTTTGTTCCCCTCCATACACGTGTATGGAGGGATGCCTTCCTTGTAAGCTTGTTGTATAAGCTTTACAAGTTTGTTGCTTATAAGAGAAGGGGCTCTTCTCTTGGTGGGAGGGTTAGAGAATTTTGGAGAGAAAAAAACACAGAGAGAAGCTCTGGTTTTAGGGTTAGGGTTGATACATATCTCCTATATCTCTTTTTCTCTCTTTATGTTCTAGGTGTTTTAGTCCATATTATTGCACACAAACACCTAGTGCTTCACCTTCCTTTCGCTACTGAGGTTCTAAGGGCTTGTCCTTGCTATTTTTGACTGGATTGAAGCTTAAGGAGGCAACAAGATCACCATTGTTGAAGAAAGGCTTCAAGGGTAAGAAACTAGTCATTTTTACCCCATTTTTGCATCCTATTTCTACCTATCTTAGAGCTGTTTTTGTGTTTAGTGTATAACATAAAAAAGTTCTATTTTTAGGCCCTCTTGATTGTTTATTAAGAGTGTTTTGTGGTTTGGGTGTGTTTGACCACCCTTAGGCCTTGAAAGGCCCCATTTTTGTGCTATTTTGTGCAAGTTTCAAGACTTTGGTGTTTGGGCCTCTTCACCACTGAAATTTTGAGGGATTTCAGTGGTGAAGATGGTTCCTTGAAGTCTCAAGAAGGAGGGGGCCACCCCCTCTCCTTGATGTACTTGAAAGGGACCATTTTTGGTCTCTTAAGGGAGCTTATGTTTGAGTGTTTATTGGTCATGCCATGGCTATATTTTATGCTTCTATTGCCATGATATAACTTTGTATTAAGTTAGTTTTGGTACACCATGCATGCCTTGCATACCTACCTTGTAATGCCTTGTTGTTGCCTTAATATGCCTTGGGTTGTAAACCATTATTCTAGCATGTTTTAGGCTTAGTCTTGTGAAGCTTTTGTGCTTGTTTTGCCATGTATAAGGTCTGTCCTAGGTTGTTTGGGTCAACCCTAGCATGCATTGTGTAGCCCCTTTGTATATTTGGGCTTGTTGGCCTTAAGTACATGAATGTGTAGCATGTGTTGCTTGCATCATTTTGATGGTTTGGAACCACCCTACATGCTATTTTAGTCCCTAAGACATGCTTGTATGCTTTCCTTGATTGCCTCTTTGTTGCCTCTTGAGCATGTGTTATATGCTTCTTGAAAGAGCACTTATGCATGCCTTCATATTTGAGCCACTTAGATGCCATCCAAGTGGTCCTTTGGCCTTGTTTTAACATGCTAAAAATCTATTTTTAGTTGTTTAGTGCATGCCATGTTTGTTATGCTAAGTGTGCTTTGAAGCTTCATTACCTTGCTTCAAGTATTTGGGCTATTTGCATGCTAATGTTTGCTTTATTTGAGTTGGTTTGGCACCACATTCTAGCATGATTTTTAGAGCTTATATTGCATGCTAATTGTCCATGATATCCCCTTTCAAGTGTACTTGAAAGTTGCTTGTTTAATGCTTAAAGTTTGGACCATCACATGTGCATGTGTGCATGTGTGTTTAGCCTTCATTTTTGGGCATTTTGGCCACTGTTTTAGGCCTATTTAGAGCCGCCTAAATCATGTTTAAGTCCACCTTTTCATTAGTTTGCATTGCTTCATGTTTGCTTGTATGCTTGCATAAGTGCCTTGCCATGCCATGTTGCATCCTTAGCTTGCATGCCTAGGTTGCATTGCATCTTGCATGCATGCCTTGTTCCTTGATTTGGTGATAGGAATTAGGCCTTGTTTTGTTTGTTTGGTTTGCATTTCATTTGACATGAAAGTGCACACTTGATTCTTTAGGCCATCATGCATGGAAATGCATGATTGGTGGCCCGAGAATCGAGGCACATACCCCTTTGAGTCGCAAACATGATAGGGGGCATTATTGGTGCATACATTGTTTGAATTATATTGCCATGCAAGTTTTGCCCTCTGCTGCTGCGAGTTCTTGAGATTCTGTAAACCTTGTTTGCCGGCAAGCAACATTTGGCGCCGCAAGAAGTCCTCAGCCGATGGATTCATTTTGTGCCGATGGCCACATCCTATTGCCAGTGGTAATTCTACTCAGCCGGTGGTATCCCCCAGTGTCCTGAGAGGCATTCCTGAGACTTTGGCAGTTTTCAGAGGAGCAAAATAGGGAAAGCAGAGGCAGACTATGCATGGCAGTGCGATTCTGAGAAAGTCCTGAGCATGCGCTGCATCTGACCCGCTTCCCGAGGGCTTTACTATTTTAATTAGATTAATTAATTTGTTTAGTTAATTTAATTGATCTGTAATATTTAATTAGTTTGCGTAGTTAATTAATTTGTATATTCTTTTTGTCTCTCCGGGCGAGGGCAAATCTGTAATAAGCGTGTATGAGTGGTGTGCATGTCTTCCAACCCCCACTTCTTTCTTCCCTTTTATTTACCCGCTTACGATGGTTAGTATTAGGGCATGTTTATTTTAGCATACCTTATGCTATGCATGCGTGCATCCATGCATTTGTTGACATGCACCGGGCTCGGTACATCATGCTAATTGCATTTGTACTTCAAATCTAACTTGAATACGTGCACTGAATGATTTCATTTCACATGCCATTTTAGGGTTAGTCGAGCCTATCCTAATTACATTCTGTATGCGATGCATTAGTCACTCTAACGTGAACTAGGGCATGCATGTTTGCTAACTAGTTTATTGTTTTGGCACGGAGTACAATGTGAGTATTTATGCTTTAGCATCTCACATGCGTGTGAACGTTAACATGACAGTATGCTTACCATGAGGCTAAGTGCTTACATGAGATAAACTGTTTGAATGCCTGTGGGTGAAGGTTGGATTGTTTGAGTTGGAAAAACTCATTGAAATCCGTGTTTTAGCCTACTTGCGAGTAGCAAATTCCAAAGCACTTTCAAAACAAACGGATATGCAATGCTTGTTTCCAAATTAGGCATTCTAGTCTATACTTGTTTGCTGTGCGCATAACATAGTAATTCTAGGCTAATAACCGGAATAAGAACGCATAACGTTTTCAAAATCGGATATCATCGTTAGTAGAGGCCGGTCTTCGGACCGGGCGAAAGGGGGTGCTCATAGCTGACCTTCCCCAATCGTACCCAAGCTCCCGAGCCAAGACAACTTTGGTGATGACAGACACGTGGCCTTCGGCACCGAGTCAGGGTTTCCTAAATTTCCCATTTTAAAAATATTTAGGTGGCGACTCTGTATCTGGCAAAGCAGTCCATGTTTGGCACTTCTTTTCAAAAATTCTATTTTCAAAATCGATTTGCCAGATTTGGACTCTTTGGTTCAAGATTAAGAACCGTGACATTTGAGTCCTTTGAACTGTAGTGACCCAGAATATGAACGGAACGGGACTTAACCCTCCCGGGGCGTTCGGGGACGTCTACAGTTTCTGGTGACTTTGCTGGGAAGTTTAGAGAGCTTGACTCGAACTCGTGATATCCTGTTTTGACTACACTTATGTGTTTCTTTGCATTGCATGTGCATTGGTGCGCCTAGGACACCGTGTTGGCCATCTGCTATTCCTGAGCGGTTTGCTAGAGGCTTGTCTTGTCAAGGCATGACCATAAGGCTGACCGGTTGCGGGCTCTGCTAGTATGGGAACACAAACCCCGATTTTACCGGGGCACCCTTTTTGACCATTCGACCTAGTGCATATCAAAATCCATAGTGACCATTCCAAACTAGGACAAGTTGTTTACCCGATATAGGTTGTTTGAAGCCGCTGTGTGCGTAGAGAAACCCTAGCTCCTGACAAAATAGGACAGGGAAACCCTACCCCAACATAGGGGTGTGTTGGCTCTCATTTACTTGCTATGTGCTTTTAGAGTGTATCTCTATAGGGAAATGCATATACCAGTTTGCAAGATTGAGTATCAGGCCCGAGGGCACCAGTACCAGTGTTGTCGAGAATCAGTTATGTCTGCGGGTATCAGTTCAGTTTTGAACAGTGATTCTGGGGAGCAGTGATCAGTAGTAGAGTGCAATTGTTCGGCTACACCTGTGTTTGATCTGTTTGGGGCTGAAATACTACTTATTTTCCATTTCAGTTTAGAGATTCAGAGAGTTGATCCAGAACAGCTAGTGTCTTCTCCTTGCTGAGGCAGAACTTAGCATGACGCAGAATTCAGAAGAGATCGTGGTCATGACGGCCGCGTTGGATCAAGGAATCACCCTACAGTGAGACTCGTTGATATCGCATCCGCTTGGATCGCCGGTTCTTGCACCGGTCTGGGCTCTGGCTATATCGAGCTCGTGGGCTACTACTTTTGAACTAATGGGGATGATAGGTGATCTCCAGAGGTGCTGGCGGATCTCGCCTATGGAATGTCAACTTCACTTCATTGCACCGTCTGTAGGGAGCTTTGTACCCGAGGCCTATTTGTTGGACCGAATTGTTATTGAACTTAGTCAACCGGAGATGGCCTCCAGTTACAACAATGACGTGTCAACATCAACCCAAACCCTCAATCAGGCCGAGGCCAGAGGTAAAGATAAAATGAAGATAGATGCCGACCCTATCAAACAGCTGCTGTGGGCAGTCGAGGCTATGAAAGCCGGAGGTATGAACAAGCAACAGATATCTGCAGTCATGACAAAAGCTGTAGAGGACGCTTTCCCCACTCCGCCTGAGGGCAGTTCCAGCCAGTCAGAGAACCAGGATAGGCCCCGTCATGCCAAAACAGTTCTTCCCCCTCTCAACCCTGCATCCGGGAAGGATTAGAAATCCAAGGTCGCGCCCGCCGATTCATTCGCTAGTGCATCTAGCAAGAGTACTCCGGCTCCAAAGTACCTGCCTCGGGGGCGTAGAGTCTTCCATGCTCTCTACGTGCCACTGTCCAAGGCACTTCAGATCCTTGCCGAGAGAGGACACCTTAAACCCCTGGAGCCTCGGCCTCTCCTGAAGAATCTCCCTACTACTCATGACCCTGCTCAGTACTGCGCGTATCACCAGCAGACGGGCCATGCTACCGACAATTGTTTCCGCCTCCGTCATGAGGTGCAAGATTTGATTGACAACGAGGTTATCCTCCCGCCCACCTCAGCCAAGTCCGTTACTACCCAGCTATTGGATTTTGAGGATACGGATACTGTAAGTATGTGATCAGGGTGGAACCACTTGTGATCGGCGCCTAGTGTTTTTGATGTGGCGTCTGGCACGCATTTTTGAGCATCTGCGAATATTAGTTTTGTAAAATCTGGCTTGGGTGTCGAGTCGGTCTTTGTTTTATTTTGAGTCTGTCTCATTGTCTTGAGCCAGTCCTTTTGCTCACGGATCTGTCTTGTTGTAGCGAGTCAGTCCCCTTTGTATAGAATGTCAGGTGATTCAGGGGTTGTTGCCTCGAACGCTGTTTTGTAATTATCCTTTTGTTTTCCTTTTGAGTCTGTCTCTGTGGAGGAGCCAGTTGCAGTTGGAAGTTTTGAATGAAACGGCTGCGACTATCATGTTCCCTTACTTATTGTTTGAGCTAGCTGTGCCAGAGAAGTTGGATGGAACGACAGTACATTTCTACCTACTCTTTTGTGCCTTGAACAGCGTTGTAATGGCCTAAGCTTTTCAAACACTGTGGTGAGAAAAACGAAGAGGAAGCAATTCCTCGGGTTTTGGCAAAACTTTGATCATTTTTGAGAGAAAGAGAGGCGTGCTAAGCTTTTAATGAATGAAATTATGCTTGTCGGCGTGAGTACTGAGAAGGACCCTAGTTCGATCCAGACTGGTTCCACACTATCTTGGTATTGTGACGATTTGTCGCTTTCTTAAAAACTTTCAAAAACAAAATGTCTTGCGCGGTCTTGTGAAGACTTGTGTGGAATCGCTCTTGAGATTGTGCAGCCTAGGATCGCTCTCAGCCTCAAGATTCAAACCTGGAATCCGTTCAAAACGTTTAGTGCCATGAAAGACCCGTCTGGCTAGATTTGAAAGCGGCCCTCAAGCAAGAGGCACCAAAGCCAGATTAAGAAGATCAGATCCCACCAGGCAAGGCTCATGAAGCAGCCGTGATGACCTTTTCTGTAAATCAACACAACAGTCACTCTCCTGGATACAGAGAGGCTTCAATCTCAAAACCATTTGGCATGGGCTTGATACACTTTTTACCCTTTGAGAGGTTCGCTGGGCCGAAAACCCGAAAGGGCGATCCAGGCAAGAGTTAGAGCAAAAAAAAAAAAAAAAAGAAAAATACAAGAAAGAAGCAAAAAAAGAAAAGAAAAGAACAAAAAATAGCAAAAGAAGTAAAAAATGGAAATGCAAAAGAAAAGAAAAGAAAAAGGAGAAGAAAAACATAGCTCGCAAGGTCGAAAACCCGTATTGGGCACCTTGGCAAAACTTAGAGCCTAAACAGTGAAGGTTAAAATACCCGAGTATACCTTAACCGAAACTACGTAAGGCTTGATTCCCATGTTTGGGATACGTAGGCAACTTCATCCTGAAGTCCAGCCCCCAACGCTTCCATAGCGTCTCAATCCATGTCATGGTTTTGATCACTTGTGCCTCCTCCGAATCCGATGTCTCGATTGCAGCGGCTGGAACTACGTGATCAACTTCATCTTGAAGCCCAACCACCAACACCTTCCAGGTGATTGTGTCCATATATTGATTCAGACCGTCTTCGTCTCCTCCGCGTCCGAGGGTCCGATCGTCATCAACAAGGACTGGCTTACAGCATGCCGTGGCATTATATCCAAACAAGGGGCAACTTTCCGTTGCCATGCATTGCCATAAGTTGCCGTCCAAACCAGGGGCAACTTTCCATTGCCGTGTTCCCCCCCTTTAAGCCAGGGGCAATTTTCCATTGCCTCCGATCCGAGGTTGCATATCTCGAGGGTAAGTTTCGCGCTCGTTGAGCGTTGATTGTTTGCAAAAATAGTTTTTCAAAATTTTTACTAAGGTTGACTTATTTTCTCGAAAACTATTTCATTTTCCAAAATTGAACCATGTTTGGACCCAAAAAGGAAAATTTTCAGTGCTCACAGCCTGACTTGCATGATTTTCAAATCAAAAGCTAAACAAGTGTGTTAGTCCGACTCTCACTTTTGGTCAAAACTGTTTTAGTAGAAAACCAAAAAAATGGTCAAAGTGACGAACTAAGGGGCACAATTGAGTCAGGTCTTCTGTCTTTCTCCCGTCAACATACTCGCCGGAAAGGCACTCTATCCACTGGGAGAAATAGCCGTGAGATAACAGTGCTGGGCGCGAAGCTGCGACTTCCTATTCATCCATTAATCACCCTGGGGAGGGATAAAAATGAGAAAATAAAGAATAGAGAGGTGTAAGCAGAGAGAGAAGTGAGAAAAGGGTTTTGAGAGAAAAACTGAGCCTGAGGGCCGAGTGATGTGAGTATCACAAATCAGAAAGGGCGGGAAGTACACCCGGAGGAACTAGCTCCTTGAGATCTGAGGTCTTTTGTTTCCATAAACACGTCCGTGTGTCGTGTCTTTTGATTTGTCGGTCTCAACTTTTGTTTTGAGTCTTTTCCGAGCATGTCTCGTTATGTTAGGTCGTGTGCCTTTTGTTTCTTTGTTTGAGTCTGTATCGCTGTGTTCTGTGGTAGGCTCGATACCCCAGTTGGAAACCCTTTTTCAAAGTCAATCGTTTGTGCTCAGAATGCTGTGCCATTCTCTACATTTATGCGAGGCAGGAGAAGAAAAGGGAAAATTTGGGACATCCGAGTGTGTTTCAACTGCAACCGTGTCAGCTTTTGTGGTTCGTCTTGTCAGATTGGGGCTGTTTGTTCAGGGTTTGTTGTGTGCAGGAATGAACCGAGTGCTATGTTATGGGCTATATGCAAATCAATCCCCAGTAGAGCATGGGCTGTGTGTCCAGGTTGAGCAGTGGTTTGTATGAGTTGTTTTGTTGTTAGTTGGTTGGTTATCTGATTATTACAGTACAATTGCTCAATTTTCAGACAACAAATCATTTTCATTTACATTTGAGGTCTAATATGATGTAATGCAGTGCAAGGTATGAAATGCGCAGATATATACAAATGTAACGCTTTTTCAGACAAAAAGTTTGTTTCATTTCATATCATCTTTTTCAAGCACATAGTTTTGGAAACAAAAATCTGCTTGCGGCAGTACAAAGTACCCTAACTACAAAAAGAGAAAAAGTACAAAAAGAACAAAAAAGCAGCAAAAATCTGAAGCAGCATCGATGGTCTCGCGCCTAAGGATCCGTCCTCGCCCTCTTCTTGGGCAGAAGCATCAGAGCATCGCTGCCGTCGAGCTGGGCAGTGTCCCCGGTCTCCTCCGACGACGACCCCGCCTCCGCCTCTGTCTCTGCCTCAGACTCGTCATCTAGAACTGGAGCCCGCGAGCTGCTCCCGACGTGAGTGCGCCCTCCTTTGGTGCGGGGATATACTCTGCCATCCCGGGTAGAAATGGGAGGTCCAGCTAGAGTGCCACCTACCGGAGGAATCTGGAAGGGAGGCTAAAAAGCATAAAAGGCAAATGCATCAGTATATATGGAGCAGTTTATCGGTCGCGGAATCACGCATAATCTGATCTGTGAATCGCGTGGCGATGAATCGATCGCGAATCACGATGTATGAGTCTGATCTATGAATCCGTAAGCGATGAATCAGTCACGGAATCACGATGCATGAGGACAGTTTGTGAATGCCGTGGCGATGAATCGGTCTGCGAGAATCACGATGTATGAAATCTGATGTGTGGATGCCGTGAAGCGATGAATCAGTCACGAGAATCTGATGTATATGTTGTGTGATGCGGTGAATCGGTCGCGAAATCTGATGTATCGACAGCGCGGTTGTGTG
This sequence comes from Camellia lanceoleosa, assembly GCA_025200525.1. Taxonomy (NCBI): domain Eukaryota; kingdom Viridiplantae; phylum Streptophyta; class Magnoliopsida; order Ericales; family Theaceae; genus Camellia; species Camellia lanceoleosa. The sequence continues at coordinate 59,205,880 of CM045770.1, read as the reverse complement.
TGGTTTGAGGTCGTGGTCGGAAAGAACATACGGAATCTTTGTAAAGGGCTAGGAGGTCGAAGGTCGCTATAGTAGCATCCCCATCATGGAGGCATTCAGCTCCAACGACTGCCGAGTTTACTTGGAATAAGCCTGCAAAAGTATTAGATGCATCAATATTACGTGGAAATATCAAATAAGCGAAATGAAATAGTATTACAAAAATCACGATACATCTAGGAGGCAAGTCGGGGATACCGACAAACTCGTGATCAGTCATTGGAAAGTCAATGAAGTGGGCAGAGCAGGCCAACTGGTCCCCTGCCCTCGCTGAACTCCGTCCCTGCCACGGACTCGAGCTCTCCTCGGCGCTCCCCCTCCAGCCCCCGCTCCCACTCCAGCCGCTGGCGTCGCTGGTCTCTCTCTCTCCTCTCGGCGGCCGCCACTCAGAGGTCGCATGAGGAAAGTCTGGACGTACTCCAAGTAATCGCCCTCGCCTCTGAAGCCGTCTGCCTCCCAGCCAATGGTGTAGTCCGCTATCTGCTCGGCAGTGAATCGCTCGGTATCCCTCATATGCTCAGGAGGATGCACCGGGACTGTCTACTCAGGTAAGCCTAGGGTCTGACGCAAGAAACGCTCACCTAGGTACCAAGCCCGACAGACCGGGCCCTCCAGCAGAATCCGGAAACACGAGGTCTCATCAGCACCGGCAAACCGATCCCGCATCATCGCTGGGAAAGGAGCCCAAGGCTGCCAGGTGATATGAAAATGCAATATAGTTTGTTATCTACTGTTATTGAAATATGCAGTGGAAAGGCGAAGCTTAAATGAACTGCAGGTAAAACATACCTCTGCGGGGGTGATGGTGTCAAAGTAGCAGCGGAAGAAGCTGAATGTCTCTCGAGGCCTCCGCACGCACCTCCCGTCGAAGCGGCGCGAAAAAGGGACGACCAGAGGAGTCTCTGTCTCTGGTACGGGAGCGAGCCTAGGAAAGTAGGCATAAACCCACAACTACAAGGTAAATACCAGTGCATTTATCAGATGAAACAGAATATGGAGTAAAAGCAGAAATAGTAGAGCCATGTTTTGTACAGTGTATTGTGCAGAGTGTACAGTGTGGCGATGTCACGGTCGATTATAACGCAGTATGTGTGTGCGTGTTATGCGATATCTGACAAATATAAAGCGGAGACTACGATGTGCGATTAATGCGTCTGAAAATATAAACGAAATGAAAGCGAGAAAAAATGTATCTCCCAAAGCGAGCAGTAGCCCGAACAGCATCCTTCGCCGGGAAGCTGAGCTCATATACCTATAGAGAGTGGCCAGAGCGGTGCCACCCCAGTCATAATGTAAGATATCCACGGCGTCCACCGGTCGCTAAGCGGCAGAGAAACCTTGTGTTCGCCGTCGGCGAAAATGGTAAATCCCAAACAAGAACATGAAGCAGCGTCGTATCTCTCCACGGCCTCTGAGTCATCGGGGCATCGACAAGGGTTGCACCTGGCGCACCTCAAACCAGAGTATTGGGCCGGCGGACGCCAAGAGAGGCGGTGCCGCGCCGAGCAAGTAGACTTGAGTCGCGGTCCACTCGTCCATGTCAATGTCAAAGGGGATCGGATCACCCCCTACCCCGATGCCTGTGAGCATTGAGAAATCATAAGGGGTCATCGTCATGTCCCCAGTCGCAGACAAATGAAATGAATCAATGGTGTCCCACCACCTCTCCACCAGAGCGGCAATGAGAGGTCTGCATGTAGTGAGCCTGGAGAGTCCTCTGCAGAATGCGCCAAAGCCGGCCTGGTCTACGATGTGGCGAACTGCGTTGGGTAGCTCGACGTACCACTCACGAGCGACAGTGTTCCCATACCCGCGGATGGTATGGAAATCTCCTTGTTTTCAAACAAATAGGTGTGAAGCAATATAAAATGTACAGTTTTGAAGAAACAGTCAAAATCAGTGCAAATTTGGCATGCGTGCGTATTTTCAGATTCAAATAGATCTGCGGTGCGGTGTGCTTCTGATGAACTAGCGTGTGATGCGTTAAGCGTGTTTGAGTGGTTCGATGCAAATTTGGCATCGTGCGTATTTTCAAGTCCAAGCGAATCTGCGGTGCGGTGTGCTTCTGATGAACTACAACGTGTGATGCATCAGCATATTTGAGTGGTTCAGTGCAAATGTGGCGTGCGCGCATATTTTCAGATTCAAAACAGGTATCGGGTGCCGGTGTTTGCAGTGGAATACGGTGTGTGCCGTGTGTTGAGTGGTTCAAGGCTAGTGCGTGTGTGTGCGTGTGAGTCCTAACAGAATGTCGATTGCAAGTGCATTTGCAATCAACTACAATATCTGATGTATCGGTGTATCGAACTAAGCGATTAAAAGGTCAGAATCGGCTATGGCAGTTGACAATTTAAAGCGTTCTACATTGCAGAAAATAAAACAGAGAAAAAAATGTTACCTCGGAAGCGCCAAAGGACAGGTGAGAGGCAGGCTCACGTAGCAGCAGCTCAGGATCCAACGCCATGTCGAAAGTCCTGAACTGGCGCAGTCCGTCGGGTAGCAGAACATGAATCGCCGGCCAAGATGGGTCGCCGGTCGAGCAGGCGCTTCGCTCAAAGGTAGGAGCTCGACCCCGGGATCCATCTCGTGATCCGGGGGAGTCCCACGGCGTGGAATGTCATCCGCCATGTCAAGAGAGAAAATGGTCGGAGAATGAAAATCGGGTCGGAATACGAAGAGTCAACCGAAAAGTCAACCCCCGGGAGGGTGGAAATGGCCGGAAAGGTCGGGATGTGAAAAGGCACGAAATGGAGAGGAAAGTGAGGGAACAAACCCCAAAAGGTGGAAAGCGGCAAAAGAGGCACCGAAACAAAGATTTGTTCGGTTGAAAATGTCCGAACGCAGCGAAGGAAATCGCGAATCGGACGTAAAGCTGAACGCGAAACCTTGAAAACAAGGAAATGAGGAAGAAAAGAGACTCTAGAGAGAGAGAGAGAGGGGTCGTTTTCGGCGAAGGATAATAAAAAGAATAGGGTTTGCAACCCTATTTTAAAACACCCATGGTGAAATGTCGAATCTGCCCCGATCCAGGAACTTTTTGCCGGTCGCCAACATTTTGTGCCGGCCGGCAAAATATTGTGCCGATGGAATTATTTTGTAGCCAGTGAACAGCCGGTGGCTTCCCCTTCCGGCCGGTGGTGTTCCCACAACCTTGTTTAGGCCATATGAGTGGTTTTTGGTCTTCATAGCTCGAGAAAGTGCAAGAAAGTGTATCCCCGACACTCAACCGGCCTTCGTTTTGACCTCGGACCGCGTCTTCTGTGCGTAGCACTCAAATTCATGCAATGATTGAATCCTTTTGTATCCTTTTGCCTTTTACAAGACTCAAAAGTTGCCCCGTGTGCGTTGCATGCTTCCATCATACTGTCCGGCGCGTCGCATCGCACTGTCATGCACACCCCTCATGCATTGTCATGTATTTTATTACGAGCATTGTCATGCATTTCAAAAGACATGCGTTGTCACGCACTTTAGTTCATTCGCATTGTCATGCATCTTTCGATCTACATTTCAGTTCAGGCCTTGTGGCATGCGTGCCTCAATTTCCGTGAGGCATGCGTGTCTCATTTGCATTGTTTTGCATTGTGTGTGGCATGCGTGTCTCACTTACATCTCACATTCCGTGAGGCATGCGTGTCTCACTTACATCTTACATCTTGCATTCTTATGAGGCATGCGTGTCTCACTTACATCTTACATCTTGCATTCTTATGAGGCATGCGTGTCTCACTTACATTTTACATTCCGTGTGGCATGCGTGTCACACTTGCATCATTTTCCAATCTTATGAGGCGTGCGTGTCTCATTCGTATCATTTTGCATTCTTATGAAGCATGCGTGTCTCATTTGTTTTATTTGCATCATTTTCCATTCTTATGAGGCACGCGTGTCTCATTCACTTTCATTTTACATTCCGTGTGGCATGCGTGTCACACTTGCATCGTTTATCATTTGCATTAGGCACGTGTGCCTCATTTGCATTGGCACGTGTGCCTCATTCCCATTGGCACATGTGCCTCATTCTTATTGGCACGTGTGCCTCATTTTCATTGGCACGTGTGCCTCATTTGCATTGGCACAGGTGCCTCATTCCCATTGGCACGTGTGCCTCATTTGCATTGGTACGTGTGCCTCATTTTCATCGGCACGTGTGCCTCATTTGCATCGGCACGTGTGCCTCATTTTCCCTTGGCACGTGTGCCTCCTCATTTACATTGGCACGTGTGCCTCATTTTCCCTTGGCACGTGTGCCTCCTCATTTGCATTAGGCACGTGTGCCTCATTTGCATCGGCACGTGTGCCTCATTTGCATCGGCACGTGTGCCTCATTTGCATCGGCACGTGTGCCTCATTTTCCCTTGGCACGTGTGCCTCCTCATTTACATTGGCACGTGTGCCTCATTTTCCCTTGGCACGTGTGCCTCCTCATTTGCATTAGGCACGTGTGCCTCATTTTCATTGGCACGTGTGCCTAATTCCCATTGGCACGTGTGCCTTATTTGCATTGGCACGTGTGCCTCATTTGCATTGGCACGTGTGCCGCATTCCCATTGGCACGTATGCCTCATTTGCATTGGCACGTGTGCCTCATTCCCCTTGGCATGTGTGCCTCATTTTCATTGGCACGTGTGCCTCATTTGCATCGGCACGTGTGCCTCATTTACATTGGCACGTGTGCCTCATTGTCCGCTCGAGTATAGAAAGCCACGCTCGAGCGAGACCCCTGTTTTCTAAAAATTTTGAAAAGTGTTTATAAGTACATCTTTGCATCCTCTTTCCATCCTAGGCATTCCTAGGGCATGTTTAAGGCATCTTACGGAGGATATTGATGTAGAACCACACCGAGTCTAAGTAGGGACTAAGTCTTTGATTCCCAAGTATATGACTTAGTGTGTGTTCATCCTGTAACTGTGTAGGGTTGGCATCTGAGGACGCGCACTAGCTTATCCGTAGCCTAGAACTCTGTGAGTAACAATGTTGTAAAGATATGTTCGAGCATGAATATTTTCTGAATGAACAACTGTACTGCTTTCTGAAATGATATTTCTTATTGAATGAATGCTTGTCCTATTTGCGAACTATATTCGTGGCGTCCATAGCAATTGACTGTTACTGTACTGTACTGCTACTGTCATAGAGATCTCTGTCGGTTCCCATGTTTAGAACCACTATTGTTTACTGATATGATGGCCATCAACTGACTGTTTGGTCTGTTAAGACCTACTGTACTGTTTGCTATTGGATGTACCACATATGACTATTATAGGTTCTGAATGACTGTTATGGTATGAAATATGAGCCACAAACTGAATGACTGATATACTGATAATTGATTGTTTTCAATACTGAAAGGACATTCATTCTTAACTTCTTTACGCATATGTTATTCACTGGGCTTTAGCTCATTGTTTATATATATATATATATGTAGGTGTCCAGGCACCGGATCGGAGCTAGGAGCGTTGGGTTAAACTCCTTTTTTGTCAAGCCAACCACTGTGCCTCACTGCGAGGTTCCAAGTCTGACCGAGCTAGGGCTGCTTAGGGGTGTTTTAGATTTCCCCCTTCTTGCATCTGTTTTTGTAATACTGTAAAGACTGTACCTGTATTGTACTGTTATGATAGGGACTTGGTCCCTAACCTGAATGCCTGTAAATGATGCATGTATATACTATTTTGTTCTGAATGTGAATATGTTAAGAAAGTCTTTTTGTATACAGACTGTCACAGTTCATTGGACATCTTTTAATTACTGTTTTGGTTTCTGCCAGCCCGTGTACTCTGTATTACTGTTTTACTGCATCTGATGCCAGAATAGCAAGGCTTGAAAGAACAGTTGAACTGCTAGCTGAGGCCTTAAGGAAACAGCAACAATAGAACCAACAGCCCCCACCCCCTCCGGTACAGCCGGAACAGAATATGAATAATAACATCATTGCTCTAACACAAAAGTTCAGTAAGATGAAACCGCTATTATTTCAGGGAGGCCTTGAACCATTGAAGGCTGAAGCGTGGGTGCCAGAAACTAAAAAATTATTTGAAGTGTTTCCATGTTCTGAAGCACACAAAGTGCTACTGGCTACCTTCACCTTACAAGAAGAGGCCAGAATGTGGTGGATGCTAGTCCGCGACACCAATACTGCTATGAACTGGGCTCAGTTTAAGGGAGCCTTCTTTGAGAAATACTTTCCACAGTGTGTCAGGGATCGAAAAGTGACTGAGTTCGAACAACTGAGACAAGATACCATGTCCGTGGCTGAGTATGAGTCAAAGTTTACTGAACTCGCCAGATATGCACCGCACATGGTTGACACCGACTACAAAAAGGCCAGAAAGTTTGAAGGCGGACTTAATGTTGAAATCCTTGACAGAATAAATGTTCTGAAACTGCTTAAGTATGTGGATGTTCTTGACCGAGAGATAATGGCTGAGTCAAACATCGAGGCACTGAAACAAACTGAAGTACCAGCAACTGAATGGCGTGGTAAGAGATGGGGTTTTAAATTTAAGAAAGGCCGGAACAACCCCTTGAACAAAAAGCAAAATACGGGGTCAACAACAAGTTCCAGCCAAGGAAATAGTTTCATACCGTCCTGTTCTGAATGTGGTAAGAAACATAAAGGGGTTTGTTATAAAATTTCAGGTGCTTGTTATAGGTGTGGCAAGGTGGGCCACATGGTTAAAGATTGCCCTTCCACTCTTTCGGGCAATAATAAAGCTGCAGCCAGCGCCGCAGCATCAACTGCTGCACCAAAACCCAACCCTAAAGCCACTGGAAAAGAGCCCTTGAGGCAAGGCTGAGTGTTTGCACTCGTACCGGGAGACGTGCAGAATACCGAGACCGTTGTGTCAGGTATACTTTCAATCTGTACTCAAAATGCATATGTTCTGATTGATTCGGGGTCTACACATTCATATGTGTCGCATGCTTTTTTGCGAAAATTGAATAGACCATTGGAACCTATGAATTACTTGTTAGCTATATCTTCACCTGTTGGGGGATCCATGACTTGTGCTTATATGTACCCTGCATGTGAGATCATTGTTGAAGATGCGCATTTATATATTGATTTACTGCCATTGAACATTGACCATTTTGATGTAATATTGGGAATATACTGGTTAACAAAATATCATGCCATCATAGACTGTGTAACAAAACAAGTTGTTTTCCGTCCACCTGGATTGCCTGAATTCGTGTTTAATGGAGTTGGAGTAGTACCTCACCCATATCTGATTTCATCCATGAAAGCTTTTAAACTGATTAGAAAGGGGTGTAAGGGGTATCTATGTTCTGTATTGACTGTACCTACTAATGCTAACACTGATGTGAACAGTATTCCTATAGTCAGAGAGTTCACAAATGTTTTTCCAGATGATTTGCCAGGAGATTTGATTGATAGGGAGATTGAGTTCACCATTGATGTGATTCCGAGTAAACAGCCAATATCTAAAGCTCCGTACAGAATGGCACCTACTGAATTGAAAGAGTTGAAAGTTCAGCTACAAGAATTGTTAGATAATAAGTTCATCAGGCCCAGTACTTTACCGTGGGGCACGCCAGTCTTATTTGTGAAAAAGAAAGACGGTTCACTGAGACTCTGCATTGACTACCGCGAACTGAACAAGGTAATAGTGAAAAATAAATATCCATTGCCTCGCATTGATGATTTATTTGACCAGTTATAGGGTGCCCAAGTGTTCTCCAAAATTGACCTTAGATTTGGATACCAACAGTTGAAAGTCAAGACAGGGGATATCGAAAAGACTGCCTTTCGAACGAGGTACGGACATTATGAATTCTTAGTTATGCCTTTCGGAGTTACCAATGCGCCTGCTGCATTTATGGACCTTATGAACAAAATTTTCAAACCATACCTTGATGACTTTATTGTTGTATTCATAGATGACATTTTGATTTACTCCAAAAGCACGGAAGAACATGAACATCATTTGAGAATTGCTTTGTAGACCCTAAGAGAACAGAAACTTTATGCAAAACTAACTAAATGTGAATTTTGGCTAGACAATGTGATGTTTTTGGGACATGTGATCAGTAGGGATGGTATTACAGTTGACCCATAGAAAATTGAAGCAGTAGTGAACTGGCCTAGGCCGACAAATGTTACCGAAGTCCAAAGTTTTCTAGGCTTAGCCGGGTATTACAGAAGGTTTGTCAAAGATTTCTCCAAAATTGCCCTGCCACTGACACAGCTGACTCAGAAGGGGATATCATTTGACTACACCGATCAGAGGGAATCAGCTTTTCAAGAGCTGAAAACTTGACTAGTGACTGCACCGATTCTCACCCTACCCTCAGGTACGGATGGTTATACTGTATATAGTGATGCTTCTTATAAGGGTTTGGGATGTGTTTTAATGCAGAATGGTAAAGTGATTGCGCATGCTTCTCGACAATTGAGACCACATGAAAAGAACTACCCGACCAATGATTTAGAACTTGCTGCAGTAGTGTTTGCACTGAAAATTTGGCGTCACTACCTTTATGGGGCAACATGTAAGGTGTATACAGACCACAAGAGTTTGAAATACTTCTTCACACAGAAAGAACTGAACATGAGACAGCAGAGATGGTTAGAACTAATAAAAGATTATGATTTGAAAATTTTGTACAATCCAGGAAAAGCTAACACCGTTGCCGACGCGCTGAGTCGGAAATCGATTGGAAATTTAGCCTGTTTACTCACCGGGCAGAAAGAATTGCTATGTGACCTTGAAAGACTTGAAATTGAGATTGTTTTGCGTGAACAAGGTGGAACAATAGCTATTATTTTTGCTCAACCAGCACTGATTGAAGAGATTAAAGAGAAACAGCAACAGGATGACTTCTTGAAGAAGAACATTGAAGAACGGGAATCCAACCAAGGCCGGATTTCAAATTTGAGAATAATGTGTTGAAATTGCTGGGAAGATTGTGTGTACCGAGTGATTCTGAACTGAAAAGAAGAATTCTGCAAGAGGGCCACAATTCGAAATTGTCTATCCATCCAGGAAATACGAAAATGTACCAAAACTTGAAACTGAATTTTTGGTGGCTGGGAATGAAGAAAGAAATTGCTGATTTTGTGTCGAAATGTCTTTATTGCCAACAAGTCAAAGCCGAACATCAACGACCCGCAGGCTTACTGCAACCCTTACCGATACCGGAGTGGAAATGGGAATATATCACCATGGATTTTATTGTTGGTTTACCTTGCTCCAGTAAAGGTATGGATTCAATTTGGGTTATTGTTGATAGACTGACTAAATCTACTCATTTCTTACCTGTCAAAACAATTTATAATGCGGAAAATTGGCTGTAATCTATATTGATGAGATTGTTAGATTGCATAGAGTGCCTATGTCCATTATTTCTCATAGGGACTCGAAGTTTACATCGAGATTTTGGCAAAGCCTACAGACAGTATTGGGTACTGAACTGAGATTGAGTAGTGCCTTCCATCCTCAAACAGATGGCCAGTCAGAAAGAACCATCCAGACTCTGGAGGATTTACTGAGAATGTGTGTTATTGATTTCCAAGGAAATTAGAAAAGCCATTTACCGTTGGCTGAATTCGCCTACAATAACAGTTTTCACTCGAGCATTGGTATGGCGCCTTTTGAGGCTTTGTATGGCAGAAAATGTCGTTCTCCGATTTGCTGGGCAGAAGTTGGAGATGGGCCTTTGCTTGGGCCCAAAATTGTACATGAAACTACTGAAAAGGTGAAACTAATCCAACAGAGACTGAAAACTGCACAAAGCCGACAGAAAAGTTATGCGAATGTCCGAAGGCGAGACAGAGAGTGTGAAGTAGGTGATCATGTTTTTGTTAAAGTGACACCGATGAAAGGGCAAACCCGTTTTGGGGTAAAAGGCAAGTTAGTGCCGAGATATGTCGGACCGTATGAGATTATTGAGAAAATCAATCCGGTGGTGTATCAAGTAGCGCTTCCTCCTGAAATGGAGCATATGCATAACGTGTTCCATATTTCAATGTTGAGGGATTACCTTCGGGATCCCTTCCATGTGATTTAGCCTACCCGTGTAGTGCTAAGTGATGACTACACTTATGAAGAGCGGCCTATCCAGATTGTAAACCGACGGATCAAGAAGTTAAGGAACAAAGAAATTCCGTTAGTGAAGTTGACTGGCAAAACCATGGTGGCGTTTATGCCACTTGGGAATGGGAAGACGATATGATCAAGAGATATCCTGAATTGTTCGCACTGAATCCTGTTTTCTTCCAGAATGAAGGTAATTCGAGTTTGAAGGACCAAACTCTTTGTAAGGAGGGGAGACTGTGACAACCCTCACCACTGTTTACTGATAATACCATTGATTAGTGCTAATCTATGATTAAGCATGTTAATTGACTGATTGACTGAAATTCTGAACGAATTGATTGAGTGTATTAGTTTAATTTCGTGTCTATCTGTTTGACTGCTAAATTATCTGTTCATGTTTTGTGTTTGAAACTGCAAATTAAAGGCCTTATCGGCGGCCGAATCTGAAATGATTAGTGTTTTATGCTAATTAGAATTAATGTGATTTTATGATATATTTAATTCAAATGTGTTTTGGTATGATTAAATTAGATTAAATATTGATAAATTATAAGAGTTGGACATATTTTCACATTTGCCACCTAGTGGACTTATCTAGGCAACCCCTCTCCGCTTCATACATGTTGATACAATATTTCTTCAGCCCATTTCCTTGACAAAACCAACTAGGAAGAGAGAATTCTAGAGAAGGAAGTAACTTCAACAAAATTGGCTTGGAGGCTTAGGAAAATTGAAGAATTCTTTGCATATTGGGCTTTTACACTTGAAATTGAGGACCTAAGGTAGGATATTCATCATTTAATTTGTGAATCCAAGTTCTTTCTTGCATGGGTCATGGAAGTCTAGTGAGTTAAGTCTAGAATTGGCTTATTGTGTTGAATTATGAGTTAATCCATGCTTGCATGTACATATTGTGAAGTTTTGAGGTTGTAGTTCATAAATTCCACATCCATGTTCATATCTTGAGCTTAGTCCGTGAATTCATCTTGTTTTTGAGGCATTTGAGCTCATTTAAGCAACTAATCGAAGCTTTGAATTTGATTGAACACATGCATGTTACATTTGAAGTTGTTCTTGAAGTTTGGTTTGAAATTGGGTTTAATTGACTCACCTTTGGGCCTTGATTTTACAAATTGAGCTTTGAATCATGTTATATTATGAGTTTAAAAGTGTTTTCCAGAAAATTGGCCCAAAAGGATCGAATTTGATGCATTAAAAGTTGATTTTGAGCTTGAGGTTCAAATATGGAATTTTCAGATTTTGGACCCACGCTCGAGCGAGGAACTCCACGCTCGAGCGTACAATCTGAGATCATGCCATCCGCTCGAGCGAGGAAAGTGATGCTAGAGGGTGAAATGTGTGTATCTAGTACTTTGCATGAGTTTACAGTCTGCTCGAGCGAGGGAGTTCACGCTCGAGCGAGGACTTGTGTCTCACGCTCGAGCGGGGGTCGAGCACCTGTCGAGCATGAATTTTGAGCATCCAGTATTTTTATTATAGCTTGCAGTCCGCTCGAGGGACGGAAGTCACGCTCGAGCGAAGCTCCTTTGTCTGCATGTCCGCTCGAGCGTAGAAAGCCACACTCGAGCGAGACCCCTGTTTTCTGAAAATTTTGAAAAGTGTTTATAAGTACATCTTTGCATCATCTTTCCATCCTAGGCATTCCTAGGGCATGTTTAAGGCATCTTACGGAGGATATTGATGTAGAACCACACCGAGTCTAAGTAAGGACTAAGTCTTTGATTCCCAAGTATATGACTTAGTGTGTGTTCATCCTGTAACTGTGTAGGGTTGGCATCCGAGGACGCACACTAGCTTATCCATAGCCCAGAACTCTGTGAGTAACAATGTTGTAAAGATATGTTCGAGCATGAATATTTTCTGAATGAACAACTGTATTGCTTTTTGAAATGATATTTCTTATTGAATGAATGCTTGTCCTATTTGCGAACTATATTCGTGGCGTCCATAGCAATTGACTGTTACTGTACTGTACTGCTACTGTCACAGAGATCTCTGTCGGTTCCCATGTTTAGAACCACTACTGTTTACTGATATGATGGCCATCAACTGACTGTTCGGTCTGTTAAGACCTACTGTACTGTTTGCTATTGGATGTACCACATATGACTATTATAGGTTTTGAATGACTGTTATGGCATGAAATATGAGCCACAAACTCAATGACTGATATACTGATAATTGACTGTTTTCAATATTGAAAGGACATTCATTCTTAACCTCTTGACCCATATGTTATTCACTGGGCTTTAGCTCACTGTTTATATATATATGTAGGTGTCCAGGCACCGGATCGGAGCTAGGAACGTTGGGTTAAACTCCCTTTTTGTCAAGCCAACCACTGTGCCTTACTACGAGGTTCCAAGCCTGACCGAGCTAGGGCTGCTTAAGGGTGTTTTAGATTTCCCCCTTCTTGCATCTGTTTTTGTAATACTGTAAAGACTGTACCTGTATTGTACTGTTATGATAGGGACTTGGTCCCTAACCTGAATGCCTGTAAATGATGCATGTGTATACTGTTTTGTTCTAAATGTGAATATGTTAAGAAAGTCTTTTTGCATACAGACTATCATAGCTCATTGGACATCGTTTAATTACTGTTTTGGCTTCCGCCAACCCCTGTACTCTATATTACTGTTTTACTGTTAAGAACCCAGAAAAGTTTTTTTTGCTCTGCTCGGCTCGTCTCTGTCCAGCACCGAGAGAATAAAGATCATGGAATTTTTGACCTCTAACATCAAAGTGTTCGCCTGGACACCGTATGACATACCTGCCATTGACCCCAATTTCATCTGCCATCAACTTAATGTCCATCCAACTGCTAGACCAATTATATAGCGAACTCGCCAATCGGCACTCCATCACGCAGAGATAGTGGTGGAAGAAGTGGGAAACTTGCTGAAAGTAGGGGCAATCAGAGAAGTACACTATCCCAGGTGGATTTCCAACACTGTAGTGGTGCCAAAAAAGAATGGCAAATGGCGTGTTTGCATGGACTACAAAACCGTTAACAAAGCATGCTCAAAAGACAACTTTTCCCTACCACGAATAGACCAACTGGTGGACCTAACAACAGGGCATAACCGATTTAGCTTTCTTGATGCGTATCGCGGTAACCATCAGATCACTATGTATGAACTGGATCAGGAGGTCATGTTGTTTACAACACCCAGAGGACTATATTGCTACAAGGTCATGCCCTTTGGCCTAAAAAATACAGGGGTTACATTCCAACGGATGATCACCAAAATGTTTGAACCATTGTTAGGCAGAACAATGGAGGCTTACATAGATGATATGGTGGTAAAAAGCAGAGATAAGGGAGACCATCTCAGGGACCTAGATGAGATGTTTCAAATTTTGAAGTCCCACAAGTTGTGACTGAACGCATCTAAGTGCGCATTCGGCGTGGGGTCAGGCAAATTCCTAGGCTTTCTAGTGACCAACCGGGGTATAGAAGCTGATCCCTCTCAGATCAAAGCCATCCAAGATCTTGAGAGGCCTAACACCGTCAAGGAGGTGCAGCATCTCACTAGCCTAGCAGCCGCGCTAAACCGGTTCATAAGTCGGTCATCAGACAGGTGTCAATCGTTCTTCTAGGCACTAAAGGCCAAGTTTGAGTGGGATGATAAGTGCGACCATGCCCTGAAAAGCTTAAAAGACTACATGACTTCTCTTCTGTTGTTAGTCACCCCAGTACCAAGAGAAGAGCTCTTTTTGTACTTAGCAGTTTCCCAGCATACAGCTAGCGCAGTGTTAGTGAGAGCTGAGGGAATACAACACCTGCCTAATTTTTATGTGAGCAAGACATTGCCAAGCGCTGAAACAAGGTACCTTCCATTGGAAAAGCTGGCCTTAGCTTTGATGATGGCCTCAAGAAAATTGTCGCAGTACTTCCATGCCCACACCGTGATCGTTTTAACGACCTTGCCCTTATAAGCCTTGTTTGAGAGGGCGGATTTTTCTTGATGAATTTTAAAGTGGGCAGTGGAGTTGGGGTAGTTCGACATTAAGTTTCAACCAAGAACTGCAATAAAGGCCCAAACTTTGGCAAACTTCGTGGCCAAGTTCGCACCAAGAAGTCATCATATTTACCCGAGCGACTTGACCGAGGCAACTGAAAGAAGAGGGAAAGTGCCACAGGAATAGCATAGCCCCCAAGGCAGGATGCCTAACTGTATAGAAAACTATTCAGGCTTGAAGAAAGGGAGGAAGGAACAAACCGTAGCCCTACCAGCAAGGACTCACTCAAAAGGAGAGTCTTGAGACGATCAAAGAGTGAGGATCAGAGCCCAACGACAGACATTAACCTGGAAGAAGGCATCAGCAATGCCCCTGATCCCAAGACATCGTCAGATCCTTTCATTTGCTAGAAGCCATTCGTTGGAGAGATGTAGAAACTCTTCGTGGACGGAGCATCCAACAGGCACGGTGCAGAACTAGGTATAGTTCTCACCTCATCGGATGGCCTAACAATTGAACAGGCAGTCAACCTTGGCTTCCTAGCATCTAACAACGAGGCGGAGTATGAAGCATTGCTAGCAGGTTTGAAATCAGCACTTCGCATGAAAGCCACCGAGCTAATGATGTATAGTGACTCCCAGCTGGTAGTCAACCAAATTTTGGGCGACTACGAAGCAAAGAATGATAGAATGACCAAGTACCCAAAGTTGGTCAGAAAGGAGATCATGAAGTTCGAAGTAGTTCGGATAGAGCAAATCGGTCAAGAGGAAAATAGTAAAGCAGATGAGCTAGCCGGTTTTGCGTCAATGGTAGATACATCTATCCCACACCCATTGTTGATTGACTTCCTGCCTAGACCAAGTATTGAAGAGCTCGAAGCAGCCGAAGCATGTTGTGTCGAGCTAGGCCCTTCTTGGATGGATCCCATCATAGTGTTTTTAAAAGATGGCATTTTACCTGAAGAAAAGAAAGAAGCCAACAAAATTAGAGCAAAGTCATAGAAATTTTGGCTCTCCCCATCACTAGCACTGTACAAAAAATCTTTCACAGGACCTTACTTGAAATGTGTCCATCCTAGTAAGGTCGAGGCATTTTTGTTCGAAATACACAAAGGCGTCTACGGAGGCCACCAAGGAGGAAGATCGCTGGCCTACTGATTAATTTCACAAGGGTATTGGCGGTCGTACATGCAAGCAGATTTAAAGAAATATGTCAAGAAGTGTGAGAAATGTCAGAAGTTCACACACCAAATACATCAACCAGCCAGAGAGCTTCTACCATTGACCAGCCCGTGGCCCTTTGCAATGTGGGGGCCTGGATATAGTAGGACCACTCTCAACTGCGCCCGACAACTGAAAGTTCTTTCTCGCAGCGACGGACTATTTCATAAAGTGGGTGGAGGCAGAAGCACTCGCATCCATAAAAGAAAAAGACGTCAAGAAGTTCGTCTGGCAGAACATCATAACTCGGTTCGACATAACCAAGGCTTTAATATCCGACAACGGCACTCAATTTGATGGCAAAATCTTTAGGGGCTTTTGCGAAGAATAGAAAATAGAATTCTTCTACACCGGCATACCCCTAAGCTAATGGCCAGGCTGAAGCTTCCAACAAAGTAGTCTTAGACGGTTTGAAGAAGAGGTTGGAAAAAGCAAAAGGCAAGTGGGCTGAGAAACTTCCCCATGTTTTATGAGCTTACCGTATCACACCTCGGCGGTCAACTAGCGAAACACCTTTTTCTTTGGCCTATGGCATGGAGGCAGTAATCCCCCTGGATGTGGGCCTCCCCACTATTAGGAGCGAAAATTTTGATCCAAACTTGAATGGTGAGGCCATAACCCTAGAACTTGACCTCGCAGAAGAAAGAAGGGAAAGAGCATTGGTGCACATTGCCTTATATCAACAAGAGTTGTCCAGAAAATACAACAAAATAGTGCACCCAAGACAATTCAAGATTGGAGATTGGGTACTGCGTAAAGTAATGGGCAACACTTTGGTACCTGGAGATGGCAAGTTAGGACCTAACTAGGAAGGACCATACAATGTGATTGGTTTAGCGGGAAAATGGGCATATCACTTTGAAGATATGGACATCAAAGCTATTTCTAGGCCATGGAACACGGATAATCTCAAACTATTTTATTTTTAACTTTTTCTTAAAAACACTTGTAATTTTTCCTTTGCAATAAAACAAGTAGTTTTTTTTCCAATAAAAATCTCTTTTTTTTTTGTTGGTAAAAGTTGTTCATATTTATTGCCGACTGGGGGCAATTAAGAAAGTTGGCAGGTTTGACCAATACTTAGTTCTCCTCTTCAGTTGAGATAAGGATTTAGGCTCAAGAATGTTAGCAGGTTTGACCAACATCTTTTGTTCTTCAGCCGAGATAAGGATTAAAGCTAAAAAAGGTAGGCAGGTTTGACCAACACCTTTAATTCTTCGGCTGAGATAAAGATCTAGGCTGAAGAAGGTTGGCAAGTTTGACCAACACTTAACTTTTCAGCTAAGATAAGGATCTAGGCTCAAAAAGGTTGGCAGGTTTGACCAACAAATCTTTCTCCTTCAGCCAAGATAAGGATCTAGACTTAAAAAGGTTAGCAGGTTTAACCAACAAATCTTTCTTCTTCAGCCGAGATAAGGATTAAGGCTCAAGATGGTTGGCAGGTTTGACCAACACTTAGCTCTTTAGTTGAGATAAGGATCTAGGCTCAAGAAGGTTAGTACGTTTGACCAACGAATCTTTCTTCTTCAGCCGAGATAAGGATTTAGGCTCAAAAAGGTTGGTAGGTGTAAACGACACTTAGTTCGTCCCTCAAGCCGAGATAAGGATCTAGGCTCAGGGAAGTTGGCAAATGTGATTGAACACTTAGTTCGTTCTTCAGCCAAGATAAGGATCTAGGTTCAAGTAAGTTTGCAGGTTTAATCAAACCTGTTTTCTTTTAGCCGAGCTAAGGATCAAGGCACACATTTCAGTTACACAGGTTTTGCAATTTCCCAAGTTATGTTTTAGCCGAGATAAATATCTCGGTCGAAAAAGTTGGGCAGGATAAGGAACGGCCAAGCTAACCAGTGACAGATTTCATTCATTGGTAAGTAATTACAAAAGGTAGGGCGTTTAGCCCAGTTACATTGCAAACAAAAAAGAATAGAGAAAAAGAGCCTTAGGCAAAAAGGTCGTCAAGGTCAGTGTCCAGGTCAATCCGGACCTTGCCACTGGGTAGCTTGGTTTCAGCGGCTATCTCCTGGGGTAGGTCAGTCAAGGGCACCCTGTCAACCGTGCTTGGCACAGGCTGGCTGAGTAGATCCACCCGAGCAGGCTGAAGACCAGGGTCAGTGTTAGCAGGTGGGACATTATTCGGATAAGAGGTTTCTTCTACCTCCCCTGCTTGAAGGAACTGTTGTTCGACCGCGGCTGCATAGTTTGTCATATAGCTCGATATAAAATGAGGGGAAGGGTTAAGAAAGACTTCAGAATCAGGCCCCTGACCGAGCTTGGCAACGGCAGCTTTCCACCCACACTTAAAAAAGATGTCTTTGGATGTCTTGCATTGCTGGACGTAAAGCTTCTCACCTTTTTTGAAACTGTGCTCTTCAGCATCCTCCATTTGTTTTTGCAATGCTTTTATTTCGGCATTTTTTTTCTTCTCGAGCTTGGCCAACTCTCGAAGATAACGATCTTTCTTTTCGGCCAGAGCTTTGTTCTTATCTACCTCAACAGCTAAAACCTTCTCAACCAAATGGTCCTGGTCGGCTTTCAGCTCGACAAACTTTGCTCGTAGTTCTTCAAGCTCGGCTTCTTTGGCCTTGTCTTTAGCAATGGCTACCTTGGCCATTCTTTTTAATTCGAGCACGCACTCGTGTGCGATCTGGTTCTTTTGCACGACCTGCAGAACATTTACAGTTAGCAGAACCGTGCGAGCAGTTAGTGGCAAAACCAGAACATAAGTGGAATTCAGCGTTACCAGAATTAGCGATTTGTTAGCAGATCGTATGGCCTTTAGCTCGGTTAGATGGGCGTGGTGCTCCATGTCGGCTGGAAGGCAGACACTTTTTGCTAAGTTAAACGCCAGAAGATGGTCTTTTTCGGTGCAAACAGAATCGGACGTAGTCACAGCTCAGCCCTTAAAAAACACAACTGGTGCCTATGTTGGAGGGGGAGATGGGGTAACTCGGTGTCAACTTGTGGGTGTTTCAATGAGCGCGGACTCAAGCTACTTGGTGTCTTCTTCATCAACCAAACACTGAGTTTGGCTGGCCGAGGTATGTGGTCTCTTATTAGGCTAGGATGATAAGGCTCTAGCGGTTGGAAGGGCGACCACGGCCTCACGAGCGTTACCAGCTGGGGGCAACTTAGTCTGGGCCTCAACTATGAAAGCAGCGGTCTGCTCGGTAATAAAGGCGTAGACAGCTCGCCTCTTTGCCATCTCATGTTCTTCAGTGAGTGGGATTAGGTTGATTTGGAGGAGAGTGGGGTCTGGCTCGGGTGAAGGTTCTAGGAGGAAGTCGGTTACTTTGGTTTTCCTCTTATCGTTGCAACGGTAGGACGGTTATACGTCAAGCAGCTCGGTCCAGTCTCGATGCCGGTATCGTACCGCAGCTCAGAGCACGTCTTTATTCGCGTAAGCATAAGTTGATTTCAGGTGGTTCAAATCTGCATAACGAACAAAGAACATAAGGGTTAGTACGGTGGTTATTTTGATAACAAATAAAGATGAAACCGAGTTGTACCGATCTGTCCTTACTAACTGTCCCCTTGTTCCAGTTGATGTTATAGCCCGGTATCTAGGCTTCATGATCTTCAAAGTTCCCAGACACCTAGAGAAAATCATCGTCGTTCAGGTCTTTATCAGGTGTGTTCTTGACGATTTTCTCTCGGCCCCTTCTTACTCTAAGGTAATATACCCAACCATCATCATTCTGACCGAGTGAATACTGATGAAAAAGCTCGGCCAGTCTGAGGTTGAGGCCAAGACAGCGATTTAGTTCGGCTATGCCATTTATTATTCTGTAAGTATTGGAGGATAGTTGTGTGGGGCATAGTCTAGTTTGCCTAAGAAATTCACAGATCAAGGGTTGGACTGGGAACTGAAATCCCCCCCTCTACAATAGACACCGCGATGAATGGAATAAATCCTAACTTCCCCCATGGCGTGGTGTCTAGCTCGACTAGGGAAAGATTGACGTCATCTGGGATATGGTATTCTCTTCGAAATTCTGCCATGGCTCCAGGTGAGTCCACCAGGAATCGGTATTTACCCATTAAACTTAAAAATTATTATATTAAAAATGAACACAGCAGCTTAGCTTGGCGCTATTGTGACTTTGGATGGCTTGGTTGAGCAAAATTGCCCAAGGGCAAAGTGCAAGGGTGTGCCTGGCCAACCTAGTCAAGTCTGCAAAGTGGAAATAAAAAGTGTTATACCCAGATAACTGGACCGGGCTAAGTAAATAGGCAAAAGTAAAATAAGCCTAGCTCGACTACATCTGGGTTACAGACAATTTCCAGTTCGGCCGTGAAACAGGGCTAACTCAAGGTTTATAGCACGGTTTCTAGTTCGGTCAAGTACAAGCCTAAAGGTCGCAAACAAGTTCCTAGTTCGGTCACAACACAATTTTGGGTCAAAAACAATGTTTTAAACTTGTGGAGAAGTGGTTTGGAAATACTCTTCTGATCCTGGGGAATGCTCGTGATCCTCTTCTGGTCACCTGAAAAGGAATAAACACTCTGGTCGGGAGTGCCAGAATTAGCACTCTGACGGACAAGTCAGTAGCCACACTCAGGAATGCTTGTATTCTAAGTTAAGCACTACAATTCTCACATACCTCCTTCTGGCTGATGTTTCTTCTATTTATATCTTTTCTTCTTTGGGCCTTGAGATCAGATCCATTCCCCACCTCATGTTCAGCACATTTTACAATGGACCGATCTTCACTCGGCCCCTTGCTTAATCGGTTATTTGGCCGAGCAGGGTTGGATTTGAGCTTTCGAACTAATTGCCGAGTGCTTCGAACCTCAACTCTCCCAGATTCGACTATCCGGAATCTCTATGACCCCCAAATCTCGGCCCCCACAATTGCCCCGCAAGCACTCCACTAACGACAGTTGGCTAGAGTGTTTGGCTTTGAACTCGAAGAGTCAGAGTCGAACTTTGGCGGCTGACCGTGTTCCAACGCAAATGTCTGTACACACGCTTCTCGGTTATCATTTCAACTTCCTGCCCCTTCGTACACTTCTATTTATTGTGATTTGAAATTCTGACGTCTTTTCAAATGCACACACGCTTTTAGACGCCCGTCGCTGGACGACCATTCAAACTTCCTCTGTAACTTTCTACTTCTCTATCTCCTTCGCCTCTTGTAAGTTCTCTCCTTCTCTACTTTGTTTTTTAGCTTAGCATAATCCTATTGGCTGGGGGGAATGGCGAAACATTTAAAAGATCTCCTCTCACCGGATCGAATTTCTGGCTTCCAACGCCATTTTTCCATTCCTGATGACGTCCGTCTATCATTTGTGGCAGACGACACCCTTGACATGGAGAGGGTTGATGAAACCACGATCGTTTTCCCTCTTCTGTCAATTGCAGAAGGTAGGGTCCGTTTCCTCCTTCACCCACTCCTTAGGGCCGTGCTTTGCCACTGGGGGTTAATCCCTTCCCAACCCAACGTCAACTTCTTTAGGGTCGTGATGGGGATTATCGCACTAAACAACCGCCTTGGGCTTAACCTTGGCATTCCCACTATTCGGCATTGCTATGCCTTGGCCAAATCTTCTGGTCGGCATGGGTGTTATTTCCTTAGGGCCAAAGACACCGACCATCAACTAGTGACTATGCTTTCCAGCTCTGGAAAACGAGTCGATGATGTTATGGTCGTCGTCCAAGGAAACTGGGAATTCGCCGAAGGCGAGAATCGCCTTGATTGTATTCCTAGACGGAGGGGCGAACCAGGTGGCCAAGTATATTCTTTTATTTATTTACTTCTTGTATTTATAAAACTTTGTTCTCGGGACCTCATAGTTTTTCTTTTGCAGGAAACGATTTGAAGAAAGTCTTGACCTCAACCGACGACGCCGTCCTTTCCGAAATCAGGACTGCGCTCAAGTATTTCGGCCGACTAAGTCTTCAGAAGCAGGGGAGGGCGGCCCACGTTCTACTCTGCTATGAGCCGACTTATACGACCTTTTTGGCAGTGGAAAACATCGCAATTCCGAGGGGTGAAGAGTCTCTTATCGCCCTTATCTTGACTGATTTCAGAAATTTGAGGCAAGTCGGTTGCGAGGGATTAGATTCGGAGTGACCGGAAGTGGCTGAGGCCGTCGAGTCAGACGAATCTGAAATTAAGGTTGACAAGGCTTTGAAGTTAGCATTTGAAGAAGCCGGCCTCAATTTGGCTGATCCTCCGTCCACTTCGGGTTGAGAGGACCGTTCGCTTGACAATATTTTTCACGGTCTGGAGGACCTTCCCAGCGCGTTCCTAGAAGATATGGCTAGTTTGAGCCTCACTAAACTTGCCAAGAAGGCGAACGCGGAAAGGATGGTCGTGCGGCAAAATGAGGAGGAGATTCGGGCTGCCGAATCTTAGTCCCAGTCCTCCTTGTCTGTTATTGAGGGGACGGCAAAGAACGGAAGTACTGAGGTGGAACCTTTTGTACAGGCAAGTGTAGAAGCTGAGCAAAAGGTGGAGAAGCGCCCTGCTGATGTCGAGGCCAGCTCAGAAGAAGACCGTGCCGACAAACGACCTCATTTGGAGGAGTCGGATGTGATTGTACCTTTTGTCATTCAGCCAAAGATAAAAAAATACGCCGATCTCCTCCAATGCTTCGGTGATCAAAGATCTAACGATTGCCCTCAGCTTGGCAACATCCGCTTTAACGCCTCTTGACAAGGCGGCACTCGACCGTTGATTGCAATGGGTTGGCCGCGCAATCAGCTCTTTTGGTATATATCTGCACTTTGTCTTTTCTCTTTACGCAAATATTATTTTGTTCTCAACTTCCTGTTTTGCAGGCCGTCGGAAGGATAGCAGACATGGGCCGTCGCTATCACGATGTCGTCGAGTTAATTGGCCGTTTACAAGTGGAGGTTAAGGGCCAAAGGAGTAGGGCGCAGACGAAGGGCGCCCGTGACGAGGCCGAGATGGAGAGAGCCCGCAATGCTAAAGAATTGAGATCAGTCACCAAGAAGAGGGTGGATGCGAGCGACAACGCGCTTAAATTGGCCCAGGAGGCGATCTCTAAATTGGAGGCTAAGTTGGAAGAGATGAAGGCGGCGAGGGAAACAGCTGATCTGAAGGCTTCCAGCGCATTCGATGCTGGGAAAAAATGTGCTTTTGATGAATATGTAGACGAAGTCCCCAAATTTAAGAATTGGGGATTTAAACACGGCTGGCTCAAAGCCCTTGTTGCTGCTAATGTGACATCGGCTACGCCAATTCCATACGAGCAAGTGGATGTTGAGCCACTGGAGTCTGACTCCGAGGGCTAATTTGGACGGCTCTTGTTTTTGTTTTAGGATTTGCATGTAATTTTCAGCTTTTTACAACTTTTTGTCTAGTAATTTTCATATGTAAAATGGTTACAATTTGTGCCCAATTTACTTAATGAAAATTCATTTTGAACTTTGCTGTTACTAATGAACGGAATTGCTTGGTTGCTGTTTTGGATAAAACGTTTTGTATACTTGTCGACTAGATGATATGCCGTTTAGATAGTTAGGCCGTTTTAAAAAGCCAAAAATCAGTACATGAAGTGGCCGTGGCACATATCAATCGGCATGGGGCCAAGATGCTCGGCCGGTTAGATTAATAAATCTGCTCTTGCCCCAACCAGTGCATAGACTTCAAGGCATTCGCCCATAATTGCCGTTTAGATAATTAGGCCGTTTTAACAAGCCAAAAATCAGTACATGAAATGGCTGTGGCACATATTAATCGGCATGGGGCCAAGATGCTCGGCCGGTTAGATTAATAAATCTGCCCTTGCCCCAGCCAGTGCATGGACTTCAAGGCATTCGCCCATAATTGCCGTTTAGATAATTAGGCTGTTTTAACAAGCCAAAAATTAGTACATGAAGTGGCTGTGGCACATATCAATTGGCATCCGGCGTTTGGAGTGCCAAAAGCGTGAATGAAATTGCCTCGGGGTCGCTGCATGCCTACGAATAAATGGGGTGGGTTCGCGCCAGTGGGTCTACTGATTCTTATTCAGACGCGATTTGAACTAGCTTGGGGCGAGGGCGAATGTCAAACAGACTGTTCTTCAACAGCAGAGGAGAGGGACGAATGCTGGTTGAGCTAGATACTGCGATGAATCGCAGCAACGAGCCTGTGCGTACGGGAGGAATGGCGTCCAAGGAAAGCGAAAAACGTCAACCTTCAAGCCGTCGAAGCAGATCACCCCGAAGAGAGAAGCATCAATGGGGAAGCTCCCCGCAATGACGACTGAGGAATGAGTCAGACACGACGCCACGACCATTGAGTTTTACGGTGTTCATGGGGAATAAACCGATGACTGAGGCGGATTCCATCGTCAATGATCCGGGTGTAGCGGTCGAGTTCGCTCGACAGATTTTTCCACCGGAAGTCCAACAATCGATAGTTGGACAACGAGATTTCGAAGTGTTTCGAGAAGGTATTCATGGGGCGGTGAAGGGGCTGTACACCACCTACGAAGTCGGCATGCGTCTGCGCGCCGTGCGGCGGGAGATGGAGAAAATGGGCGAACTAGTCCGCAGTTCAGAGGCTCGTGTGGAGAAGGCGGAGGGCGAGCTTAGGGAGCTTAGGAAGGTTAAAGTTGCCGATCCGCATGCGGCAGGTCAATCTAACCCGATTATGGACGAGAGGGTGACCAAACGGCTATTAAGTCATGCCATTGCCGAACGAGATACGGCAAACATGTTTGCCGTAGCGAATGCGAGGGCCAAGGGTTACGATGAGGGTTTTCATGCTGGCCGGAAAGTTGGGATCGACAAAACGAAAGAGACACTTGCCGATGAGGTCTGCCGATGCGAGAATCGCGACTTTAAGCATGGTTGGCTTGGGCTCTTCAGGCCGCGAAGGCGCTCCGAGCGAAGGGTGTCGATTTCAACTTATGTGACCTGGATCATCATGATCATTTGCCCTTTCCGCCTTTAAAGTTGAAAAGAGTGATGATGAGGGAGACGCCGAATAAAAATATTCGTTATAAATGTTAAAACACAGATCGCGTTTAAGATTATGTAAGTATTGGTTGGTCGAATAAAAAAAGCATTTTATTTTCAATGTTGTTATAAGTTTTGTTCGGCACACGAGCTTGCATGCGTTTTATTATATAAATGTTTAAATAAACGTATTCCAGACGATTGAATGGACATTGTTCGGCTTGATTTAATCGACATCATTGTGTTACGCACGACCCAAAGGGCACATTGATCGGCCCAAAGACGTCATTCGCCGATGGGACTCCAAATGCGGAGATTTGAATTGGCTAATCTTGATATCCACGATGGGCGCTCCAAATCTGGAGGCTTTATCGGCCCAAAGACGTCATTTGCCGATGGGGCTCCGAATCCGGAGACTTGAATTGGCCAATCGTGATATCCACGAAGGGCGCTCCGAATCCGGAGACTTTATCGGCCCAAAGACGTGATTCGCCGATGGGGCTCCGAATCCGGAGACTTGAATTGGCCAACCATGATATCCACGAAGGGCGCTCCGAATTCAAAGGCTTAATCGGCCCAAAGACGTCATTCGCCAATGGGGCTCCGAATCCGGAGACTTGAATTGGCCAATCGTTATATCTACGATGGGCGCTCCGAATCTGGAGGCTTTATTGGCCCAAAAACGTCATTCGCCGATGGGGCTCCGAATCCGGAGACTTGAATTGGCCAATCGTGATATCCACGAAGGGCGCACCGAATCCGGGGACTTTATTTGGCCAATCGTGATATCCACGAAGGGCGCTCCGAATCCGGAGGCTTAATATGCCCAAGGACGTCATTCGCCGATGGGGCTCCGAATCCGGAGACTTGAATTGGCCAATCGTGATATCCACGAAGGGCGCTCCGAATCCGAAGACTTGAATTGGCCAATCGTGATATCCACGAAGGGCGCTCCGAATCTGGAGACTTTATTTGGCCAATTGTGATATCCACGAAGGGCGCTCCGAATCCGGAGGCTTTATCAGCCCAAAAAACGTCATTCGCCGATGGGCCTCCGAATTTGAAGACTTTAATTGGCCAATCGTGATATCCACGAAGGGCGCTCCAAATCCAAAGGCTTTATCGGCACATCTTTGAACTAGATTCTGTAGTAGGTGAATGGGAATCTTTGTATTACAGAAAAAGAAATGTACATAGCGAACAGTTTGGAACAAGCATCATGTCCCACAAGTCGGGTTAATGATAAAATTTGCGTAAATGCGTTGAATTCCAGGACCGTGGCAGACTCTTTCTTAACATGTCTTTGAGCCGATATGCCCCTACTTCGGCGATTGAATCAATCTGGTAGGGGCCGTCCCAGTTAGGACCCAATTTTCCATCACCCGATTTCCTGTCAGCTGGAAGCACCTTCTTCAGGACCAATTCTCCTGGTGTGTAGCGGCGTAGCTGAACCCGTTGATTAAACGACTTTGCCAACTGCTGTTGGTACCGTGCCATGGACGCAAGGGCTCGGTTTCTTCGTTCTTCGATTAGAATCAAATCCAAAGCCAGCATCATGTCGTTTCGGCCCGTATCAAAAACTTGCGACTTAAGTGTCGGGTGGCCGATCTCCAGGGGTAAGATTGCCTGGGTTCTAAAGCATAGGGCAAACCGCATTTCTCCAGTTGATCTTCTCGGTGTAGTTCGATGAGCCCACAGTACACTCGGCAATTCCTCGACCCATTTTCCTTTGGCTTTTTCCAGCCTCTTTTTGATGCCATCCAAGATGGATTTATTAGAGGCTTCAGCCTGGCCATTGCTTTGGGGGTAAGACGGCGTAGAAAAGTAAGGCCGAATACCATATTTGCTACATAGCTCTCGATATACGCCACAATCAAACTGGGTGCCGTTGTCTGAGATAAGAGCTCTGGGAATGCCGAATCGTATTATGATGTTCCTCCACACAAAGCGCTTAACGTCAGCATCTCGAATGTGTGTTAATGCCTCCGCTTCGACCCATTTCGTGAAGTAATCTGTTGCGACGATTAGGTATTGCTTGTTCCCTGGGGCCCTCGGCAATGGTCCTACGATATCTAGCCCCCACTGGGCGAACGGCCAAGGATTGGTGATAGAGTTCAACTCTTCAGCAGGTAGATGGTTTAATGGGGAGAATTTCTAGCACTGTTCACACTTTTCTACATAACACTCAGCGTCTGCTCTCATTGTCGGCCAATAATACCCATGCGTTATAGCTCGATGGGCCAAAGAGCGTTCGCCAGAATGGGCTCCACAACTACCTTTGTGTATCTTAGTTAGAAGCTCTCCGACTTTGTCTGGGTGCACACATTCTAAATATGGGCCGGAGAATGACTTTTTATAAAGCCTTCCTTGCGGATCCAAGTAGTATCGCATGGCTTTGTTTCACAACTTGTGTGCTTCTTTCTTGTCCTCTGGGAGCTGTTCAGAAGATAGGAATGCAACAATGGGATCCATCCAACTTGGTGCAGATTCTACAACGTTGATTTGGACTTCCTCCGGAGGGCCAATGCTTGGCTCTAGGATGAATCCTACTTCGATGGTCCGTTTAACCTCTGAGTTGATTGTGGAGGCTAGGCAAGCCAAGGCATCCGCATGGGTGTTCTAATCACGTGTTATCTGGTTCAACTCATGATGGTCAAATTTTGCCAACAGGGAATTGGCCGTTTTCATGTAGGCCGCTATACGGTTGTTTCTTGCCGCGTATTCCCCCTTTAGCTAATTGATCACCAGTTTTGAGTCGCAAAATACAAGCAGACGACGAGCACCCAGAATATGCGTGTTCCGCAAACCGGCTAAAAGAGCTTCGTATTTGTCTTCGTTATTTGATGCTTCGAAGCCGAGCTTGACGGCCTGCTCAATTATTGCGCCGTCGGGGGTCATGATTACAACTCCAGCTCCACTGCCCCGTTGATTGGACGATCCATTACAATACAACTGCCAGATGTCCCCAACATAAATCCTCTAGTTTGGCTTTGGACGAATTTCATCTGACTTGAAGTCGGCGACATCAGACTTGAAGTTGGCAAGGCCCCCAGTGAATTCGGCGACAAAGTCGGCAAGTACCTGTCCCTTGATTGAGGTTCTGGGTAGAAATTGAATATCGTACTGGCCAAGTTCCAGAGCCTACTTTGAAACGCGTCCAGATGCTTCCGCACTGCGTAGTACTGATCAGGGGGATAATCTATCAGCACCCCAATGCTACGCCCCTGGAAGTAATGCATGAGCTTCCTTGCCGCTATAACTAAGGCTAGGATGAGCTTTTCCAGTGGAAGGTAGTGTGTTTCGGGGTCAACCATTGCCTTGCTCATATAATATACTGGCCGCTGCTCCCCCCGCTCTTTCTTTATCAATACGGTGCTGACGGCTCAGTCAAAAACGGCCAGGTACAAAATGAGCGGGTCGCCAGCAGAGGGTGTTGTCAGGAGTGGTACTGAGCAGATGTAGGTCTTCAGGCCGTTGAAAGCAGCTTCGCACTTGGCGGACCATTCAAAGGCCTTACCCTGTCGTAGTGTATGAAAAAATTGTCAGCAGCGATCTGTGGACCGGCTTATAAACCTGTTGAGTGCGGCAGCCATTTCCATTAACTTTTGAACCTCCTTTACTGAACGAGGGAAGCTGAGCTCTAGGATTGCTGTGATTTGCCTTGGGTTGGCTTTGATTCCTCTGTGGTTGACAATGTAGCCCAAAAATTTGCCAGAGCCAATACCAAACGCACATTTGGAAGCGTTCAACTCCATTCCATGTTTACGTAGGATAGCGAATGTCTCTTCCAGATCGACTATATGATTCTGCTCTTTTTTTGGATTTGACCACCATATCGTCAATGTACACTTCCATAGTTTTGCTGAGTTTCTCCTTGAACATGGTGGTGACCAGTCTCTGGTAGGTTACCCCCGCATTCTTCAACCCAAAAGGCATTACCTTATAGCAATAGGTTCCTCTTGGGGTGAGAAATACAGTTTTCTCTTGGTCCTCTGGATGCATAGCGATTTGATGATAACCTCTATAAGCATCAAGGAAGCTCATACGCTGATGGCGCGCTGTAGCATCTACAAGCTGGTCTATCCTGGGAAGAGGAAAACAATGCTTTGGGCAGGCTTTGTTTAGGTCCGTGAAGTCGACGCACACTTGCCAAGTCCCATTTTTCTTCTTTACCACCACCGTATTAGAGAGCCATGTAGGGTAGGTCACTTTCCTAATTGCTCCGGCGTCAAGCAGCCTGTCAACCTCCTCAACAACGGCAGCAGTGTGCTCTGCGGCTGACCGCCGACTTTTCTGAATGATTGGCTTACACTTAGGATCGACATTCAAATGGTGCTGTGAAACTGACAGATCTATACCCGGCATCTCGTACGGAGTCCATGCAAAGATATTGAGGTTGTTGAGCAGGAAAGATATTAGCTGCCGTTTGTCGGCCTGATTCAAGGAGGCGTCGACCATGAAGAACTTGTCGGGGCTTCCATCGATTTGAACTCGTTCTAAGTCTTCCGTTGCCTCCGCCCAACATTGTCGAGGCTTTCTCGATCCGGCAACTCAATGGAGTTCACCTGTAGTTCCTTTGGCGTTTTCTCAGCAAGGAGATAACATGCTTGTGCCAATTTCTGGAAGCCACGGATTTGCTCAATATCGCGTTCTGTCGAGAAGCGAAGCAGCTGATGATAGGTGCTGGGGACGGCTCGCATAGTATGCAACCAGAATCACCCCATGATGAGATTGTATGGCGACGGCAGCTTGACGACCAAGAATCCCACATCCACTGTTCGAGTACCTGCTCGTACGGGAAGTCTGATTTTCCTCAACGGGTACTCTGGATTGGCATTGAAGCCGAATAGGGGGTAAGGGGCCGAAGAAAGATCAGATTCAGAGAAGCCAAGTTTGGTAAATGTCTTGTAGTACATAATCTCCGATGTGTTCCCCGGATCAATGAGTACGCACTCAACGGTGAATCAGTTTACGCGCAACTCAATTACCAAGGGATCAATGTGGGGCAATGTTACTGTGGGGAAGTAGTTCGGAAATACTCTTCAGATCCTAGAAGACGTCAATGATCCTCAGCTAGTCACCTGCAAAGACACAAAGGCTCCGGTCGGGGGTGCCGGAATTAGCACTCCGACGGACAAGTCAGTTCCAGTAATTAAGAAAGTTTGTGGACTAAGTCTTAGAAATGATTCTTACATACCTCTACAACATCTGAAGCTCTTGTATTTATATGCATTCTCTGGACCTCGGGGCCAGAGCCTACTTTTTATTCATTATTCTATTATCCATCCTGATATGCCGTCTGAAGTCTATTCGGCCTTAAGAACATATTTGTCATCCGTCGAGCAAAATGGAGCCGTTTAGTTCCCGGCACGTCGGGCACACCAGATCTTGCTCCCGCAATTATTCGGCTCCCACAATTGCCCCCCAAGCGTTTTGTCAATGACAGTTGGGTGAAATGCTTGGTCCCATTCTGATCCGAAGTCAGGGGTCTGGATTTATCACGTGGGGGTTTAATTACTCTCCCCTTTGATCGACGTCTCAACTTTCCGACCCCTCGTGCTCGCCCATTTATTATGATTTTAAAATTTGATGTCCTTTCGAATCCGTGCTTCATGAAACTGGTTGCTGGGTTGCTCCTTGAATCGTTCTTGCAACCCTTCCGTCTATGATATTCTCTTCACTTTTGTAAGTTTTTCTTCCCCCTGCTCTGAGGCTTTTCCTAGCTTATTTATTTCGTCGCATGCTCTTATAGACAGTAGATCATGGCGAAACATTTGAGAGATCTCTTTTCGTCGGGTCGGATTGTTGGCTTTAGACGCCATTTCTCTATTCCTGACGATGTACACCTGTCACTTGTGTCGGACGGCACTCTTGACATGGAGAGGGAGGACGAGGCCATGATTGTCTTCCCTCTTTTGTCAATCGCAGAGGGTGGAGTCCGCTTTCCCCTTCACCCGTTTCTGAGGACTGTTCTTCGCCATTGGGATTTGATCCCTTCCCAACCTAATGTGAATTTCTTTAGAATCATAATGGGGTCGTGTACCGAACCGTTGCCTCGGAGTTAATCTTGGCATTTCTGCCATTCGGCACTGTTATGCTTTGGCCAAGTCCTCTGGTCGGCACGGGCGTTACTTCCTCAGAGCTAAGGACACAGACCATCAGTTAATCACTATGCTTTCCAGCTCTGGGAAACGCGTTGATGATGTTATGGTCGTTGTCTGCGGCAACTGGGAATTCGGAGAAGGGGAAGATCGTGTCGATCCTATCCCTAGACGTAGGGGTGAACCAGGTCGCCGAGTGCTCTTTTGCTTGTATTGTGTGCTTATCTTTGCCATGGCGTCTTACGGCTTTGTCTTGTGCAGGGAACGATTTAAAAAAAGCCCGAGCTTCAACTGACGACGCCGTTCTTTCGGACATTAGGATTGCTCTTAACTATTTCGGCCGTCGCAGTCTTTATAAGCAGGGAAGAGTGGCTCACGTTCTGCTTTGCTACGAGCCTACATATACAACCTTTTTGGCTGCGGAAAACATACCGATTCCGAAGGGCGAAGATTTTCTCGTTGCTCGTATTTTTTCCGATTTCAAGAACTTGAGACAGGTAGGTTTTGAAGGGTCCCATTCAGAGAATATCGAGGTATCCGATACCGCCGAATCCGATCAGTCCGAGCCCGAATCTGAGGAGGCCGAATCCGACGCCGCCGATCCTCCCTCTACTTCGGGACGGGGGAACTTCTCTGTTGACGACGTTCCTCAACGTACAGACGGTCTTCCCGTCTCGGGGTCCACTATCATGGCCGGGTCGAGCCTGACAAAGCTTGCTAAGAAGGCGAATGCGGAGAGGTTAGCTGCACGGCGGAGAGCGGAACCGCCACAAGCAGGTGTCTCAACATTCCTCCCAGCCACCGAATTAAAATTCTTGGGAGTTGTTGAGGAGGCAAAGAAATAAGAGTGCGAATCCGCTTGGTTGGGAAAGCCGCTCAGATGCCGAGGAAAGGCGAGAAACGCCTGGGATCGTGGAGGTCGGTTCGAAGATTACGGCGCAAACGCCTCGGGTGGAGGGATCGAGTGAAGCCGCCTTTGTGATTCGCCCATCGAAGAAATATGCGGTTCCTCGGATGCCTCGGCACTTAAAAGGACCCAGAGATCGCGTCGCGTGGTAACGCCTCTGTTACCGCCGCGTGATATGGAGGCTTTTCAGCTGGAATCGGATTTGAATGCGACAATGTTAGCCGCGCGGTCGGCCCTTTTGGTGCGTATTTTGACAATGTTAGCCGCGTATTTTGACTTTTCCTTCACTTCACCCAATCACTGGACGTTTTTTGAATTCTTCTTTTGCAGACCGTTGGTAGGATAGCCGACGTAGGCCGCCGTCATCAGGACGCCATCAAGCAGATTAGTCATTTGCGAAAGCAAGCTGAGCGCCAGAGGAAAAGGGCCGAGGATGAATTTTTAAGAGCGAATCAGGAAGCTACTCGGGCAGAGGACGAGGTAAAGAGAGCTTGTCATGCGGATAAGTTAAGAGCGGAGGCCGAGAAGAGGGTCAACGATATGGAAGCTGCACTTGGCTTGTCCCAAAAGGCAGTTGCCAACCTAGAGGCTGAGTTGGCCGAAATGAAGGCGGCGAAGGAGGTTGCTGATTCAAAAGGTTTCAAGCGGAAAGAAATTTGGGCTCGCCGAGTATGTTGACCAGGTCTCTCGGTTTGAGAATCGAGGCTTCAAACATGGTTGGCACAAGGCCCTTGCTGCAGCTGGAGTTTCGCTGAATACAGCAATACCATATGAGCAAGTTGACATCGATCCGTTGGAGACTGATTCCGAGGGTTGATCTTTACCGCACACAATTGTTATGATTTCGACAGTGTTTTGTTTTTTGTTTTTTCGTTTGTTTTTGTTGTTTTGTATATGTTTATGGGACTTGTTTCATGCGGGTTGATATTATAAAAGTTATGATACAGAAATGGACATCTTTGTAGTTATAAAACGGACATGACGTAATTTTATGGTGATATTTCTTAATAAATCTAGATTAATAAATCTGCCCTTGCCTTGGTCAGGGCGCGAGCGTGGAGAGCCGAAAGGTTCATACTCGTGGGCTGGCCGAGGCACTGAGAAATGTTGGCCGAGTAAATTGGGGCCGGCTAGATTAATATGATTAATAAATCTGCCCTTGCCTTGGTCAGGGCGCGAGCGTGGAGAGCCGAAAGGTTCATACTCGTGGGCTGGCCGAGGCACTGAGAAATGTTGGCCAAGTAAATTGGGGCCGACTAGATCGTGGGCGTTTGGTAATAGTGATGCCGCTTTGGGGGAGCTGCGCGTGTTGCGAAATAAGTGGGGTAAGTTTGTACCAAGGGTCCTGTTTATTTGGGTACAGGGTTGAGCCAATACTGGGGAAGGACCAAGATTGGCAAAATTCAAACGGGAGAAACGTCAGAAAATTCAAACGTCGAAACGTATCGCAGCAGCGAGCCCGCTGGTAGGGGAAGGAGAGCTTCCAAGGATCGGGAAAAACAGCAGCGCCTTAGTCATCGAAGCTGGTCCCCTCAGAGGGACGGTCAGCGGGGAGGTCTTCCATCTCTGCGACCGGGAATCGAGGGGGATATGACGCCGCGGCCATTGAATTTTGCGGTTTTCGTGAAGAATAAACCGATGTCAGAGGCGGATTCCATCATTGAAGATCCAGATGTGGCAGTCGAGTTTGCTCGACAGATTTTTCCACCAGAAATCCAACAATCGATGGTTGGTCGTCGTGATTTCGATTAGAATGTTTTGCACTGCACGACGTAAACGTTCCGAAATGCATTAGTTGGCCCTAAGGCGTCAGACGCCAAAAGGGGGCTCTGAATCCAGAGATTTATTCGGCCCAAAGGTGAGCGCCGAAAGGGCCACTCCGAATTCGGGTACTTATTCGGCCTTAAGACGTCGTGCCCCAAAGGGGGCTCTGAATCCGGAGACTTGTTTTGGCCAATCGTGATATCCACGAAGGGCGCTCCTAATCCGGAGGCTTATTCGGCCCTAAGGTGTCGTGCACCAAAGGGGGCTCCGAATCTGGAGACTTGTTTTGGCCAATCGTGATATCCACGAAGGGCGCTCCGAATCCGGAGGCTTATTCGGCCCTAAGGTGTCGTGCACCAAAGGGGGCTCCAAATCCGGAGACTTGTTTTGGCCAATCGTGATATCCACGAAGGGCGCTCCGAATCCGGAGGCTTATTCGGCCCTAAGGTGTCGTGCACCAAAGGGGGCTCCGAATCCGGAGACTTGTTTTGGCCAATCGTGATATCCACGAAGAGCGCTCCGAATCCGGAGGCTTTATTCGGCCCTAAGGTGTCGTGCACCAAAGGGCGCTCCGAATCCGGAGACTTGTTTTGGCCAATCGTGATATCCACGAAGGGCGCTCCGAATCCGGAGGCTTATTCGGCCCTAAGGTGTCGTGCACCAAAGGGGGCTCCGAATCCGGAGACTTGTTTTGGCCAATCGTGATATCCACGAAGGGCGCTTCGAATCTGGAGGCTTTATTCAGCCCTAAGGTGTCGTGCACCAAAGAGGGCTCCGAATCCGGAGACTTGTTTTGGCCAATCGTGATATCCACGAAGGGCGCTCTGAATCCGGAGGCTTTATTCGGCCCTAAGGTGTCGTGCACCAAAGGGCGCTCCGAATCCGGAGACTTGTTTTGGCCAATCGTGATATCCACGAAGGGCGCTCCGAATCCGGAGGCTTATTCGGCCCTAAGGTGTCGTGAACAAAAGGGGGCTCCGAATCCGGAGACTTGTTTTGGCCAATCGTGATATCCACGAAGGGCGCTCCGAATCCGGAGGCTTATTCGGCCCTAAGGTGTCGTGCACCAAAGGGCGCTCCGAATCCGGAGACTTGTTTTGGCCAATCGTGATATCCACGAAGGGCGCTCCGAATCCGGAGGCTTATTCGGCCCTAAGGTGTCGTGCACCAAAGGGGGCTCCGAATCCGGAGACTTGTTTTGGCCAATCGTGATATCCACGAAGGGCGCTCCGAATCCGGAGGCTTATTCGGCCCTAAGGTGTCGTGCACCAAAGGGGGCTCCGAATCCGGAGACTTGTTTTGGCCAATCGTGATATCCACGAAGGGCGCTCCGAATCCGGAGGCTTTATTCGGCCCTAAGGTGTCGTGCACCAAAGGGCGCTCCGAATCCGGAGACTTGTTTTGGCCAATCGTGATATCCACGAAGGGCACTCCGAATCCGGAGGCTTATTCGGCCCTAAGGTGTCGTGCACCAAAGGGGGCTAAGAAGATATTGGGCTCAGACATATGAAAACATGAAATCTTGCATTTACAACGACATCTATACAACTACCAAGCCCACAAGTCGGGTCATTGATAAAATTTACGTAGATGTGTTGAATTCCACGGCCGTGGCAGGCTTCTTCCCGACATGTCCGAGAGCCTATATGCCCCTACGCCTGCAACAGAATCTATCTGATAGGGGCCGTCCCAGTTCGGACCAAGCTTCCCATCGGCCGGCCTCCGGTCGGCTGGTAATACCTTCTTTAGGACCAGTTCTCCTGGATTGTACCGGCGCAGCTGAACTCGCCGATTGTATGACTTAGCGAGCTGCTGCTGATAGCGTGCCATGTATGCCAAGGCGCGGTCTCTTCGTTCCTCAATCAGAACCAGATCCAGGGCGAGCATCATGTCATTCCGGCCTGTGTCAAAGGCTTGCGATCTCAAAGTTGGCGAGCCGATCCCTAGGGGTAGGATTGCCTGAGTCCCGAAGCATAAGGCGAACGGCGTTTCCCCGGTAGATCGTCTTGGCGTTGTGCGATGGGCCCACAGTACGCTTGGCAGTTCTTCGACCCATCTGCCTTTGGCCCTTTCCAGCCTCTTCTTGATGCCGTCCAAGATGGATTTGTTCGAAGCCTCTGCTTGACCGTTACTTTGGGGGTAGGCTGGCGTAGAGAAGTGAGGCTCAATACCATATTTGCTGCATAATTCTCGGTATACGCCACAATCGAACTGGGTACCGTTATCCGAGATCAATGCTCTTGGAATGCCGAAACGTGTAATGATGTTCCTCCATACAAAGCGTTTAATGTCGGAATCCCGTATATGGGTTAGAGCCTCCGCTTCGACCCACTTTGTGAAGTAGTCAGTTGCTATGATTAAAAATCGCTTATTCCCTGGGGCTCTCGGCAATGGCCCTACGATGTCAAGTCCCCATTGAGCAAACGGCCAGGGGCTTGTGATTGAATTCAGAGCTTCTGCCGGCTGATGGGTTAACGGGGAGAACTTTTGGCATTGTTCGCATTTCTTCACATAATTTTGAGCGTCGGCTCTCATCGTTGGCCAATAGTATCCCTGCGTTATCGCCCGATGGGCCAGGGAGCGTCCCCCCGAATGGGCACCACAGCTGCCCTCGTGTATCTCAGTGAGCAACTCCTCTACTCTGTCCGGATGCATGCATTCCAAGTATGGACCAGAGAGGGACTTTTTGTAAAGCCCTCCTTGTGGATCTAAGTAGTACCGTAGGGCCTTGTTTCGCAGTTTGTGTGCTTCTTTTTTGTCCTCTGGGAGTTGCTCAAAAGAAAGGAATGCAGCAATGGGATCCTTCCAACTTGGGGCGGATTCTATAATGTTGATGTGGGTTTCCTCCGGAGTGCCGATACTTGGTTCCGGGACGAAACTTACTTCGATGGTACGCTTGAACTCGGAGTTGATGGCGGAGGCTAAGCACGCCAGGGCATCCGCGTGTGTATTTTGATCACGTGTTATTTGGTTTAGTTCGTGATGGTCGAATTTCGTCAGCAGGGAGTTAGCCGTTTTCATATAGGCTGCCATACGCTTGTCTCTTGCCGCGTACTCCCCCTTCAGCTGGTTGATTACCAATTTTGAGTCACAAAACACCGGCCGCGCCGAAAGCAAATGTGCGTTCAGTAGTCCGGCAAAGGGCTTCATATTAAACCGTTATTCGATGCTTGCCGAGCTTGACTGCTCAATTCGCTCCGTCTCGGAGACATAATTCTGACGCCGTAGGCTTTGCCCGTTGGTTAGACGACCCATCACAATATAATTGCCAAATGTCCCCAACATAAACTCTCCAATCTGGCTTTGACCGAACTTCGGTCTTTGGTAGGACGTCATCAGGCTTGAGGTCGGCAAGCCCTCCTGTGAATTCGGCAACGAAGTCGGCAAGCACCTGCCCCTTGATTGCAGTTTTGGGTAAAAACTGAATGTCGTATTGGCCGAGTTCGAGAGCCCACTTCGAAACACGCCCTGATGCCTCTGCATTCCGCAGTACTGATCGAAGGGGATAGTCTGTTAGCACCCTGATGCTGTGTCCTTGGAAGTAATGCATCAGTTTTCTTGCTGCCATGACCAAGGCTAGGACGAGTTTTTCGAGCGGTAGATAGCGAGTTTCGGCGTCTACCATTGCCTTGCTTACATAATACACTGGCTGTTGTTGCCCTTCTTCCTCTTTTAGTAATATCTGGCAAGACTAACGGAGCTGCTAGATCTGAGAATGAGGGGGTCAGTGGCGGTGTGTTGTTAGAAGAAGTCTTGTCCGGAGGTAGGTCTTGAGTCCGTTAAAAGCCGCACTTTTCGGCGGACCATTCAAAGCTCGCCTCGACGTAGCGTCTGAAAGAATTGTCTGCGGTGATGCGTAGATCGGTGATGAACTTTGTTGAGTGCTGACCATTTCCATCAACTTTTGGACTTCTTTCACGAGCGGGGAACTCGCCCAAAATTGCTGTGACTTGCCTCGGGTTGGCTTCGATTCCTCGGTGGTTGACAATGTAACCCAGGAATTTGCCGGAGCCGATCCCGAATGCGCATTTGGAAGCGTTCAGCTTCATTCTGTATTCGCGTAGGGTGTTGAATGTCCTTTGTAGATCGGCTATATGGTTTTGTTCTTCTTTAGATTTGACCACCATGTCGTCGATGTATACTTCCATAGTGTGTCCGAGCTGTTCTT
This sequence comes from Camellia lanceoleosa, assembly GCA_025200525.1. Classification (NCBI taxonomy): domain Eukaryota; kingdom Viridiplantae; phylum Streptophyta; class Magnoliopsida; order Ericales; family Theaceae; genus Camellia; species Camellia lanceoleosa. Next base: position 59,168,719 of record CM045770.1, on the reverse strand, counting down.
TGAACATCGTGGTGACCAGTCTTTGATAAGTTGCCCCCGCATTCTTCAGTCCAAAAGGCATAACCCTGTAGCAGTAGGTTCCTCTTGGAGTGAGGAATGCAGTTTTATCCTGATCATCCGGATTCATGGCGATCTGATGGTAGCCTCTGTAGGCATCGAGGAAGCTCATGCGTTGGTGGCGTGCTGTCGCATCGACGAGTTGATCAATTCTTGGTAAGGGGAAGCAATCTTTGGGGCAAGCTTTGTTCAGATCCGTGAAATCGACGCACACTCGCCAAGTTCCATTTTTCTTTTTCACCACTACTGTGTTGGAGAGCCACGTGGGGTAGGTGACCTCTCTAATTGCCCCGGCGTCGAGCAATTTGTCAACTTCTTCTACAACGGCGGCGGTGTGTTCTGCGGAGGATCACCGGCCTCGCTGGATGATCGGCTTGCACCGGGGGTCAACATTTAGATGGTGCTGAGAGACTGACGGGTCTATTCCCGGCATCTCGTACGGAGTCCAAGCAAAGACGTCGAGGTTGCCGAGTAAGAAAGTGATTAGCTGCTGTCTGTCGACCTGGCTCAGAGAGGCGCCGATCATAAAAAACTTCTCCGGGCTTCCATCAATGTCAACCCGGTCCAAACCTTCCGTGGCCTTTTCGTTTGGTTGACGCCCGACGTCGTCCAAGATCTCTCGACCAGGCGTTTCGATGGAGTTGACTTGCAGTTCCTTCGGCGGCCTGGCGGCGAGGAGGTAACATGCTTGCGCTGACTGTTGAGAGCCACGGATCTGCTCAACGCCGTGTTCCGTCGGGAAACGTAACAGCTGGTGGTAGGTGCTTGGGACGGCTTGCAGGGTATGCAACCATGATCGTCCCATAATGAGATTGTACGGCGACGGAAGCCTGACGACCAAGAATTCCACATCTACCGTTCTGGAGCCAGCTCGAACGGGCAGACTGATCTTTCCCAATGGATACTCCGGGTTGGCGTTGAAGCCGAATAGTGGATAAGGAGCTGGAGTCAGATCCGAATCGTTGAACCCGAGTTTGATGAAGGTTTTATAGTACATAACCTCGGAGGTGCTACCCTGGTCGATGAGGACGCGTTCGACGGTGAACCTGTTTACGCGTAGCGCAACAACCAGAGGATCTACGTGAGGGAGTGTTACGCCGCTCAAATCAGAGTCGTCGAAGGTAATGCTTGGCACTTCTCGAAGCCGGGGTCGCTTTGTTGGTGTGAGCTGATGCTGGGGGCTTGGAGGTGATTGGATGGCATGTACGGTCGGGGCTAACGGCAGGCTGTATATCATATGTACAGTGCCAAGCGGGACGCCTCCTGGGCGACGTGCGTCCTCTGTCACCTCCTCAAGGGAATCGGTTAAGGCGTGGCGACCGTGGGCATTGTGCTGTTGGCCTCGAGGTCGTTCAGGACCTTCCCTTGGGAGTCGCTCAGGAACCTTGGCCGCCGTTCGGACTTTGCTTTTTCTAAGGCGGATCATGGCGAAGACGTTCGTTCTCGGCGATGATATGGTCCAAACTCGTTGGATGCGTCGCTTGCTCTATGGTCGCTTGCATCGTCGAGGTCGTTGGTGAGTTGGAGTTCGAGGCGCGTCGCTGCGTGACGGTTTCCTTTCCGAGAGCATTTACCGGAGTGGAGTCGTTTCTCTGCACAATCTCGTTGGTGGCTATCGGAGGATCTTCGGTGACGCCTTCCATGGATGTATTTGAGTATTCCCACAGACGGCGCCAATTGTGGGGAAGTAGTTCGGAAATACTCTTCAGATCCTAGAAGACGTCAATGATCCTCAGCTAGTCACCTGCAAAGACACAAAGGCTCCGGTCGGGGGTGCCGGAATTAGCACTCCGACGGACAAGTCAGTTCCAGTAATTAAGAAAGTTTGTGGACTAAGTCTTAGAAATGATTCTTACATACCTCTACAACATCTGAAGCTCTTGTATTTATATGCATTCTCTGGACCTCGGGGCCAGAGCCTACTTTTTATTCATTATTCTATTATCCATCCTGATATGCCGTCTAAAGTCTATTCGGCCTTAAGAACATATTTGTCATCCGTCGAGCAAAATGGAGCCGTTTAGTTCCCGGCACGTCGGGCACACCAGATCTTGCTCCCGCAATTATTCGGCTCCCACAGTTACTCTGGCCAAATCTGAATCATTAAAAGTGATAACCTCGGCTTCATGAGGCCGTTTAGCCGGAGTGAGTTGCTCTTGAGGGTTAGACTTTGACTGAATTGCGTGCACCGCCGATGACGTTGGCAAGCTGTATATCATGTAGATCACGCGGAGCGAACGTATATCATGGAGAAGTGGTTTGGAAATACTCTTCTGATCTTGGGGATGCCCGTGATCCTCTTCTGGTCACCTGAAAAGGAATAAACACTCCGGTCGGGGGTGCCGGAATTAGCACTCCGACGAACAAGTCAGTAGCCACACTCAGGAATGCTTGTATTCTAAGTTAAGCATTACAATTCTCACATACCTCCTTCTGGCTGATGTTTCTTCTATTTATATATTTTCTTCTTTGGGCCTCGGGATCAGATCCATTCCCCACCTCATATTCGGCACATTTTACAATGGACCGATCTTCACTCGGTCCCTTGCTTAATCGGTTATTTGGCCGAGCAGGGTTGGATTTGAGCTTTCGAACCAATTGCCGAGTGCTTCGAACCTCGACTCTCCCAGATTCAACTATCCGGAATCTCTACGACCCTCAAATCTCGGCCCCCACAAAATTGATTCAAAATCCAATTAGTGTTTTTTTAGGCTTGAGCGTGAGGTTTTGGGTTTAAACTCAACGCTCTAGTGTATATAAATATGCATATATGGAGATTAAGTGCTGGAATTATAGAAATTAATAAAGAGGAACACAAGCAAAAGGAAGAAAGAGGCATTAGCAACTTATAGGTTTAAAGCATGAAGGCGGAATCCAACCAGCAATAGGGCAAGTGAAGCGAATGATATGGCTACTTGGTTTGGGACTAGAGCACAGGAGGCACAAATGTGGAACTCAGAAATGTAAAGGAGAGAAGATGAACAGTAAGAGTGCTTGGTTCAAGAAGTGGGTTTTGTATAGGCACAAAAACGGTGGGACTTTTTCGAACATTTTTTGATAAATGTGAGACAGCTATATCTGTACGGAGAAGCAATGGACGTGTGCCACGTGTCCCAGTAAGGACACGATATCATATACGCAAAACGACGGGCTGTGTGATAGGCACGATTCTAGCAAACTAAGCTACCTAGAGGTGGACATGTCTATAGTTCCGATAGGAGTATTTTAGTGCGGTTGGGTTGCTTTTGGTTCGGTTGGTTGAATGATCTTAGCACGACTTGAGAAGAATAATCCCAATCATGCACTGCAGATGGAATTAAGGGGCAATTGATAGGGCAATTTATGTGAAAATTAGGCCGAGCTAAGACCACCTATTGGTTGGACCGAGCTAGGTATACACTCTTGGTCATTGGGTCGCACTGTGGGCAAAAATAAGAATGGAGTAAAGCTCAGTCGTGGATTGGGCGGATATTCGGCCCAAGGCTTGGACCGAGGTGGTTATGTTTGACCCAAGTTGGACCGGGGTACCGAGCTGGTTATCTTGGTCGCATATTCCTGGTGGTCTGGCGTGTGCAAGGCCATGCTAGCTCGGTTGAACTGCTACCGAGCTGGGGTAAGGAGGTTCGAGCCATCTCACTTAGTTGGTAGTGAGTAGGGTGTTATCAAGATAGGTATTATCCTTGAAAGTATGATTCCTAGGAGGACTCTTATAAGGAGAATTGAAGTCCTATTAGGATTGAGTCATGCAGAATCTATAAAAGCTCATGAAAGGACCTATATACAGGTATCACAATTCTTACTCTGGAATACATAGAGCTTTTGTATCTATTGCCTATTTGTTGACTTAGGTATCGGAGAGGTTTCCGGCACACACCCACCAGCTAACTCACGTTTGTGTTTTCATGTGGCAAAGCGACGACGTTTGGAGGAATGCAAACTTGATCAACAGGATTATACGAGAAGATTATTTCTGTGCTCGTACACCTATTTATAAGAAAATAATTCTTTCAAAAATACTTAAGAAATCTATGTGGGATTCAATTAAATTTATTGGAGGGAGACTTGAAATTTTGACATTCCTTTAAAATTTTTGCTCTTCTATTAATCAAATTATTTGAATTAAAATCATATGGAGGGAATATTGAATATTTGGTTTCCTATTCCAAAATTAAAATTAATAATATTTTAAAATATATTATTATATTTTTAGTAAAAAAATATTAGGAGAAATATTTATGATAATTTAATATTTTTCATTTTTTTTAATTTATAATTTTATTACTTATATTTTTATTTAAATATAGTTTTAATATATCTATAACGTCACGGTTCGATTTCGGTTCAATCCGACGGTTGAACCGGTGACCTGTCCACCCAATCTCTTTTCCGATTCGCTTATCAGTCTTGTTTTTAAAACATTGGTTAGTATTAAGTTATGTCATTTGTGATAATTAAACTCACAAATAACATAACTTCTATATGGTATAAATCCTACCATAGTGTTTCCCTAAATATATGGTCTTTCGTGTTTTCTTTATATATTTTTTTCCTTGTTGGTATCTTAATTAGAGAGATTTCATTTTTTGAATTATTTTTTTGCTTGCATTTGAGTTTTACTTCTTTATATTTATTTAAAAAATTTCTTTTTTATTAAGTAAATTATGCAAATGGTCTTTGTAATTTATACGATGTGTCAATTTGGTCATATTGTTTTAAATTGCTCAATTTTGCCCCTTTAATTAACGGATTGTGTCATACTGGTCCAATAAATAATGGTCGTTAAGTTTGGTGGACGAAAAGTTCTTACGTGCTCAAACGATGTATCAATTTGGTCCTTGTAGTTCACACGATATGTCAATTTGGTCCATATTATTTTAATTTGCTTGATTTTGATATAGACTAAATTGACACATCGTGCAAATTACAAGGACCAAATTGACACATTGTTTGAATTTTCATTCACCAAACTTAACTGCTGTTATTTATTGGATCAATATGACACAATCCGTTAAATTAAGGGACAAAATCGAGCAAATTAAACCAACAGAGACCAAATTGACACATCGTGTAAATTATAGGGACCATTTCCATAATTTATCGTTTTTACTTTGTATTTTTTGGTAATGATGACATGTACATTGTAATGAATTTTATTCCTCTTGTATTTATTTAGAATTTCTCTCCTTTAATTAATTTTTTATTTTTTATTTTGATAATAATGATATGTTGTATTTCATTTTCAATGTAATGTTGGTAAAATTATAATGTTCAATGATGTCTTCCCTAGCATGCCAAATTAAAGTACTTGATAGCCCAGCTTGAAAAGCATTTCTAATTTTTTTTTATTGAAAGTAATTCCCATTTTTTAATTTTATAAAAAGAAATGTGTTTTGTTTGGTTCTTACCCTAGCATAAAATTTGTTTTCTTATTATATTTATTGTGTATGTCATATACAATTAAACTCCTAAAATGGGAGAAAAAACATGCACTTGTGTGAAGGGAATTGAAACTTTGAGTTTATAGGGAGATGCAACCACTCAAGCGATATAAATTTTGTATTTTGAAATTAATTTAAAAAATTACTTGATGATGACTATTATACTTTCAAACCTTCTTAATTATAACTTTTGAATTGATGGGTAAGTAGAAAGAACTACATATGGAATCAGAAATCAAATATATCAAACAAAGTAGTGAATGCTGCATTACACATAATTGATTCTCAAAACCATATGTTTTAAAATAATTTCTCAATAAGTGGGTATTGAATTGAATCTATTGATTAGCTTAAGTGCGTATATATAGAAAAGGTAGAGTGGACCTAATGGTTGGGGCAGCAAATTGGTCACAGCTCATTTAGCCTTAATTTGGGGATGTATAATTAACTATAGTTAGGTAAACCTTACTTGAAGTTTGGCCTTTAACTTTTTTTTAAACTAGGCTATCACCCGTGCTATGCACGGGATAATTATAGATATTTATATTTGTTTTAGATTTTTTTTAATATATAAATTATATTTTTTACGATTTTTTTTAAAAATAATTTAACAATCTTATCACTAATCATAGTGTATGGAAGAAATTGAAAAGTGTACTGCAGTAACTATATACTAGCCTATCACCCGTGCTATGCAAGGGATAATTATAGATATTTATATTTTTTAAAAATTTTTTTAATATATAAATTATATTTTTTAAGATTTTTTATGAAAATAATTTAACAATCTTATCACTAACCATAGTGTACAAGAGAAATTAAAAAGGCTACTGCAATAACTATGCACGGGCTATATATATAATTATTTGTATGAGGAGATTTTAAATGCTAATCAGGTATTTTGACCAAATCAATAAATGTAGGCATATGGATTGAAAAATGTTAATAAATGCTTATCAGAGAATTTTGACCAAATCAATAAATGCTGAGGTTTTTTTTTTTTTAAATCAAAAATTTAGAAAATTAAGATTGAGATATTGGAGCTCCCATAAGGCTTGAGGTTTAGAAACTCCATTTTTCTTAATATATTTACAACCTATACTATATATTAAGCAAAAGGGTGTTTTAACCCCATGGCCTGTGGAAGCTCCAATATGCCAATGCTAATTTCCTGATTTTTTAATTTTTTTTAAAAAAAAATTGACTTAATGATTGGTTCAAAGATTATAATAATTACATTGACACCATGATTACATGGGTCTCTTGGGGAAGCAAAATAGCCTCTCTCTCTCTCTCTCTCTCTCTCTCTCTCTCTCTCTCTCTCTCATTTCATTTATTGTTTTATTTCCCCACCCTCTATCCCCTTCATTTATCAATAGTGTAATTATAAAACAATAAACCAATCACCAAGCAATCCCAATATTATATTGAAAGAATTTAATAAGTGTTATTTTTTTTTTTCAAAAAAAAAAATTAAGAGAAAAAAATTATATTGAAAGAATTTAATAAGTGTTTTTTTTTTTTCAAAAAACAAAACAAAAAAATTAAGATGGGTCTCTTGAGAGCCATTGACACCATGATTACATGGGTCTCTTGGGGTCTCTCTCTCAGCTCCAATATGCCAATGTTAATTTCTTGATTTTTTATTTTTTATTTTTAAAAAAAAATTGACTTGATGATTGGTTCAAAGATTATAATAATTACATTGACACCATGATTACATGGGTCTCTTGAGGAAGCAAAATAGCCTCTCTCTCTCTCTCTCTCTCATTTCATTTATTGTTTTATTTCCCTACCCTCTATCTCCTTCATTTATCAATAGTGTAATTATAAAACAATAAACCAATCACCAAGCAATCCCAATATTATATTGAAAGAATTTAATAAGTGTTATTTTTTTTTCAAAAAAAAAAAAAAACAAAAAAATTAAGAGAGAAAAAAATTATATTGAAAGAATTTAATAAGTGTTTTTTTTTTCAGAAAACAAAACAAAAAAATTAATATGGGTCTCTTGAGAGCCATTGACACCATGATTACATGGGTCTCTTGGGGTCTCTCTCTCTCTCACATTTCATTTATTGTTTTATTTCCCCACTCTCTATCTCCTCCATTTATCAATAGTGTAATTATAATCTTTGAACCAATCACCAAGCAACCCCAATATTATATTGGAACTCCACAAAAATTTATGGGTTAAAAATAGATATAAATTTTTTTGCATCCTCAAGAGACCCATGTAACTATTGTGTAAATGGCTCTTAATTTTTTTCCCTCTTAATTTTTTTGTTTTGTTTTTTGAAAAAAAAAAACACTTATTAAATTCTTTCAAACCTTTATAACTTCTCCAATACACATACTTTTTTTAACTTTTCACATACCTTTTGTAAACAGTGATTTTCCTTTTTGCTTTCTCCTTCTTGAGTTCTAACTTTCATACTTTCAACTTCAGTGACTACGTATGCAAACAGTAAGTGTTATTTTTGTTTTTTCCTTCTTAACTTTTTCTTTTATTTACTGTTTTAATATTAACAGTGATTTTCCTTTTTGCTTTCTCCTTCTTTAGTTCTCACTTCTACACTTCCAACTTCAGTGACTACGTATGCAAACAGTAAGTGTTATTTTTGTTTTCTCCTTACCTTTTAATGATATTTAATCTTTTTATAAACCCTCACAAAAAGAAAAATGTGATTATAATTTCTCATTCTTAACTTTTTCTTTTGTTTACTGTTTTAATATTGTTCAATGGTTTTTTTGATCTTATTTTTGAATCTTTTTATTTATTATTTTATTTTTATTTTTAATTTTTTAAGATGATTAAAGTTGGATAAATATAAACTCTCACAAAAAGAAAAATGTTATTTTAATTTGTTGAATGATTCTTTTTTTTAATGTGATTGTAGTTAGTCTAGTAGTTAAAAAAATGTGATTAACTAATTTTTAATGTTATTTAATCTTTTTATTTAATTTTTTAATATGATTAAAGTTAGATAAATAATGTTTTAATATCATTAAAGTTAGATAAATATAAACTCTCACAAAAAGAAAAATGTGATTATAATTAATTGAATGATTCTTTTTTTTTAATGTGATTGTAGTTAGTTTAATAGTTAAAAAAATGTGATTAACTAATTTTTAATGTTATTTAATCTTTTTATTTACTGTTTTAATTTTATTTTTAAAAATATGATTATAATTAGTTGAATGATTCTTTTTTTTTAATGTGATTGTAGTTAGTTTAATAGTTAAAAAAATGTGATTAACTAATTTTTAATGTTATTTTCAATTTTTTAATATGATTAAAGTTAAATAAATATAAACTCTCACAAAAAGAAAAATGTGATTATAATTAGTTGAATGATTCTTTTTTTTAATATGATTGTAGTTAGTTTAATAGTTAAAAAAATGTGATTAACTAATTTTTAATGTTATTTAATCTTTTTATTTACTATTTTAATTTTATTTTTAATTTTTCAATTTTTTAATATGATTAAAGTTAGATAAATATAAACTCTCACAAAAATATAAATATGATTGTAATTAGTTGAATGATTCTTTTTTTTTTAATGTGATTGTAGTTAGTTTAATAGTTTAAAAAATGTGATTAACTAATTTTTAATGTTATTTAATCTTTTTATACACTATTTTAATTTTATTTTTAATTTTTTAATATGATTAAATTTAGATAAATATAAACCCTCACAAAAAGGAAAATGTGATTATAATTAGTTGAATGATTCTTTTTTTTAATATGATTGTAGTTAGTTTAATAGTTAAAAAAAATGTGATTAACTAATTTTTAATGTTATTTAATCTTTTTATTTACTATTTTAATTTTATTTTTAATTTTTTAATATGATTAGAGTTAGATAAATATAAACCCTCACAAAAAGAAAAATGTTGCATTATAGACAATCTCTATTTTAATTTTGTTTGCGTTGTGACAAGCTCTGTGTTGAATTTATTTTAACTGATTGTGTTTTTTTACACTATATTAAATAACTTATTCTTACTTTTTCAAACACAAATTTATAATTCCAAAATTTTATAGGATAATGGCGTTAGAATGATTAAAGATTATATTGCGTCATGCCAAGACCGTGCCTATGCATTTATCATACCTGTACCAACAATGCCACGTCAACTAGATTATGCACCGTGCGTCACATTTGTTTTAAATATAGATTGGTCTAAAGAATGTCTATATCTTTTAGAAAGTAAAAAAAAAAAATGAAAGTATAACTTTTTTACTTTATAACATTTTATAAATACATAATATATGTAACAACCCTCATTCTTGACTTAGCTATATTTGCACACATTCATGTATGAACTTGTTTGATATGTTTACAATCTTGTTTAGCCTTGGTTTGTTTGTAGTATTACTTGGTTGATTTTGATCCTTGCTCGGTTGTGGCCGAGATCACCTTGAGCTTAGTCCACCTTTGAACTTTAACACTTAGAATCGTTTTGGAACCTTGGTTGACCTCTATCTTAACCTCGGCATGTTTGCCGAGATGTTACTCTTTTGGCCGAGATGTTTTGTGTTAGCAATCTTTGTCCTTGGGCAGGTATGGCCTAGACCGAGGTGTGGCACACCCAGGCCAAGGTGTGGCACACCCAGGCCAAGGTGTGGCACCACTTAGTCAAGTGCCGACCTCCCTTGCCGATGTCCTTGTTACCCTTGCAGAAGCTTTGTTGTAACAACCCTCGTATAGATTACCGTATAACCACTGAATTATATACTGATTACTGATAAACCGGACCGTTAATGACTGATAATTGAACTGATTAAAGTACTGGACAGACCGATTGAAATCGAAACTGAAACTGAATAAGTTTACATACTGAATTGCATGTTTTATCTGTTGATTGTTTGACTACCTGTTTAAATGTATGTGTTTAAACTGTTAATTGAAGGCCTTATCGGCGGCCGATTTAGAAACCGTTTGATGTGTTATGATCAGTAGAATATTTATGATTTTATGGTATTTTTATCTGAAAATTGATTAGGAATGATTAAACTAGATTAAAATGAGTTAATTGCCAAGTTCAACTTAATTACTAAATTGCCACCTTAGTGGACCTTTTGTTTAAACAATTATAATGAGCCTTATTACATGTTGAGCATCATTTCATCAGCCCTTGTTCTTGACCATAGCCGAAATTACTTAGAGAGAGAGTGAGAGAGGGTTAGATTCATCTTGTTCTTGATGATTCGCTTTGGTGACTTGAAGATTGAAGTGTATGTGCATGAATTGAGCTTGCTAGACTTGAATTTAGACTCTAGGTAAGAGAAATCTATGTTCTTCTTGTGGTTTTGAGTCTTATCTTACATGATTCTTGCTCATTTGTAGAATTAAACCATGATTGAGCTCATATAGGTTGATTCAAGATAGAATTCATGCATGCATGTAGAGATTAGTGAATTTGGAGTTGAATTCATGCTTGAATGATACATGCATGTCCATGCTTTCATTATAGTTCATGATTTTAGAATGTTTTCCAACTATTGAGCTCTCTAGAGCAAGATTTGAAGATTAAATTGGGTTTGAAGCTCATGCATTGCATGTTTTAAACTTGTTCTTGAAAATGGTTTGAAATTGGCTTCAATTGATCAACCCTTGGCCCTTGCATGTACAAAATAGCTTTTGAAACTTGTAATACATTGAGTTTAAAGTGTTTTTCCAGAATTTGGGGCCAAGAGGATGAGATTTGAGTGTTTGAATGCTTGGTTCGAACTTGGGAGACAACTGAAATTCCAGATTTTGCTTCCTCGCTCGAGGGAAGGATCCCTCGCACGAGCGAGCCCCGCGATTTTGCAAGCTCGCTCGAGCCGGCATCGAGCGTGGTATCGCGCGTAAAAATTTAACATCCAAGATTTTTATCGCTTTCATCGACCGCCGAGCGAAGGTAGGCTCGCCGAACCTTTATTTTGGTAGCTCGCCGAGCGAGCATCGAGCATCGGGCGAAGAAATTGAGCATCCAAATTTTATCGTTTCATCGAGCGCCGGCGAAGGATTGTTCGCCGAGCGAAGCCTTTGATTTTGGAATCTCGCCGATCGAAGGAAGGCTCGCCGAGCGAGACCAAAGAAACTTTGAAAGTGCCTTCCAACTGTATTTTTGCATCCTCATCGCATCCTAGGCATTCTTAGGCCTAGTTTAAGACATCTTAATGAGGATTTAAGCATAGAACCACACCGAGGAAATTTAGGATTTAATTATCATCCTTTCCGATGAAACTTAGTGTGTGTTCTATTCTTTATCGCTTAGGGTTGGCTTACGGGACGCGCTCTAGCTATTGATAGCCCAATCACCGTGAGTAACAGATGTGTAAAGATATGTTCAAATGGTTATCTTTTGAATCATCGAATCGATGTTATTTATCAATGAATGTATGTCCTATTTCAATCAGACAGGCATCCTTAGCACCCATTGTTATTGATCGTTACAGAGCTCGCTTGCTTTGTGGAACCATACCGATTGATGGCCATCATTATCTGGTTCTAAGACTCGTCCTTTTGGACCAACTGCTTATAGGCTATTGGATGTACCACATATGACTGCTTGATCAAATATCAGAAGATCGAACTCATCGCTTAAATGAACCGATTTCATTATCGTAAGGACATTCATTCATAACCTCTTTACGCTTATTGTTATTCACCGGGCTTTAGCTCACTGCTTATATATATATGTAGGTTCTCAACCAGAGCTAGGAGCGTGATTGGTCCCCGCTTTGTCACCACCTATGTGCCTCACCGTGAGGTTCCGAGACGCCATGTCATGGCTTGGGGTGTTTTTGTGTCCCCACTAGTCTCCTTTTTGTATTGTTGCACGCATCAGTATAGATCAGATAGACTGCTTTATCAAGACCGTAATCGAGGGATTAAGTCCATCAATGTTTGTACCGATTGTATATATCATCGGTTTGAATGCATATATGTATGAAAAATGTTTTTGGCATACGATTTTCACCAATGGACACTAGTTATATATCAGATTGGCTTCCGCCAGTTCGAACTCGTTTCATCAGATATCGTTTCAGAGGCCTTCGGTAATCTCTTGACATCGCCGGCTAAACCCATTAGGGCCGGTTTGGGTCGTGACAGAGTGGTATCGAGCGATACTTAACCACGAGTTATACCGCACACACGTGTCCAAATGAGCTATAGGGTGTCCTAGAAAAGTGATTAGGCATCTCATGAATTTGAAAAGTGTGTGCTTTTGATCGATCAATACATGATAAAATGTTAAACTGCTTAATTAAGCAATCGCTTATAATGATAATCAGATAATCGCTATAGTGAAATGGATAATGCAATGAAATCAAGCATCATCCTCCGAGGCCGTAATGGCCGACCGAACAAATGATGGAACTGTAATTGAAAGATCGACCGACAATGTAACCAACCGCCTCACCTTCCTCCTCCTGCAACCGAATGTAATGCACCAAATGTACAAAATGTGAATGTTAATGAGATGGATATTATTGCAATCGACTAAATTCAAAGAAAATGAAACCGCCTCTTTCAGGAGGCTTAGAACCGTAAAGGTCAAGCTTGGGTTCTGAAACCGAAAAAGTCGTTTGAAGTGTTTCCATGCTCGTACATAAAGTATTGTTAGCCACCTTTACCCCGCAGAAGAAGCTAGAAGGTGGTGGATGTTAACCCGTGCAAACACCGTAATGACTTGGGCTCGCTTCAAGGAGTCCTTCTTGAAAAATATTTTCCTCAATGCATCCCGGATGTAAAAGTGATCTGAGTTTGAACAACGCGACAGGCAAATTGTCATTGCAGAGTATGAGAAGCAATTTATCGAACTTATAGGTATGCACCACATATGGTGGATACCGATTACAAGAAAGCCAGAGATTTGAAGGCGGCCTCAATGTCGCTATACAGATCGGATAAATGTTTTGAAAATGCCAACTTATGTAGGTGTTCTTGACCGGCTTTGATGGCCGAGGTAAATATTGTAGCGGTGAAACAATCAAGCACCGACAAGTGAGTGGCAAGGAAAAAGGTGGTTTCAAATTTAAGAAAGGCAAGCATAACCCAACCAACAAGAAATGTATCACGGGTCGACGACTCAGCCCCAAGGGAGTGGGTTTACTCCCGTTTCTACATGTGGCAACAAGCACAAGGAGTTTGCTATCGTTTCGAGCTTGTTTCAGATGTGGCAAAGTGGGCCACAGGATTAAAGATCGCCTTCACTCCACCATTTAGTGGTAAGAAAGATCAAATGTAGCAATCAAGCCTAACCCCAAAACTACCGAAAGAGCCTATGAGGCAGGAGTATTTGCCCTAGTACGGAGACGCTCGTAATCGAGACCGTTGTGTCGTATCCTCTCTATTTGTGCTCAAAATACATATGTACTGATTGATTCGGAGTCTACACATTCTTATGTGTAGCATGCTTTTTCACAGAAATTGAATAGACCCTTAGAACCCATGAATTACTTGTTAGTCAGATCATCACCGTTGGGGATCTATGACATGTGCATATATGTATCCCGCCAGAGATTATTGTTGGATATGCATCTGCTTATTGATTTGCTACCGCTGAATATAGATCATTTTGATGTGATATTGGGGATGGATTGGCTACGTAAATATCATGCTACTATAGACCGTAACAAAACAAGTAGTTTTTCATCCACCGGGTTTGCCGGAATTTGTGTTTATCGAGTGGAGTAGTACCTCCTCCATACCGATTTCTTCAGAAGGTCACAAATTGATTAGAAAGGGGTGTAAGGGATATCTGTTCAGATCGATCAGATTATCGATAATGTTAAACCGATGTGAATTGCATTCCTATAGTTAGAGAATTCCTATGTATTTCCAGATGATCTACCAGGATTTGATTGACAGGAGATTGAGTTTATCTGACGTAGTACCGCACACACCAAGCTATCTAAAGCTCCCAATGGCTCCAACCGAATCGAAGAATCAAGGTACAATTGCAGAACTGTTAGACAAGAAGTTTATCGTGCCCAAGATTTCACCGTGGGTGCACCTGCTTTTGTTTGTAAAAAGAAAGACGGCTCATTGAGATCTGTATTGACTATCGTGAATCGAACAAGGTAATCAGAAGAATAAATACCCATTACACAGATTGATGACTTATTTGATCGCCATGTGGTGCACAAGTGTTTTCCAAGATTGATCTTAGATCGGGTATCACCAACCGAAAGTCAAACCGAAGACATTGATAAATCGCTTTAGAACAAGGTATGGCCATTATGAATTTCTAGTTATGCCATTCGAGTCACTTAATGCCCCAAATGCATTTATGGACCTTATGAATGTAATTTTTAAACCATACCTTGACGATTTTATTGTGGTATTTATTGATGACATATTGATTTATTCTAAGACCGTTGAAGACCATGAACATCATCTAAGGTTAGCCTTGCAAACCTTAAGAGAATGTAAATCAGATGCTAAATTGTCTAAGTGTGAGTTTTGGCTTGACCATGTGATGTTTTTGGGACATGTTGTTAAAAGATGGAATTTTGATCCACGTAAAATTGAAGTCAGAGTGAATCGCCTAGACCAACAAATGTGATCAAGTCCAAGCTTTTTGGGATTGGGATATTACGTAAGATTTGTCAAAGATTTCTAAGATTGCCTTACCACCGACTGGGGTATCATTTGATGGAATCAACATTTCAAGAATTGAAAACCGACTTGTGATCGACCGATTCTCGACCTTACCTTCGTGTACGGATGGTTATACTGTGGTTTAGTGATGCTTCTCATAAAGGTTTAGGGTGTGTTTTAATGCGTAATGGGAGAGTTATTGCTTATGCTTCCGCTTGAGACCACATGAAAAGAACTACCCAACACATGATTTAGAGCTTGTCGCAAAGAGTTTTCGCTGAAAATTTGGCCACTATTTGTATGGAGCGACATGTGAAGTGTATATCGACCACAAGAGCTCAAGTACTTTTTCACTCGTAAAGAATCAATATGAGACAATGGAGATGGCTTGAACGATCAAAGACTATGACCTACAGATTCTCAGATTATCCGAAAAGCCAACACCGCTGCCGATGCTTGAGCCGAAAATCGATTGCCAACTTAGCCTGCTTGTCGATCGACGTAAAGAGTTGCTTTGATCCGAAAAGTCCGAAATTGAAATCGCTTTTGAAGGAACAAGGTGGAACCTTAGTCGCTATTTCGCCAACCAAATTTTGATTGAGGAAATTAAAGAAAACAACAACCGGATGATTACTTGAAGAAGGTTATCAAGAAAGGGATTCAAAACCGAGACCGGGGTTCAAATTTGAGAACAATGTAATCGAAATTCCAAGACAGACTGGTGTACCAAATGACACCGAATTGAAAAGAAGAGTTCGCAAGAAGGCCACAGTCAAGTTCTCTATTCACCCAGTGGAATACGAAAATGTACCAAGATTTGAAACAACATTTCGTGGCCAGAATGAAGAAGGAGATCGCCGACTTTTGTGTCTAAGTGTTCCATTGTCAATGTGTCAAAGTCAACATCAACGACCGGATTATCGCAACCCTTACCCATACCAGAATGGAAATGGGAGCATATCACGATGGATTTTATCGTTGGATTACCTCGCCCAGAAAGGTATGGACTCTATTTGGGTTATTGTTGATAGATCGACTAAATCAAGACACTTCCTACCACAAGACAATCTATAATGCGGATAAATTGGTCATTATCTATATTGATGAAATTGTGAGATTGCACGAGTGCCTGCTTTATTGTTTGGATTCAAGTTTACATCGAGGCAGAGCCTACAGATCGCATTGCATCGAATTGAGGCCGAGTAGTGCCTATCATCCTCGACAGATGGACAAATGTAAAGGACCATCCAAACTCTAGAGGACCCATCGAGAATGTGTGTACCGGACTTTCAGTGGAAATTGGGAAAGTCATTTGTCATATCGAATTCGCCACAACAACAGCCTACCATTCGAGTATTGGAATGGCGCTTTCGAGGCATTGTATGGCAGAAAATGTAGATCTCCAATCGAAGTTGGAGATGGGCCGTTGTTGGGCCCGAAATTGTTTATGAAACAACCGAAAAGGTAAAATCGATACAAAGAAAGACCTAAAACCGCATGCAGTAGACAAGAGTTATGCAGATGTCGAAGACGGATAGAGAGTATGAAGTGGGTGATCACGTTTTTGTGAAAGTGACACCAATGAAAGGCCGCACTGCTTTTGGAGTCAAAGGCAAGTTAGCGCCGAGGTATGCCTGACCGCACGATTATTGAGAAAATCAATCCCGGCGTATCAAGTTGCGCCCTCCCGAAATGGAGCATATGCATAACGCCTTCCACATTTCGATGTTGAGAGACTATCTTCGTGATCCGCTTCATGTGATCGAGCCTACCCGATCGTGTTGAGTGATGACTACACTTACGAGGAACGGCCTATACATTGTAAATCGACGGATCAAGAAACCGAGGAACAAGGAAATTCCACTAGTGAAAGTTGATCGCGTAACCATGGTGGTGTGTATGCCACCTGGGAAAGGGAAGATGACATGGCTAGGCGATATCCGGATTTGTTCCCGCTGGAACCTGTTTTCTTCCAGACTGAAGGTAACTCGAGTTTAGAGGACTAAACTCCTTATAAGGAGGAGATCAGAATAACCCTCGTGATAGATTACCAGATAACCAATCAATTATATATCGACATCGATAAACCGGACCGTTAATGACCGATAATTGAACTGATTAAAGTATCGATGCATCGATTGAAATCAAATCAAAATCAATAAATTTACATACTGAATTGCATGTTTTATCTGCTGATTGTTTGACTACTTGTTTAAATGTATGTGTTTAAACTGTTAATTGAAGGCCTTATCGGCGGCCGATTTAGAAACCGCTTGATGTGTTATGATCAAGAGAATATTTATGATTTTATGGTATTTTTATCCGAAAATTGATTAGGAATGATTAAACTAGATTAAAATGAGTTAATTGCCAAGTTCAACTTAATTACTAAATTGCCACCTTAGTGGACCTTTTGTTTAAACAATTATAATGAGCCTTATTACATGTTGAGCATCATTTCATCAGCCCTTGTTCTTGACCATAGCCAAATTACTTAGAGAGAGTGAGAGAGGGTTAGATTCATCTTGTTCTTGATGATTCGCTTTGGTGACTTGAAGATTGAAGTGTATGTGCATGAATTGAGCTTGCTAGACTTGAATTTAGACTCTAGGTAAGAGAAATCTATGTTCTTCTTGTGGTTTTGAGTCTTATCTTACATGATTCTTGCTCATTTGTAGAATTAAACCATGATTGAGCTCATATAGGTTGATTCAAGATAGAATTCATGCATGCATGTAGAGATTAGTGAATTTGGAGTTGAATTCATGCTTGAATGATACATGCATGTCCATGCTTTCATTATAGTTCATGATTTTAGAATGTTTTCCAACTATTGAGCTCTCTAGAGCAAGATTTGAAGATTAAATTGGGTTTGAAGCTCATGCATTGCATGTTTTAAACTTGTTCTTGAAAATGGTTTGAAATTGGCTTCAATTGATCAACCCTTGGCCCTTGCATGTACAAAATAGCTTTTGAAACTTGTAATACATTGAGTTTAAAGTGTTTTTCCAGAATTTGGGGCCAAGAGGATGAGATTTGAGTGTTTGAATGCTTGGTTCGAACTTGGGAGACAACTGAAATTCCAGATTTTGCTTCCTCGCCGAGCGAGGATTCTCGCCGAGCGAGCCTCGCGATTTGCAAGCTCGCCGAGCGGCATCGAGCGTGGTATCGCGCGGAAAAATCTAACATCCAAGATTTTTATCGTTTCATCGACCGCCGAAGCGAAGGTAGGCTCGCTCGAGCGAACCCTTTGATTTTGGAAGCTCGCTCGAGCGAGCATCGAGCGAGCATCGGGCGAAGAATTTGAGCATCCAGTATTTTTACTGTTCATCAGATCGCTCGAGCGAAGGATTGTTCGCTCGAGCGAAGCCTTTGTTTTTGCAACCTCGCTCGAGCGAAGGAAGGCTCGCTCGAGCGAGGCCCCTGCCAAAGAAACTTTTGAAAGTGCCTTCCAATCGTATTTTTGCATCCTCATCGCATCCTAGGCATTCTTAGGCCTAGTTTAAGACATCTTAATGAGGATTTAAGCATAGAACCACACCGAGGAAATTTAGGGATTTAATTATCATCCTTTCCGATCGTAAACTTAGTGTGTGTTCTATTCACATCGCTTAGGGTTGGCTTACGGACGCCTTTAGCTATTGATAGCCCAATCACCGTGAGTAATGATGTAAAGATATGTTCAAATGGTTATCTTTTGAATATGCCATCCTAACTGCATCGAATCGATGTTATTTATCAATGAATGTATGTCCTATTTCAATCAGACAGGCATCCTTAGCACCCATTGTTATTGATCGTTACAGTAGCTCGCTTGCTTCTTGTGGAACCATATCGATTGATGGCCATCATTTAAGACTCGGTCCTTTTGGACCAACTGCTTATAGGCTATTGGATGTACCACATATGACGTTGATCAAATATCAGAAGATCAACTCATGCTTAAATGAACTGATTTCATTATCAGAAGGACATTCATTCATAACCTCTTTACGCTTATTGTTATTCACCGGGCTTT
Source organism: Camellia lanceoleosa (assembly GCA_025200525.1). NCBI lineage: Eukaryota > Viridiplantae > Streptophyta > Magnoliopsida > Ericales > Theaceae > Camellia > Camellia lanceoleosa. Next base: position 59,149,604 of record CM045770.1, on the reverse strand, counting down.
AGCTCACTGCTTATATATATATGTAGGTTCTCGAAATTAACCAGAGCTAGGAGCGTGATTGGTCCCCGCTTTGTCACCAAATTTATGTGCCTCACCGTGAGGTTCCGAGACGCCATGTCATGGCTTGGGGTGTTTTTGTGTCCCCACTAGTCTCCTATGCTTTGTATTGTTGCACGTTATCAGATAGATCAGATAGACTGCTTTTATCAGACCGTAATCGAGGGATTAAGTCCCGCATCAATGTTTGTACCGATTGTATATGGTTTGAATGCATATATGTATGAAAAATGTTTTTGGCATACAGATTTTCACAGCTCAATGGACACTAGTTATATACTGTATTGGCTTCCGCCAGTTCTCGAACTCGCTTCATCAGATATCGCTTCAGAGGCCTTTAATCTCGGACATCGCCATTCTGCTAAACCCATTAGGGCCGGGTTTGGGTCGTGACATTTGTCCTTAGCCGATGTCTTTGCTTGCCGAGGTGTTTTGCCATCTAGCTTGTTGTATACGTTTTGTCAGAGACTTGTCTTGTCAATCAGTCACCTTTTTAGTTAAACCAACCCGGTGACGCCACGTGTCCGAGCTGGAGGCTAAGTCAGCCGACAGGCCTATAACACATCATTTGGTATTCTTTTTGGCATCATTTGGTCTCAATCTTTGTTCCTTTTAGAGAGAGAAGCTCTAGAACAAGGAGTAAGAGTTTTAGAGAGAGAAGTGGAGTTCGAGCTCGATCTTGGAAGATCCAGCATTTAGATTTGAGTTTGGAGGTTAGATTCTTGCTCTACTTTGGTTACTCTTGTTGGTTATCTAGCTGCATTGCATGATTGAGTTTGTTTTGCATGCCATGCATCGATTTGAAGTTTGTTTTAGAAAGAGAAAGTTAGTATTCATGTGTTCTTGATGAAAGTCCCCTTTTGATCCGAAAGTTGGACCAGGGACTGTGTTCTTGTGTTTGTTCTTGCATGTTCCTTGGTTAGGCACCTAAGTCCACGTTTTTTTTTAACTCTTAGCATGTTTGTTTGTTTTGTTATTGACCTAGATTCGGTGTGAGTGCCGAGGTCATTGCATGTATGTAAAGCCTGCTTTTGAGAATATGGTTTGCCATGTGATTGTAGGACTTTGATCTTTGCTTGAGCCTACACCTGAAGACCGAGGTGAGTGGTGCTTTTAATAAAGCTATGTTATAAAGCTTTTGACAAACCTTGCTTGTTTCGCTTTGATAAAAGTATTCGTTAAGCATGAATGATTAGCCTATTTTGATGTATTGGTTATGAGCTTGTTTGATGATATCCTTGGAAAGTCCTCAGGCCGGAGGACGTTAAACTTTGCAAAGACTAAGTGTAAAAAGGTAAGTATGAACCTTGTCTTGATAACGTCCTTGTAATGAGTTTGAGCCTTGTCTTGATATCCCTGGAAAGTCCCTTGTACTGGAGGACTCTAAACTTTCGCAGTACCATCTTGTTAAAAAGGATACGGCCCTATCTTGAGAAGATGAAATGTTAAAGCGGGCTACGGGCCTAAGTAACACAAGTCCCTTGTACTGGAGGACTCTAAACTTTCGCAGTACCATCTTGTTAAAAAGGATACGGTCCTATCTTGAGAAGATGAAATGTTAAAGCGGGCTACGGGCCTAAGTAACACAAGTCCCTTGTACTGGAGGACTCTAAACTTTCGCAGTACCATTTTGTTAAAAAGGATACGGTCCTTTCTTGAAAAGATTAGGTGTTAAAGCGGGCTACGGGCCTAAGTAACACAAGTCCCTTGTGCTAGAGGACTTTAAACTTTCGTAGCATCACTTGGTCAAAAAGGGCTACGGGCCTAAGTGACATAAGATGGTGAAAAAGGGCTACGGGCCTAAGTCACATAAGCAAACAGGATTTGTAAGACTTGATAGATGAATACGGTTCATCTCTTGATTTGATACAGCTTGTTATGTTTGCCTGGAGGGGGACCTCGGCTACTACTTGTATGATTTCGGTATGTTTTGACTTGTAAGACTCGATAGGTGAATACGGTTCATCTCTTGGTTTGATACAGATTGTTATACCTCGTTTGGAAGGAACCTTGGTTAATGTTGGAATGGCTTGTCATGCTTTGTTTTGAATAGACTTCGGCTATTATTCATGCAAACCTTTATTTCTAGTACCATTTACTGAGTTTCCAAGCTCACCCCTCTCTATATATATGTAGGTGATGAGCAGGACGGCGGCGACGCCTAGAAGTATTTGTAAAGCTTGTTTTGGGATTTTTGCATATATCGGCTTTGTTTTGTGCTTACCTCGGCATTGTGTATTTACGTCCTACAGATCTTGAAAATTATGCTTCTTTGCTTGTAATCATTGTATTTTGTATATGTCGGCTGAGAAGCCTTTTGATCAGGATGTAACTGGAATTTTGTTTTGTTAGCTGCCGAAGTGCAGTCATGTTCTGTATGTTAACACATTCGATCTATGCACTGCTCTCATGGACCACGTGTATTTTGTTTTATTGCTTCCGCACTTGCTAGCCCCATATGTACGCTTTGTTTGTGTGTGAATTCTTGTAAGAGGCCTTTGGTAATCTCGGATTACTGGCCATCTCGGCACCGACCTACTAGGGGCGGGTTGGGGTCGTGACAATATATGTATTGTTCATTAATTATGATACTAACTATCATGTTGACAATGCAGGAATGCTGATGGAAGGCCCACAACAATTTAGATTTTAGTTATTTTTTTGTTTTACTTATTCAGTGAATTTCGAACAAATGTAATAAATTCTTATTTTTATTACTTTAATTATGCAATGTCAATATTTTCTTTTAAAATTACATATATTTTATGCTAACAATTTAAAAATATGTTTAACATAACTATGAATGGTTTTTTTTTTTTTATTTAAATTTAATCCCGTGCATAGCACGGGTGATATGCTAGTTATTTATATATGTGAATTGTAATTTTTAAATGTCTATTTTCTTTTTAAATGTCTTCTTTTTTTTCTTTTTTTTTATATTATATTAAAGTTTAATATTTTGATAATAATCATATGTGTTGGACTTTTCAAGGAATGAAATGTCTTCTTTTTTTATTATATTATATTAAAGGTTAATATTTTGATAATAATCATATGTGTTGGACTTTTTAAGAATTTTTTTTTTTATATGCATTAAAATATTATTATGAGGGATAATAATTATATGTATTGGGACTTTTCAAGGAATTCATATGTGTTGGATTTCAAAAAAAAATTTCATGCTTGTTCTTAATGCATTAAAGTATTATTATGAGGGTAAGACTTAGGGATTGGGAGAAGTTAATAAATGCTAAGGTTTTTTTTTTTTTAAATCAAAAAATCAAAAAATTTAGATTGGGAGATTGGAGCTCCCACAAGGCTTGGGGTTAAAAATCCCCTTTTGCTTAATATATAACTAGCCTATCACCCGTGCTATATACGGGACAATTACAGATATTTATATTTATTTTATATTTTTTTAATACATAAATTATTTTTTTTAAGATTTTTTTTCTTATCACTAACCATAGTGTATGAGGGAAGTTGAAAAGGGTACTGCAGTAACTATACACGAATTGTATCTATAATTATTTGTATAAGGGGATTTTAAATGCTGATCAGTGGATTTTGACCAAATCAATAATTGCAGGCATGTGGAAAGCTATGTGGATTGAAAAAAGTTAATAAATGCTAATCAGGGGATTTAGATCAAATCAATAAATCCTGAGTTTTTTTTTTTAAATAAAAAATTTTAAAAATTCAGATTGGGATATCGAAGCTTCCATGGGCCTTGGGGGTTAAACCCCCTTTTGCTTAATATATAGTATAGATATAGATAGATAGATAGATATATCTTTTTATTTTTATTTTTGTGTGGTTTCTATTCGGGTATTTTTTTTTCAATTTATTTAAGATGGAGTTGTGGGTATCTTTTTTTTTAAAAATTTAATTTATCTGTGGTTTCCATTTGTTTTTAATTATTATTATTTAGGTAAGTTATGATGTGAGTTAGATATGTGATAGACATGTGAGTTTTATTCATTTAAAGTTTATTTAGATAAATAAACTTTAAAGATTTTTTTTTTAGTTTTTTAGTTTTTTATTTTTTTTTTGTTATCTTATAATATAATATATAAAATATAGGTAGATATCTACAACTTTAATAGAAAATATTATCTGATTTTTTTGGAAAGAGAAAATGATTGCAAGTTGTAATATTTTTTTTTTTGAAAACTTATGAGAGAGATTAGGAGGGAGAGATTATGAAATATTTTTGTTATTAAATAAATAAATCAGTAAATAGTTTTTTTTAATCTATTTTGTAAATTAAAAATCAATAATTTTGGAAAAATGATTAATTTTTCCCATTAAGTGATTTAAAATTTTGATAGATATACATAAAAAAAATACATAATTATATTATTAAATCACAATTCAAATTTAGATGTTATATTTTTTTGAGATCTATAGCTAAATTCTTTTCTTTTTTTTTTAAATTTTTGTGTGTAACCATAGTGTATAAGAGAAATTGAAAAGGGTGTTGCAATAATTATGAGAGAAGTCAAAAGGGATTGTGGGTTGGGAAATGTCAATAAATACTAAGGTTGGGTTGGGAAAAGTCAATAAATGCTGAGGTTTTTTTTTTAAATCAAAAAATTAAAAAATTAGGATTAGGAGATTGGAGCTCCTATCTGATTTTTTGGAGAAGAGAAAATGAATGCAAGTTTTAATATTTTTTTTTTTGAAAATTTGTGAGAGAGATTATGAAATATTTTTGTTATTAAATAAATAAATCAGTCAATAGTTTTTTTAATCTATTTCGTAAATTAAAAATCAATAATTCTGGAAAATTGATTAATTTGTCCCATTAAGTGATTTAAAATTTTGACAGATATACATAAAAAAAAATACATAATTATATTATTAAATCATAATTCAAATTTAAATGTTCTATCTTTTTGAGATCTATAGCTAAATTCTTATCTTTTTTTATTTTTTATTTTTGTGTGTAATCATAGTTTATGGGAGAAATTAAAAAGGACGTTGCAATAATTATGAGAGAAGTCAAAAGAGATTGTAGGTTGAAAAAAGTCAATAAATGCTGAGGTTTTTTTTTTTTAAATCAAAAAATTAGAAAATTAGGATTAGGAGATTGGAGCTCCCATAGGCCTTGGGGTTAAAAACCCCCTTTTGCTTAATATATAACTAGCATATCACCCGTGTTATGCACGGGATAATTATAGATATTTATATTTGTTTTCATTTTTTTTAATATATAAATTAAATACATGGGGTTTGACCGAGGAGTTTGAAAGAAATTAATAAGTGTTTATTTATTTATTTAAGAGGCATTTACACAATAATTACATGGGTCTCTTGGGGATGCAAATAGTAAGGAAATTAGGATTTCATTTATTGCGTTATTCATTTAATAAGTGTAATTATTATAAATTAAGTGTTTATTGTAATCAATAGTGTAATTATTACAATCTTTGAACCAATCACCATGTCAATTTTTTTTTTAAAAAAATATTAAAAAATCAGGAAATTAGGATTTTTTAATATATAAATTAAATACATGGGGTTTGACCGAGGAGTTTGAAAGAATTTAATAAGTGTTTATTTATTTATTTAAGAGGCATTTACACAATAATTACATAATATATAAATTAAATACATGTGGTTTGACCGAGGAGTTTGAAAGAATTTAATAAGTGTTTATTTATTTATTTAAAGGCATTTACACAATAATTACATGGGTCTCTTGAGGATGCAAAAAGTAAGGAAATTATGATTTCATTTATTGCGTTATTCATTTAATAAGTGTAATTATTATAAATTAAGTGTTTATTGTAATCAATAGTGTAATTATTACAATCTTTGAACCAATCACAAATCACCAAGTTAGGATTGACATGTTGGAGCTTCCACAAGCCTTGGGTTTTAAAAGACCCTTTTCCTTAATATATAGACTAGCATATCACCCGTGCTATGCACGGATTGTGTTTACAATTACTTATATATGGAAATTGTGATTTTTAAATTTTTTTTTAAATGTCTTCTCTTTTTTTTTTCCTTTTTAATATTATATTAAAATTTAATATTTTGATAATAATTATGTGTGTTGGATTTTTCAAGGAATTAAATGTCTTTTTTTTATTATATTATATTAAAATTTAATATTTTGATAATAATCATATGTGTTGGACTTTCAAGAAAAAAAATTTTATGCTTGTTCTTAATGCATTAAAGTGTTATTATGAGGGATAATAATCATATGTGTTGGGACTTTTCAAGGAATTCATATGTGTTGGATTTCAAAAAATTTATTTTATGCTTGTTCTTAATACATTAAAGTGTTATTATGAGGGTAAGACTTGGGAGTTGTGAGAAGTTAATAAATGCTAAGATTTTTTTTTTTTAAATCAAAAAATTAAGAAATTTAGATTGGGAGTTTGGAGCTTCCACAAAGCTTGGGATTAAAAACCCCCTTTTGCTTAATATATAGTATAGACTAGCCTATCACCCGTGCTATGCACGGGATAATTATAGATATTTATATTTATTTTTGATTTTTTTAATATAAAAACTATGTTTTTAAGATTTTTTATAAAAATAATTTAATAATCTTATCACTAACCATAGTATATGGAAAAAGTTGAAAAAGGTACTACAGTAACTATACACGGATTGTATCTATAATTATTTATATGAGGGGATTTTAAATGCTGATCAGGGAATTTTGACCAAATCAATAAATGCAAGCATATGGAAAAACATGTGGATTAAAAAATTTAATAAATGCTGATAAGGGATTTTGATCAAATCAATAAATACTGAGTTTTTTTTTTTAATAAAAAATTTAGAAAATTCAGATTGTGATGTTAAACCTCCCACAAGTCTTAGGGGTTAAAAACCCCCTTTTGCTTAATATATAGTATTAGCCTATCACCCGTGCTATGCACGGGATAATTATAAATATTTATATTTATTTTAAATTTTTTAATATATAAATTATATGTTTTAAATTTTTTTATAAAAATAATTTAACAATCTTATCACTAACTATAGTGTATAAGATAAGTTGAAAAGGGTATTGCAGTAATTATGCATGGATTGTATCTATAATTATTTGTATGAAAGGATTTTAAATGCTGATCAGGGAATTTTGACCAAATCAATAAATGTAGGCATGTGGAAAGACATGTGGATTAAAAAAAGTTAATAAATGCTGATCAGGGAATTTTGACCAAATCAATAAATGTGAGTTTTTTTTTTAAATAAAAAATTTAGAAAATTCAGATTGACATATTGAAGTACCCACAGGCCTTGGGGGTTAAAAATTCCCTTTTGCATAATATATAGTATAGACTAGCATATCACCCGTGCTATGCACGGATTGTGTTTACAATTATCTATATATTTGAATTGTGATTTTTAAATGTTTTTTTTAAATGTCTTCTTTTTTTTCTTTTTTATATTATATTAAAGTTTAATATTTTGATAATAATCATATGTGTTGGACTTTTTAAGAAATTTTTTTTATACTTGTTCTTAATGCATTAAAATGTTATTATGAGGGATAATAATCATATATGTTGGGATTTTTCAAGAAATTCATGTGTTGGATTTCAAAGAATTTTTTTATACTTGTTCTTAATGCATTAAAGTGTTATTATGAGGGTAAGATTTGGGAGTTGTGAGAAGTTAATAAATGCTAAGATTTTTTTTAAAAAAAAAATCAAAAAATCAAGAAATTTAGATTAGGAGATTGGAGCTCCCACAAGGTTTGGGGTTAAAAACCTCATTTTACTTAATATATAACTAGCATATCACCCGTGCTATGCACGGGTTGTGTTTCACCATTTTATCTTTTTTTTTTTTCTTTTTTTATACTATATTAAAATTTAATATTTTGATACTAATCATATGTGTTGGACTTTTCAAAGAATTTATATGTGATGGATTTTTCAAGGAATTCATATGTACTTCACAATTATTTCTATATATGTGAATTGTGATTTTTAAATGTCTTTTTTTTTAATATTATATTGAAGTGTAATATTTTGATGATAATCATATGTGTGGGACTTTCAAGAAATTCATATGTGTTGGACTTTTTAAGGAAATTTTTTTTTTATGATTGTTCTTAATGCATTAAAGTATTATTATGAGGGATAATAATCGAATGTATTGGGACTTTTTATAGCGATCCCGGGTTTACCCTTGTTGTACAGTGATCCAGACATGTGTCCGTTGGTGTTGGTAGTTGATTATTATCTTGTTTACATCCTTTTATACCTTGTATTTGAGTTATGGGATGTGTTGAGTAGGTTTGTTACAGGTTGGTTGAACTTAGGAACCAATTCTAGTCGCCCAGGTTTTTGGCTGGTCCGCTCGAGCGGAGAGGTTTACGCTCGAGCGGGGACCTTGTTGTTGCTTGTACGCTCGAGCGGGGTTTTGGGCGCTCGAGCGGAGAATACACCCATCCGGTATCTTGTGCTTATGCAAAACTTCTACAGGTGTGGTTTCTACGCTCGAGCGGGTTTTCTGAGCTCGAGCGGGTTGCGCTCGAGCGGGATTGTTGGCTTTCGGCGGGCAGACTTTGGTGAGAGTTACGGGAGAGAGATTTACGCTCGGCGACCGGCCGATTTCACGCCGAGCGAACTTTATTTCTGTTTCTTGGAGCTCGAGCGGACCTTGTTGGGCTCGAGCGGACCATGTTTTATGTGTCTCTACGCTCGAGCGGTGTGTTTTACGCTCGAGCGGACCTGTCGTATAACTGAGAGTGGCTGGGCATTTTAAATCACTTTTCACTTTTCTTTCTCTCTCCTACTTTTCCAAAACGCCATTTTCAGAGCTTCTCACTCTAAAACCATAACTTCTCTCTAGGGTTTGATCTAGGTAGAGTGTTCTTCTTCCCTTCGGCCTTTGTAAAGGTTGGGTTGATCGTCGGGGGTGTCGTTTTGATCCGAAAAGTTTGGTGTTTGGAGCGTTTTGATTTTGGTCACTTATCCATTCGAGCTCCAACTTTGAGGTAGGGATAACCTACTCCTCTCTATGAGTTTTGTCTTTAAATTTTAGTATTTTGAGATGTTGGGGTTGATTTGGTAATTTTGTGAAAGTTTGGGGCTTTTATGTAATTTTATGAAAGTTGGGGTTTTATTTAAAATAAACCTATATGCATGTTTAGTATTGAGAAATGAGATTAATGTAGAATTATTGGTGAAAAATGGAACCATAAGGGTTGAAATGTTAATTATGGAAAATGCCCTAATTACATTGATTGATTAATTTGAATAATTAATTGTGGGAAATGAGGAATTGGGTTGAAAATGTTGAGATTGGAAGTACACGGGAAAAAGGGGTGTAGTTGAATTTCTTATCACTCACCGAATTGAAATGTTGATTTAGTATCCATTTTGTGTAGTTATTTTCTGTATAGAAATAACTGCTTTGGGCTATCGGTGAAGGATAGTCTTGATTGTTGTAGACAATGCATGATGATTAGGCAAATTGAAACTAATCAATGGAATGTGTCATAGAGTATGACGGTCGTTAGAATACATTAATTTTATGTATTGATTGATTGTGTATAGAACCTATGTGTTTATATGCACTTCATGTAGAGGAGGAGATGGGGGATGTACTCCGCAGTTTAGGGGAAGATGGGGGATGTACCTCTAAACCGGATAGTGTTGGAAGGAGATGGGGGATGTACTCCGTAGATACAGCTCATATGCTTATCTTTGAGAAGTATAGATATAGCTCATACGCTTGTCTAGAGAAGAGTAGATATAGCTCCTATGCTTGTTGTTATTGTGTGATATAGTTCTTATACTTATCTGTTGAGACGTTGATACAGCTCATATGCTTATCGGTTAATGTGATGACATAGCTAATGTACCTATCTGTCGAAAATGGAAAATGAAAGGTAACATAGACTTGTAAGTTATGTAATCAAAATGTGGTATAAGTGGATGTTTCGGTGTTAGCCATCTATCAACTGCTAATCTTTTAGTCATTGTTCATAGTTGGTTTAGTGTATTTCTACTGGGCTGTGGCTCACCCTATATGGGAACATCATTTTCAGGTACAGGCAGCATGCCACCTCCAAGGACATAGCTTGGGAGGCTAGAGGCGGACCGACTTTTTTGTGTCTTTCTTTGATGTATTACATGTAAATTCAAGCCAAGGGCTTAATGTGTAAATGAGTTAGCACTCTACTTTTTGTAACCAAGTGTTAACTTGGAAAGCTGTAAGCCCTTAGGGCATTTGCTTTTGTTGTTAACATGTAATACTTTTTGTAGTGAAACTCTGTTAATGGAAGAATGTGGATCTTTTATACATATCAATACATGTCTTTATTGTTGGGTTTTATGTTGTTATTTTGAGGGCGTTACAGGGTTGGTAGTGTTGTACCACCGGGGTATAATCCGCGAGGGCGGAGTGAGCTTAGTGGTCTACTTGCTAGCTTTTTGAATGGTGAGTGTGACGAGACCCAGATCGTATTGCCGAAGGTGGTGTGTGAGTATTCAGATGTTTTTCCCGAGGATCTCGTTGGTTTTCCACCTCACCGTGAGGTAGAGTTCTCCATTGATTTAGTGCCCGGCACGGCGCCGATTTCTATGGCACCTTATCGTTTTGCCCCAGCCGAGTTGAGTGAGTTGAAGATTCAGCTCTAGGAATTGTTAGATAAGGGGTTTGTTCGCCCTAGTGTTTCGCCGTGGGGAGCACCGGCCCTCTTTGCTAAAAAGAAAGATGGTGCCTTGAGATTGTGTATCGATTACCGGAAGTTGAATCAGGCTATGGTCAAGAATAAGTACCCTATGCCTCATATAGATGATCTGTTCGACCAGTTGAAGGATTCCCGTTGTTTCTCTAAGATAGACTTGAGATTGGGTTACCACCAATTGAGGGTCAGGGAGGAGGATATTCCGAAGACGGCATTCCGTACGCGGTATGGCCATTACGAGTTTCTGGTGATGCCATTTGGGCTTACCAATGCACCGGCAGTCTTTATGGACTTGATGAACCGGATCTTCCGAGAATTCTTGGATCATTTTGTGGTCGTCTTCGTGGACGAAATCCTGATTTATTCACCTTCAGAGTAGGAGCACGAGGCACACTTGAGAGTGGTGCTTGAGCTACTTAGAGCCCATAGGCTATACACCAAGTTTGGGAAATGTGAGTTCTGGCTAGGAGAAGTCAAGTTCTTAGGCCATGTGGTATCTAGGGAAGGGGTGTCGGTTGATACATCCAAGGCGAGGCGTAAGATTGGGCCTGACCCTACGAGTGTGTTTGAGATCCGCAGTTTTCTGGGATTAGCTGGGTATTATCGCCGGTTTGTGAAAGCTTTCTCCAGGTTAGCTTCACCATTAACTAGACTGACTCGGAAGGGAGTCAAATTCGTATGGAGTGAGACTTGTGAAAAGTCGTTCCAAGAGCTAAAAGTTAGATTGACCACCGCTCCGGTTTTAATTATTCCAGAGAGAGGGTTGGGTTATGCAGTTTATTGTGATGCCTCACGAGAGGGTTTGGGTTGTGTGTTGATGCAAGAGGGGAAAGTGGTAGCTTATGGCTCACGTCAGTTGAAAATTTATGAGAAGAATTACCCTACCCATGACCTAGACTTAGCAGCAGTGATCTTTGCCTTGAAAATTTGGAGGCACTACCTTTATGGTGAGAGATTCGAGGTGTTTTCGGATCATAAGAGTCTGAAATATCTGTTTACACAGAAAGACTTGAACTTGAGGCAGAGGAGGTGGATGGAGTTTATTGAGGATTACGACTTCGAGTTGCATTATCATCCGGGGAAGGCCAATGTTGTGGCCAATGGCCTTAGCAGAAAATCCATAGGTGATGTAGCTTGTATAGCCATCCGGGAGTGGGGGATGTTGGGGGCACTTGGTGAGTTCGATTTGCATCTGAGCGAATCTGTTGAGGCTGCGGCCTTGTTTTCTGTTGTTGCGCAGCCTACACTTGTGACTAAAGTGTTAGAGGCACAGAGAGGTGACCTTGAGGTAGAATCCCTCTTAGAGAAAATCTCTAGTGAGAAAGTTGAGAAGGGTTTGACGGTGTATCCCGACCTGAGTGTGAGATACCGAGACCGTTTGTTTGTGCCGGAGTCTTGTCGAGAGGAAGTGCTCCGAGAGTTCCATCATTCGCGCCTTGCGGTGCATCCGGAGGGTACTAAGATGTATCGGGATTTGGGTCGCCAGTTTTGGTGGCGGAGTATGAAGAGAGATGTGGCAGTTTTCGTGTCTATGTGCCTTACTTGTCAGCAAGTGAAGGCCGAGCATCAGAGGCCAGCGGGTTTGTTGCAACCCTTGTCTATTGCCGAGTGGAAGTGGGAGCATGTCACTATGGACTTCGTTGTAGGTCTTCCGAGGACTCAGCGGGGTAGTGATGCAATTTGGGTGGTTGTAGACCGGTTGACTAAGTCGGCGCACTTCATTCCTATGCGCGTGAGAGATTCGGTAGACCATCTTGCCGATTTGTATATTCGGGACATAGTGAGGTTGCACGGGGTCCCAGTGACGATAGTCTCAGATAGAGATCCTCGTTTTATTACTAGATTGTGACAGAGTTTGCAGAGTGCCTTGGGCACTAAGTTGACTTTTAGTACGGCTTATCATCCGCAGACTGACGGGCAGTCCGAGCGTACTATTCAGATCCTTGAGGGCATGCTTCGAGGTTGTGTCCTTGATTTTAGTGGGACGTGGGAAAGGCACTTACCATTGGTGGAGTTTGCCTACAACAACAGTTTTCAATCTAGTATCGGTATGGCACCGTTTGAGACCTTGTATGGCCGACCATGTAGGTCTCCAGTTTGTTGGGCCGAGGTGGGTGATGCACCGTTGTTGGGTCCGGAGTTGGTTAGAGAGACGACGGAGAAAGTTGAGCTTATCCATAGGAGGCTTGTTACAGCCCAGAGTCGTCAGAAATCTTATGCTGACCGTAGGAGGCGACCTTTGGTGTTCGAGGTGGGGGATCATGTTTTTCTAAAAATATCACCTAGGCGAGGTCTGATGAGGTTTGGGAAGAGTGGGAAGTTATCCCCTCGATTCATCGGTCCCTTTGAGATCCTTGAGAGGATTGGGGAGGTTGTTTATCGCTTGGCTTTACCGCTGCAGTTGTCCAGAGTGCATGACGTGTTTCATGTGAGTATGCTTCGGAAGTATGAGCCGGATCCGTCCCACGTGTTAGATTGGACCGACTTAGAGGTAGATGAGGATGCCTCATATAAGGAGAGACCGGTTCGGGTCTTGGATAGACAGGATCAAGTCCTGCGTGGCAAGACCATCCCTTTAGTGAAGGTTTTGTGGAAACACCACGGAGTGGAGGAAGCCACTTGGGAACGTGAGTTGGAGGTCCGTGAGAAATATCTGGACTTGTTTGTTGATGTGTAGTCATGTATTGAGATTTTGTAATTTTAACGAACCTTAAGAACATTATGTATGTGTCTTAAATTATGAAACATTGTGAATGTTTTGGTTTATGGATATAGTGTGGAAACTTGCCTTGGAATGGAAGTTGATTATAATATTGCATATGTTGGCTATATTATAGAACTGGAGATGTATCATGAGTATTGATTATGATATGAAATTGTGAACCATGTCTGTTGGAAATGGAAGGGAAATGCATGTTGATGATGCACTTGTAATATATGTTGTTTTTACATATTGTGAGATGCCTCTTGATAAGAGGCGAAGTGACCGGTAATGGGTTGAGTTGTTGAATGCTGTAAGATAACATTGTTTAAAATGAAGAAAATCTTGTTTTCCAGAAACTTGCACTTAATTTCGGGGACGAAATTCTTTAAGGGGGGAAGGTTATAACGATTCCAGTATTCCCTTTACTGTTCAATTGTACTCCGGAACTCGGTTCCGTGGAGTTGGTAGTTGTGTCTATCTTGTTGTCGTCCTTTAATTGCAATTGTGTGAGTTTTGGGATGTTTTGGGCAGGTGTGTTACAGGTTGGTCGAGCCTGAGTCTCAAATCTAGTTGTCCAAGTTTTTGGTTTTACGCTCGAGCGGGTTGTTCTGCGCTCGAGCGGGGTTTAGTATTTGGCTTTCCGCTCGAGCAGAACTTCTTGCGCTCGAGCGGGATTTACACACTCACAGTATTTTTGTTTTTTGCAAAACTTCTGCATATGTAATTTCTACGCTCGAGCGGATTTCCTGCGCTCGAGCGGGCTTGTTGGCGCTCGAGCGGGTAGTACATTGTTGGTGTCAGTTCTGGGAGAGGGAAATCTGCGCTCGAGCGGACTGGTTTTTGCGCTCGAGCGGATGTATTTTATTCATGTGTCTTGGCGCTCGAGCGGGTATTCTTACGCTCGAGCGGACCCAGATTTTTGTTCTTGACGCTTGAGCGTTGTGTTTTCTGCTCGAGCGGGAATGTCATATATCAGTCGGCAGTTAGGCTTTTAAAATCACTTTTTACATACACACTCTCTCTCTTACTTTTCAAAAACACCATTTAAGAGCTTCTCTCTCTACATTCTTCACTTCTCTCTAAGTGTTGATCTAGCTAGAGTGTTTTCCAAACCTTTGGCCTTTACAAAAAGGTTGTTGATCGTCGTGGGCTATCCGTTGATCCAAGAATCTTGTAATTTGGAGCAACTTCCTTTTCGTCATCTTCTCTATTGGGTGTCATCTTTTGAGGTAGGGATTCCTACTCACTATTATGGTCTTTGACATAGATTTTTGGTTATTTTGGTAAAGTGTTGAAGTTGGTTGATTTTGAGGCTTAGGGTTTCAAAGTGTTATAATAGAGGGTTTGTCATTTTGATTCTTAAACTTGTATTTTGGGTCTCAAAATGATGATTTGGATGTTGGTTATTGATATTTGAACCTATGGGTTAACATTGAGAGTTGGGGAAGAAAATCCTAACTTGTATATAACTTAATTGGTATAATTAATTTGGAAAGCTATGGGTTTTATGAAATCGAATTGGAATTAATGAAATTGATTCATTATATTGTGAAATGATGGAGTTGAATTTATTAATGGCTCACTTTTGGATTACATTGTTATTTTATCTGTTGGAGCTTTTATTATCTGTTTAGAAATAATTGCTTGGGCTACCGGTAGAGGGTAGTTTGATTGTTGTAGACAATGCATGATGATTAGGCAAACTAAAACTAATCAATTCGAAGTGTCATAGAGTATGACGGTTGATAGAATACATTAACGATATGTAATGATTGATTATGTATATATATTGTGTGTGGAGGGGGGGAGAAGATAGGGGATGTACTCCACGGTTTAGGGGAAGATAGGAGATAGACCTCTAAACCGGTTGTTGATGGGGAGGAGATAGGGGATGGACTCCACTGATACAGCTTATATGCTTGTCAGTTAATGTGTGGATATAGCTAAATGCTTATCTAAGGAAGTGTTGATACAACTCATATGTTTATCATTGGAAGTGTTGATATAGCTAATATGCTTATCTGTCGAGATATTGATACAACTATTATGTTTATCTATTGTAAAATGGAAAACGTTTAATATGAGTCACTGTCTCATGTAAGTGGTTGGCCAGGTTCTGAGCCGTTGATGTAAGTTGTGAAGTTGATAAGAAATGGGTTATGAATTGATTTGTGGGAATTGAACATTTATCAACTGCTAATATCTTAGTCATTGCTCATACTGTGTTTAGCATATTTCTACTGGGCGTTGGCTCACCCTATATGGGACATCATTTTCAGGTACTGGTAGCATGCCACCTCCTAGGACATAGCCCGGATGATGATGATGAGAGTGGAAGGCTCTTTTGTTTATTTTGTTTGTATTACATGTATGTCAAGCCAAGGGCTTCTTTTGTATAGAGTTAGTACTCTTTTGTGTGTAACCAAGTGTTTACTTGGAAAGCTGTAAGCTCGCAGGGCATTTGCTTTTGTTGTTAACATGTAATACTTTTGTAAGAACTACTATGATGAATAGAAATAGTTGATTTTCTCATGTATCAATTCATGTCTTTAGTGATGGGTTCTATGCAGTATTTTGAGGACGTGACATATACTCCAGGGTTTAGGGGAAGATAGGGGATGGACCTCTAAATTGGATTTTTGTGTGACATTGATACAGCACTACAATGTGTATCAAGTGTTGATTATGGAAGTGTTCGAATTGATTTGATATAGCACTAAAATGTATATCGCTTTCAATTGTGAAGTATAGAAGTGATTCTATGTTATGTTGATACAGCACCGAAATGTGTATCTTTCGTAAAGTATGGAAGTAGTCTATGTGTTATCGATACAGCATTAAAATGTGTATCCATCATGAATTTCGAAAGTGTTTAAAGATGATTCTAAATCTCATTAAGTTATTTGGCTAGGTGTTGAGCCTTGTTTTCAAACTCAAAGTTGAAAAAGAAATGGAAAATGAAAAGAAACATGGAAATAGTGGTCATGTAATGGAAATGGATTATGAATTGATTTATGGGAATTAAACATTTATCAATTGCTAATGTCTTAGTTATTGCCCATACTGTGTTTAGCATATCTCTACTGGGCGTTGGCTCACCATATATGGGACATTATTTTCAGGTACAGGTAGCATGCCACCTCCAAGGACATAGCTTGGATGATGATGAGAGTTGAAGACTCTTTTTGTTTATTTTGTTTGTATTACATGTATATCAAGCCAAGGGCTTCTTTTGTATAGAGTTAGTACTCTTCTTTTGTGCAACCAAGTGTTAACTTGGAAAGCTGTAAGCCCGTAGGGCATTTGCTTTTGTTGTTAACATGTAATACTGTTGTAAGAATTACTCTGATGAATAGAAGAATATTTATCTTTTATATCAACGCATGTCTAAATTGATGGGTTCTAATGTTATTATTTTGAGGGCGTTACATTTTTTTATTATTATATTATATTAAAGTTTAATATTTTGATAATAATCATATGTGTTAGAATTTTCAAGAATTTTTTTTTATGCTTGTTCTTAATACATTAAAGTGTTATTATGAGGAATAATAATCATATGTGTTAGGACTTTTCAAGAAATTCATATGTGTTGGATTTTAAAGAATTTTTTTTATGCTTGTTCTTAATGCATTAAAGTGTTATTAGGAGGGTAAGACTTGGGGGTTGGGAGAAGTTAATAAATGCTAAGATTTTTTTTTTTTAAAATAAAAAAATCAGAAATTTTAGATTGGGAGATTGGAGCTCCCACAAGGCTTGGGATTAAAAACCTTCTTTTGCTTAATATATCACTAGCATATCACCCGTGCTATGCACGGATTATATTTACCATTATCTATATATGTGAATTGCGATTTTTAAATGTCTTTTCTTTTTTTTAAATGCCTTCTTTTTCCTTTTTTTGTATTATATTAAAGTTTAATATTTTGATAATAATCATATGTGTTAAACTTTTCAAAGAATTAAATGTCTTTTTTTTATTATATTATATTAAAGTTTAATATTTTGATAATAATTATATGTGTTAGACTTTTCAAGAAATTTTTTTTATGCTTGTTCTTAATGCATTAAAGTATTATTATGAGCAATAATAATCATATGTGTTGGGACTTTTCAATGAATTCATATGTGTTGGATTTCAAAGAATTTTTTTTTTTTTTTTATGTTTATTATTAATGCATTAAAGTGTTATTATGATGGTAATATTTGGGGGTTAGGAGAAGTTAATAAATGCTAAGGTTTTTTTTTTAATTTAAAAAATCAAAAAATTTAGATTGGGAGATTGGAGCTCCCACAAGGCTTGGAGTTAAAAACCCCATTTTGCTTAATATATAGTATAGATAGACTAGCCTATCACCCGGGCTATGCACGGGATAATTATAGATATTTATATTTGTTTTAGATTTTTTTAATATATAAATTATGTTTTTTAAGATTTTTTATAAAATAATTTAACGATATTATCACTAATCATAGTGTATGGGAGAAGTTGAAAAGGGTACTGTAGTAACCATACACGGATTGTATTTATAATTATTTATATGAGGGGATTTTAAATGTTGATCAGGGGATTGTATCAATAAATGCAGGTATATAGAAAGATATGTGGATTAAAAAAAGTTAATAAATGCTGATCAAGGAATTTTGACCAAATCAATAAATGCTGAGTTTTTTTTTTTAATAAAAAATTTAGAAAATTCAGATTGGGATATTGAAGCTCCCACAGGCCTTGGGGGTTAAAAACCCCTTTTGCTTAATATATAGTATAGATAGATAGATATAGATATCGATATTTATTTTAATTTTTTTTAATATACAAATTATTTGTTTTGGAAAAGGTATTGCAGTAATTATGAGAGACATCAAAAAGTCTTGTGGGTTGAGAGAAGTTAATAAATGATGAGGTTAATTTTTTTTTTAAACAAACAAAAAATTAGAAAATGAGATAATTTCAATCATACAAATCACAATTTTTTTAATGCTATCTAATCATCCTCAATAATTAAAAAAAATCAATCACAAATTAAGTCAATTGATAATTAAAAAAACATAATAATTTATTTTTCAAAAAACATAGTGAGTTAAAAAGATCAATTACAATTTTTTTTTGGGGGGTCAAAATACAATCTAATCATCATCAATAATTGGTACATTATGTGACCCTAATAAGCACAATCCATTTTGTTTTTCAAAAAATACAGTGAGTTAAAAATCAAATCACAAATTAAGTGAATTGATAGTTAAAAAAACACAGTGAGTTAAAAAAATCAATTACAAATTTTTTTTTTTCAAAATACAATCTCCCCACTCACGGTACAACAAGTGACCCTCTGGCGGTAGCAATCAATAACTGCCCGGTATAACGATAACCAGTCCATACCCAACATAACATCAAAGCTCTTCATGGGCATAACTACAAAAGGAAACGGAAACCTATGATCGGCGACCTCTATATGACAACCCCTAATACCTTGTTTCAAGATCAATTCACCCCCAAGGGGTGACACTACACAAATAGGAGATGCTAACTGTGCTAACTCCAACTCTAAAACAGATGCAAATGCAGCAGACACAAAGGAATGAGATGCACCCGTATCAATCAATACACTAGCAACCGAATTGCAAAACAAGAAGGTACCTCTCACAACTGATGGAGCCGGTACAAGGTCCTGCGCGGTAACAGCATACACGCGCCCAGACGATCTCTGATCAACCTGCTCACCCCTAGGAGCATAAGACTGCTGCACAGACTGGGACGATGAAGCCCCCTGATTGGCCCTCGAGGCCTGAACTGACTGAGCTGGCTGATGACTCTGAGTCTGCCTCAAACCAGATGCACCAGATGTGCCACTCAACTGCGGGCAATACCTCTTCATGTGCCCTGCCTGACCACACTGATAACACGAGAGCGGCTGGCCTCTACCCTGACTTTAGCTCTGAGATCGAGCCGAAGATGACGCTGCTTTCTGTCCACCTCCCTTTTGCGGGCAAACTGGAGACTTGTGGCCCAGCTGACCACACTTGAAACAGGTAATGTCTCCCTGACTGCCTTTCCCAGAACCTACACTCGGCACTGGAAAAGTCGATCTAGAAAAGCTACTCTGAGACTGTTGAGGAGTGAAACCTCTCTGTCTCCTGCCATCACTCTGGCCATCCGACTCCTCTTGGAGCCCTTCTGTCCTTCCTCCTCCTCTTGCATCATGATCTCCATATGGGCTGTAGCATCAACCATACATCCAAAATCCCGAATCATCGTTCCTCCAACTCTCAGCTTAAGGCCACGTCTCAACTTCTTCTCAAACTCGATAAAACGGCGTTCCTCAGACGCCACCAACTCAGGTGCAAACCTAGACAAGCTGGTAAATGCAGCCTCAAACTCGGCCACTGAAGAACTCGATTGCTTAAGCTGACAGAACTGGTCTCTCAGCTTCTCCCTGACAGCTGGAGATAAGAACCTCTCCTGGAAAGCATTCACAAAAGCCTCCCACGTACCTCTTATACGACCCTTTGTAAACTTCCACCACTGACCCGCATCTCCCTTCAGCTGGAAAGATGCCAAGGTCACTTTCAACCCCTCGTCTTCGATGCCAAGCATCTCAAACGTCTTCGTTGTCTGTTCGAGCCATTCATCTGCCTTAAGTGGCTCTTTAGGATCACCCACAAATTCGTCCGGGTTAGACCGAAAGAACTTCCTCTTCAGAAAAGAAGGCCCTGCATCTGCAACATGAACCTGAGCCTGATTCTCAGCTCTGAGAATGCCTACTGACTCCCTGAATGCCCCTGCTATCTCTCGGGCCAAAGCGCCCATAGCCTACTATCCTACCGGCTCGGCCACATTGGCCTGGCCAACTCCCTCCTATACTGCCGGAATCTCTTCCGGTATAGGCACTTCCTGCCTACCCAGCCTACCACGCCTACTGCGTCCTCGTCCTCGTCCTGACATCCTAATACAGGAAACAAAGACGTTAGTACATTCATAAATGTGCCGAAGCTATAACACTCCTGCCCTAATGCATTGGACAACAGTAATTCATTCCACGTAAGCACATAATCACATAAGCACCTACGAATTTAATTCCTGGATAATGATAGTCCCAAAGCGTTACTATAGTTCCGGTTGGAAGCAGCATTGATCAAGTGCCTTTCCAACAAGACTACTAGAAACTCAAGGGTCCAATCAACATCCTAGAAACTACGTTCCATACCCATATAGTCACATAAACATGTTATCATATAAGCATATAACAGTACATCTAGGTCTCTATCAAGCGAGACGAACCCATTGTGATACTAATCACTTCCCACGTACCCAAAGTATTCGAACCCGGTACACTCTGATACCAAGTTGTAACGCCCTCAAAATAAACCCATAATATATAACATTAACATGCATTAATAAAATAAAACAAATCATCAAATTATCCATCAGAGTACTTTTATTGAAAGACATCACATGTAACATCAAAAGTCAATGCCCTAAGGCCTTACATCTTTCCAAGCCAACACTTGGACACAAAAGAATGAGTACTAACTCAATTACAAATTAAGCCCTTGGCTTGAATGTTTACATGTAATCTCAAATAAAAACAACTAACTAAAGACAATTCTTCAAAGTCCAAATCCTTCCAAGCTAAGTCCGTGGAGGTAGCATATCACCTGGACCTGAAAATGATGTTCCCGTATAGGGTGAGCCACAGCCCAGTAGAAATATACTAAACCAAATATAAGCATTGAATAAAGCAATAGCATTCAATAGATGGTTAACACAACTATTCATTTAACCAACATATAGTTTCATGACCTTAATGTGTATGACACGTTTCACTTTCCATTATTCTCATTTATATCAATATGGCTCAGAACCTGGCCAAACTATAACAGTGAACTAAATATCACATTAACATTTCTTCCAATATTAACAAAACAAATGAGACTAAGGCTCATACCAAAACACTTCCATACTTTCCGATTGATACACATTTTAGTGCTGTATCAACAACATGTAAAAACACTTCAATCAATAAGCACACATATAGTGATGCTAATGGAGTCCATCCCCTATCTCCTCCCAAACAAAATCCGGTTTAGAGGTCCATCCCCTATCTTCCCCTAAACCATGGAGTACATCCCCTATCTCCTCCCAAACAAAATGCATATGCAACACACAATCAATACACGTATTTTCTGTATTAATTCAATAGTCCAAATCAATGACTTAACCAATGTGATTAGTTTCAGTTTTCCCTAATCCACATGCAATGTCTACAACAATCACGACTATCTTCCACCGATAGCCCAAAACAGTTATTTCTAAACAGGAAATAAATGTACCAACAAATGTAAATTTAACATTTTCATAGGTGAGTAATTAAACTAACCAACTACACCATTAAATCACTAAATTCCCCAATTCCATGAATTAAACTCAATTTCACATTTTTCCCTAAATTAATTATACAAATTAATTTATTTCAACCACAAAGGTTTTTCCCAAAATTACCAAACAACTCCCAACATATCAAAATGCTAGAACTTAGAACAAAACCTATAATATGGAGTAGGAAATCCCTACCTCGAAGTAATTAACCCGAACGGAGAAGATGGAGATGACGACCCAAAATCCAAAGTGCTCCAAACCGCTAAACGTTCAGATTAAAACGAAGCCCTCAACCCACTCTACCTTTTTAATAAAGAACCTAGGGTGGAAACACCCTAAAAAGAGATGAAATCTATGAGAGAAGGTGAGTGAAGGGAGAGAAAAGACGGAAGTAGGGTTTTGAAGTCAAAAAGAGGGTGAAAAAGTGTTTTAAAAACTGCTGCTATGTATTTATACCCGACAGGCTCGCTTGAGCGACCAGACACAAGAATGACTCGCTTGAGCAAAGAAAGTCTCGCTTGAGCTAAGAATGCAATGCTTCAGGTCTGCAACCCAAAAGCACGCTCGAGCGACAGAATGCTCGCTCAAGCGAAGGACTCGAAACTCGCTCGAGCGAAGGAAAGCTCGCTCGAGCCAACAAATACAGCTCTCAGGTCTATACTAGACACAATCTCTCGCTCGAGCGAAGAAACCCTGGCTCGAGCGAAGGACCAAAAACATAAGGCTCGCTCGAGCGACAAACTGCTCGCTTGAGTGAAGGTCCAAAATTCTGGACAGCAGCACTTGGTTTCTAAACCCAACCAACCTGTAACAAACCTGCCCAATACATCCTATAACTCAAGAATAAGGAATTAAAGGACGACAACAACAAATATATAACGACAGAATCTACGGAACGTAAGTCCGGATACAACCACCAAATGGGAAAAGACCGGGGTCGTTATAAAATAGTAAATAAAAAGATTAAAAATAACATTTAAAAAAAATCATTGAACTAACTACAACAATCAAAAACTACAATCACATTACATTTTTCCCATAATAAATTAAATAAATGAAAAAAAAAAAGAACTATTAAACTAACTATAATTACATTAAAAAAAGAATCATTCAACTAATTATAATCACATTTTTCTCTTTGTGAGGGGTTATATTTATCTAACTTCAATCATATTAAAAAATCAAAACTAAAAATAAAAACAGTAAATAAAAAGATTAAATAACATTAAAAAAAATCATTGAACTAACTATAACAATCATATTAAAAAAAAGAGCCATTGAACAAACTACAATGACATCACATTTTTCACATAATAAAATAAATAAATGAAAAAAAAAAGAACTATTAAACTAACTACAATCACATTTAAAAAAAAAAGAATCATTCAACTAATTATAATCACATTTTTCTCTTTGTGAGGGTTTATATTTATCTAACTTCAATCATATTAAAAAATCAAATTATAATTTTTTATTCGCTAGACAAATCACAAATATTTTTATGCGCTATTTAATTACAATATTAAAACAGTAAACAAAAGAAAAAGTCAAGAAGGAGAAAACAAAAAGAAGACTTACTGTTTGCATACGTGGTCACTGAAGTTGAAAGTGCAGAAGTGAGAAGTCAAGAAGGAGAAAACAAAAAGAAGACTTACTGTTTGCATACGTGGTCACTGAAGTTGAAAGTGCAGAAGTGAGAAGTCAAGAAGGAGAAAACAAAAAGGAGACTCGCTGTTTACAATAGGTATGTGAAAAGTTAAAAAGAGTGTGTATTGGAGAAGTTAAAAAGATTTGGAAAAATTTAACAAGTGCTAAGTTTTTTTTTTCAAAAAAAATCAAAAAAATTAAAAAATTAAGGTTTACATATTGGAACTCCCACAAAACTTGTGGGTTAGAGATAGATATAAATAAACAGATAGATATAGATATTTATATTTGTTTTAAATTTTTTTTAATATACAAATCTATACTATATATTAAGCAAAAGGGGTTTTTAACTCCCAAGACCTATGGAAGTTTCAATATCCCAATCTGAATTTTTAAAATTTTTTATTTAAAAATAAAAAATAAAAACTCAGCATTTATTGATTTGGTCAAAATCCCCTGATTAGCATTTATTAACTTTTTTCAATTCACATATCTTTTCACATACCTGCAATTATTGATTTGGTCAAAATCTTCTGATCAGCATTTAAAATCCCCTTATACAAATAATTATAGATACAATTCGTGTATAGTTACTGCAGTACCCTTTTCAACTTTCCCTATACACTATGGTTAGCGATAAGAAAAAAATCTTAAAAAACATAATTTATATATTAAAAAAAATCTAAAACAAATATAAATATCTATAATTATCCCGTGCATAGCACGGGTGATAGGCTAGTTATTAGTCATGGAAAAGGTACTGTAGTAATTATGAGAAAAGTCAAAAAGTCTTGTGGGTTGAGAGAAGTTAATAAATGCTGAGGTTAATTTTTTTTTAAAAAAAAACAAAAAATTAAGAAATTAGGATTGGCATATTGAAGCTCCCACAGGTCTTGGGGGTTAAAAACTTCATTTTGCTTAATATATAGTACTAGCATATCACCCGTGCTATGCACGGATTGTGTTTACAATTATCTATATATGTGAATTGTGATTTTTAAATGTCTTTTTTTTTTTTTAAATGTCTTCTTTTTTTCCGTTTTTATATTATATTAAAGTTTAATATTTTGATAATAATCATATGTGTTAGACTTTTCAAGGAATTAAATGTCTTTTTTTATTATTATTATATTATATTAAAGTTTAATATTTTGATAATAATCATATGTGTTAGACTTTTCAAGAAATTTTTTTTATGCTTGTTCTTAATACATTAAAGTGTTATTATGAGGAATAATAATCATATGTGTTGGGACTTTTCAAGAAATTCATGTGTTGGATTTTAAAGAATTTTTTTTTATGCATGTTCTTAATGTATTAAAGTGTTATTATGAGGGTAAGACTTGGGGGTTGGGAGAAGTTAATAAATGCTAAGGTTTTTTTTTTTAAATCAAAAAATCAAAAAATTTAGATTGGGAGATTGGAGCTCTGTAACGCCCTCAAAAAAATACATAAAACCCATTACTTTAGACATGCATTGATATAGGAGAAATCAACCAATTTCATTCATCAGAGTAGTTCTTACAAAAGTATTACATGTTAACAACAAAAGCAAATGCCCTACGGGCTTACGGCTTTCCAAGTTAACACTTGGTTACACAAAAGAAGAGTACGAACTCCATACAAAAGAAGCCCTTGGCTTGATATACATGTAATACAAACAAAATACACAAAAGAGTCTTCAACTCTCATCATCATCCAAGCTATGTCCTTGGAGGTGGCATGCTACCTGTACCTGAAAATGGTGTCCTATAAAGGGTGAGCCAACGCCCAGTAAAGATATGCTAAACACAGTATGAGCAATAACTAAGATATTAGCTATCGATAAATGTTCGGTTACCATAAACCAATTCGTAACACATTTCCATTTCATGACCACAATGTTCACATCTCATTTCAATTTCCATTTCTCATCATTTTTCTCAATTTACATCGACAGCTCAGAGCCTGGCCAACTACTTATAAGAGACAGTGACTCATGTTAGACACTTCCCGTTTTACAATAGATAAACATACTAGTTGTATCAATCATCTCAACAGATAAGCATATTAGCTATATCAACACTTCCAATGATAAGCATATGAGCTGTATCAACACTTCCATAGATAAGTATATTAGCTATATCAACACATTAACTGACAAGCATATGAGCTGTATCAGTGGAGTCCATCCCCTATCTCCTCCTAATCAACATCCGGTTTAGAGGTCCATCCCCTATCTTTCCCTAAACCGTGGAGTACATTGCCTATCTCCTCCTACACACACAATGTATATACATATAAGTCATATACACAATCAATCAATACATAACGTTAATGTATTCTATCAACCGTCATACTCTATGACATAACCAATCGATTAGTTTTAGTTTGCCTAATCATCATGCATTGTCTACAACAATCAAAACTACCCTCCACCGGTAGCCCAAGCAGTTATTTCTAAACAGATAATAAAAGCTCCAACAGATAAAATATCAATGTTTTCGAAAATAAGCGATTTATGAATCCAACTCCACCATTCCAGAATATAATGAACCAATTTCATTATTTACCACTCAATTCCAGATAACAACAACTTTTCCAAATTAATTATGGCAATTAACTTATATAACAAATTAGGGCTTTCTTCCCCATTCCTCATTATTCACCCCAAGGTTCAATAATCAACAACCAACCACTAGAACATCATTTTGAAACTCAAAATACATCTTTAAGAATCAAAATCACAAAACCCTCATTCATGCTTTTTGAAACCCTAAGTCCCAAATCAAACCATTTAAACAATAGACTCGAAATCTATGTTAAAACCCATAAGAGTGAGTAGGAATCCCTACCTCAAATTTCAGAGTCCAAGGAAGAAGATGACAAAAACGAAAATGCTCCAAATCACAACTTTTTCGGATCAAAAGATAGCCCTCGACGATCAACAACCTTTTTGTAAAGGCCAAAGATGAGCAAACAACTCCTACTAGATCAATACCTAGAGAGAAGGCAAGGTTCTAGAGAGAGAGGCTCAACAATGGAGTTTTTGGAAAAGTAGAAGAGAGAAGAGAATGTGAAAAAGTGATTTAAAATGTCAAAACACGACTTTAACCCGATCGCCCGCCGAGCAAGAACCCACTTGAGCGGCACTCATCGACTCCCGCCGGCGGTAAACTCCCGCTCGAGCGGCAGATGCACACTCCCAAAATCTCGACATACCAGGTCCCCGCTCGAGCGCCCAACTCCCCGCTCGAGCGTCACTCACAACCTCCCGCTCGAGTAGTCAATCCCCCGCTCAAACGTCCAACACTACACAGGAAATACTGGATGGGTGTATTCCCCGCTCGAGCTCCAAAACCCCCGCTCGAGCGAACAAGCAACAACAAGGTCCCCGCTCGAGCGTCAAAAGCTCCACTCGAACGGACATGCCAAAGTCTGGGCAACTAGTTTTGGTTCCTAAGCTCAACCAACCTGTAACAAACCTGCCCAGCACATCCTATAATTCAAATACAAAGTAGGAAAGGGTGTAAACCAGATAATAATCAACTACTAACCCCCACGGACACATGTCCGGATCACTGTACAACCAGGGGTAAACCCGGGTTCGCTATAAGCTCCTATAAGGCTTGAGGTTAAAAACCCTTTTTTGCTTAATATATCACTAGCATATCACCCGTGCTATGCACGGATTATATTTACAATTATCTACATATGTGAATTGTGATTTTTAAATGTCTTTTTTTTTTTTTTAAATGCCTTCTTTTTTTCGTTTTTTATATTATATTAAAGTTTAATATTTTGATAATAATCATATGTGTTAGACTTTTCAAGGAATTAAATGTCTTTTTTTTATTATATTATATTAAAGTTTAATATTTTGATTATAATTATATGTGTTGGACTTTTCAAGAAATTTTTTTTATACTTGTTCTTAATGCATTAAAGTGTTATTATGAGGAATAATAATTATATGTGTTGGGACTTTTCAATGAATTCATATGTGTTGGATTTCAAAGAATTTTTTTTTTTTTTTTATGTTTGTTCTTAATACATTAAAGTGTTATTATGATGGTAAGATTTGGGGGTTAGGAGAAGTTAATAATTGTTAAGATTTTTTTATTTTTTTTTAAATCAAAAAATCAAAAAATTTAGATTGGGAGATTGGAGCTCCCACAAGGCTTGGATTTAAAACCCTTTTTGCTTAATGTATAGTATAGATTAGGGGTGAGCAGCGGATATACCGATCCACCAAAACCGACCGAACCGAACCAAACCGAACCGATCCGCCGCATTTTGGACGGATGCGTGATAATGAGCGGACGATTGTAGATTGATTTTTTCCAATCCGCCAATCTGGCGGACGGATGGCGGATTTGAGATTTCTTTGGCCGCAACCAAACCACCAAACCGCGAGTACCCCTAGTAATTTATAAGACTTTGTGTTTTCAGTTTGTTTAAATATTCTGTTTGTGTTTTCAATTAAAAAAGAGTTTAAATATTTTGTTGAAAAAAGTTTTCAACTTGAATGTGTTTTTTGAATTGAAAAAAAAATAAACGTATTATTTATCTATATTTTTGTGTTTTTAAATCTATCTCAAAAAATAATAAATAGAAAATATGATATATGCTGGTTGGTTTTTATTTTCAAAAACAGATATAGATGTAACAATACAGAGACATACAATCCCTACTACTGCTCTGTTCATGGTTTCAGTGGTTTGAATTGTTTTTATATTTTAAAAATCACAGACTGTATTACTTTATGTTGATGCATGTTGTGGTTGTAGTATGTGGATGAGACATGCAGTGATTGTGATATTCTAAAGTTTCAAACTTTCTTGTTTTGGATGAGGCATGCAGTGATTGTAATATTTTTTTAAGTCATTGACTATAATACTTTTTTTTTTT
The DNA here is from genome assembly GCA_025200525.1 of Camellia lanceoleosa. Lineage (NCBI taxonomy): Eukaryota > Viridiplantae > Streptophyta > Magnoliopsida > Ericales > Theaceae > Camellia > Camellia lanceoleosa. Next base: position 59,121,254 of record CM045770.1, on the reverse strand, counting down.
TTTTGAGGAAGCGTACAAGTTGAATTATGTTAAAAATTTATAAAATTTTAAACCGCCAATCCACTCAATCCACATCCGCTGGATTGGCGGACGGATGCGGATTGATTTTCTCCAATCCGCCAATCTGGCAGACGGATGGCGGATTGGAGATTCTGTGGCCGCAACCGACCCGCGCCCACCCCTAGTATAGATAGATATAGAATATGGATGGATTGTATCTAAAATTATTTGTATGAGGGATTTTAAATGCTGATCAGGGGATTTTGACCAAATCAATAAATGCAGGCATGTGGAAAGATATGTGAATTGAAAAAAGTTAATAAATGCTGATCAGGGGATTTTGACCAAATCAATAAATGCTGAGTTTTTTTTTTTTTAATAAAAAATTTAGAAAATTCAGATTGAGATATTAAAGCTCTCACAGGCCTTGGAAGTTAAAACCCCTTTTTTGCTTAATATATAGTATAGATGTGAATGAACTATACTTTAGTTCATCTTAAATTTGGTCACGAAAATTCTCGAGACACGAAAGTCTTAAAATATGATTCAATAATTAAAAATGTAAGGAGACAGGAGAAAAAAAAAAATTGGGAACACAGAATTATATATCCCAAACCATTTACATATATTTTTTTTAACAATTTGATATTTATTGCTTAAAATAAAGTCAATATATTTATTATATCATATTGCATTTCTGTATTTGGTCAATGAATCCCAAACTTTTATGAAAACATAAAAGTATAGGCTATTTGATAATAAGGTAATATTCCGAAATTTAGTGCTCGTTTGGCTAAGATTTTAGGACTAAAAAAGTACAAAAATACAAAATAAGCTATATAAGTCAATAAGACAAAATACCACTTTTTAACCATAATCATTACACTTTTTCTCTTACAAAAGTCAAAAAACTCCCAAAACAAAAATCAAACGAGGCTGAAAAAGCCCTAGGCTAAAAAAAGTTGGCTATATTAGCCAATGCCAAACAACCCCTTAATTTGTATAGTACACTAAGTGTACGAGCAAGAAATAATGTTCTCGTATAATCCTGTTGATCAAGTCTGCGCTTCTCCAAGCGTCGTCGCTTTACTCCCTAAAAACACAAACGTGAGCTAGCCGGCGGGTGTGTGCCGGATACCTCTCCGATGCCTAAGTCAACAAAATAGACAAATAGACAAAAGCTCTGTGTATTCGATAATCAAAGTTGTGTTACCTCTCCATAGGTGATGTTATGAGCTTTTATAGGTTCCGCGTGGCACAATCCTAGTAGGACTCTTATTCCTCCATGTAGAGTCCTCCTAGGAATCACACTCCTGAAAGATAATGCTTATCTCTTAACACCCCCCTCACTGCTTAAACCAAGTGAGATGGTTTTACCTCGATAGTATGACAAAACGACCGAGCTAACATGGCCATGCTAGACTGGCAAATATGACCGAGCTCTAACTAGCTCGGTTATTTCCTTTATAGCTTGTACCTAGGTTTCACCTATTGAGACCGAGCTAACCATAGCAAGCTTGGGCCGAGCAAATCTAGAGCAAGGTCCTGAGGAAAGTTCAAAACATCTCAGCTCAGAATGGTATGACCGAGCTAATTGTTACCATTCTGACCATGGTGACCGAGCTGACTTCAAGGCTCTTTTTAGGCCGAGCTAACTACAAGGCTCTTTTTAGGCCGAGCTAACTACAAGGCCCTTTTACTCAGCCCTTTCTTACTGCAGCCCATAGAACGACCCATTACCCAGCTCAGCCCAATTTACCTATAAATTGTCCTCTCAATTGCCTCTTAATTCCATATGCACAGCATGATTGGGATTACCCGTTACCAGCCGAGCTAAAAACTCTTGCCTTCCAACCGAGCTAAAACTATGGCCTTCAACCGAGCTAAATTCAGACCGAGCTATTTAATCTGTCCGGTCAAAACGTCTCTTCAGTTGCTGTAACTAAATCGCTTCCCATTCCATGGCCACGTGGCAAACTATCATTGGCCAACGTAGCTGTCACGCCGTCTTCGTACTTCGCGTATTTTGAACAGTCCCGCCCAAATTTGAGCTCTTTACCAAAAGCAAAACCCTACTTTTCAAACCAACAAACCACTATTCATCTTTTTCTTTCTCTCTCTAGCTTCTCAGCTTCCGTTGTTCTTCAACTTGCAACTGCAAAGCTCGTGTTTTCTTTTGGTGCCATTTTCATCTCCAGATCCTTCCTCTTGGACTGGTATGTTGCTCAGATCTGTTTTCTTTTCGTTGATTTTGTACTTGTTTTGTAATACATAGTATGCTTATTCATATGTTTTTCAAAATACATACCATTTTTGCTTCCATTTTTCTGGAAAAAACCCATGTAATAGAACTATTATATTCACGAACAATCTGAAAAACGATGCCTTTGATCCAAAATCACACTCCAACCGAACTAGGATATTGTTTGTATTTAGGTGCAAGCCTAGTCTGACTGGATAATCCTTCTGCAACTAGGATAAAACTTCACACCGTACCTGTAGTTTCAATAGGTCTAAGCACATTTTGCCTCACTTTAGCCGAGCTAGCGAACTGTATTAGGTTTGCGCAATACCACACCATAAAGCCTCAACCACCGACTGAGCTATAACTTGGGGCTAAACCAGCCCCTTGACTTAGTCAAAACCGAACTAAGAATGTTGCACCATAAGCTACAACCGGGCTACGAACTTCTCATTACTTAACCGGGCTAAAGTCCCTTGCTCAAACCGGGCTAAGAATGGATAGTATTCCATGTAGCCGAGCTAAGACAACATTTATTTTTCTTTTTTTGCTTTTAGCACGGTCCTTCGATCTATGCTTAACACTTTTTCCTTTGCACTTTGCAAACTCTGACTAAGTTGCCCAGGCACTCCTTTGAACGTCCAACCGAGATAACCAACGTCATCTCAACGCCGAGCTAGTACTCCAACTAATTTATACATTATTTAAGACCTCATGGGTAAATATAGGTTTTTGGTAAACTCACCAGGGGCTATGGTCGAGTTCCGAAGGGACTACCATATCCCTGATGATGTCCACCTTACCTTAGCCGAACTAGACACCACACCCTAAGGAAACCCAGGCTTCGTTCCTTGCACCCTTCTTTCTATTGTAGAAACCGGACTCTGATTCCCTGTACAGCCTCTTCTTTGTGAGTTCCTTAGACAAACAAACCTCTGTCCTACCTAGCTTTCAACAAACTCATACCGAATAATAAATGGCATTGCCAAGCTAAACCGCCGGCTTGGCCTCAACCTCGGTTTGGCCGAGCTATTTCACCAGTACTCTCTAGGCCAAAATGAGGACGGCTGGGTTTACTATTTAAGAATAAGGCGGCGCCGTGAAAAGATAATAAAGAATACCCCAGACAAAGATGTAAACGATGATGATTTTTTTTTGGGTTCATGGCAATTTTGAAGACCATGAGGCCCAGATCCTAGGCAACCGAATAAACTGGAACAAGGGCGTAGCCGGTATACATACCTCGGCTCACTTTTTTCATTCATTACTTTATTTGTATGTTTTGAACCGCACTAACCGTTGTAATTTTCCTTCATGCAGATTTAAACTTTCTAAAGTCACAGTACAGTTACCCAAACCTTGACACCCTCCGCGCCTTACTAAGATATCCCAATCGAAGTTGGGCCGAGCTACTCAACTTTGAGCCGACCTACAGATACAGCAATAGGAGGAAGACTAGGGTGACCGACTTTCTCTTGAAGCCCTCTCCTGAACCTGATCCAAGCCTCTCACAAATCAATCTTATCCCATTGACTGCAGAACAAGAGATGGCCAAAAAGAGAACAGTAAGAGCTCTTATCACCGAAACAAACCAGGTCGAGGTACAACAAACTGGCCAGACAAACGAGGCCTTGATAGCGCTCCCCACCTCTCAGCCGTCATCATCTCGGCCAAGCAAGCATGCTTGGACTTCCACAACCGAGCCACGCCTTGTCAATGAAGATGAAACCATCCTTCCCCAAACCACACCACCAAGCCCACAACTGGAGCGCCCAGATTGGGCTAGCCCTTCAGAATAGGTGCCTAAAGTCACATATAAGAACCGTGCTATCACTCACTCCGACTCAGTGGTTACAGAGAAAGATCATTCATTGGCCTTCAATCTTTCCAAGAGCGTCTGTCTGCCAGCGGATATGGAACATCATGACCACCTGACCGAGCTAATAGCCATCCATTCGGCCACCAAATCGATGGTGAGTTCTTCCTTCTCTTGTCCTAATTTGCACATCTGTTTGTTCAATTTTGCTCAAAAATTCATTTCTCTCATATTGCAGGCCTTACAGAAGAACCACGTCGCTCATAAGCGCGTGTTGGAGTTTCGAAAAACCACAAGGTAGGTCGTGGCAAAGGCAGATGCTAAATCGGCCGAGCTAGAAGAGGCCAAGAAGAAAATGGCCGAGCTACATATCTAGTTGGCCCGCCTGACCGGTCTTGTCAGCTCGGTTGAAACTGATAAGCAAAAGGCTGCGGCCATGCTGAAAGACACATATCTGCGCGAGCTGGCCAAGCTTGAGAAAAAGAAGAATGATGAAATCGCCCGGTTGGAGAAGAGCGTAGAAGATGCTGAAAACCGGGGCTACAAGGAGGGGGAGGACACCTACATCTAGTAATGCGAGGCTACCAAAGATATATTCTTCAAATGTAGATGGAAGGCGGCGGTAACGCAGCTCGATCTTGGCCAAGAGACCGAGGTCTTCCTCAACCCTCCGCCACATTTTATACCGAACTACATGGCGGAGTATGCCCACACCATTCAACAAAAATTTCTTCAAGATGATGATGAAGAAGAGGCCCCAGAGCCCGACAATGCCCCGGTCATCGCCAATGATCTCGTCGTTAAGTCAGCTCAGGTGAAGCCACCGGTAGAAGACTTGGTTGAAAGTGTGACCGAGCTACCTACTGAAACTGAGCTTCGAGTTGAACTAGATGCGGATCTTGACAACCTTTTTGCTTGATATTGTACTTTCTTCTTTTTACTTTTGCAAAGAATGTGTAACCAGGCTAAGGCCCCATCTTTTGTACTGTTGACTTGCATTTTGAATGAAATCTCCTCTTGTTTCAACTGTTAGTTCGGTTAACTGCCATGCCATGCTTGCATTTACTTTCCAATTGTAATCTGAATGCAGTATAACATTTTCTGGTCGAGATACCTATCTCGGTCTTAACCTTGAAATCTACCTGGTCATACCTGCCAACCTCTTCAGCCTAGGTTTTTACCTTGGCTGAAGATCACTAAGTGTTGGTTTTTCCAGCCAACCACTCTTCAGCCTGGATCCTTATCTTGGCTGAAGAGTATTAAGTGTTGGTTTTTCCAGCCAACCACTCTTCAGCCTAGATCCTTATCTCGGCTAAAGAGTACCAAGTGTTGGTTTTTCCAGCCAACCACTCTTCAACCTAGATCCTTATCTCGGCTGAAGAGTACCAAGTGTTGGCTTTTTCCGGCCAACCACTCTTCAGCCTTGATCCTTATCTCGGTTGAAGAGAACTCAAAGTTGGTTATTCCTGCCAACCTAGAGTGAAATGTTTGGTTATTCCTGCCAAACGTCCTGCAGCCTAGATCCTTATCCTCGGCTTAGAAGAGGTGTTAGTTTTTCCAGCCAACCTCTTCAGCCCAGATCCTAATCTTAGCTAAAGAGAGCTCAAAGTTGGTTATTCCTGCCAACCTAGAGCGAAGTGTTTGGTTATTCCTGCCAAACGTCATGCAGCCTAGATCCTTATCCTCGGCTTAGGAGAGGTGTTGGTTTTTCCAGCCAACCTCTTCAACCCAGATCCTGATCTTAGCTGAAGAGAGCTCAAAGTTGGTTATTTCGGCCAACTCTAATTTCATTGCCCTTAGTACGCTAAAACTATTTTTATAGAATAAAACAATTTATGTTGAAAAAGAAACTACTTGTTTTATTGAAAAAATAAAAACTACAAGTACGTTTAAAGAAAAGCTAAAAATAAAATAGTTTGAGATTGGTAGTGTTCCACGGCCTGGGAATGGCCTTGCTGTCTTCATCTTCCAAGTGGTATGCCCTTTTTTCCTGCTAATCTAACCACTTTGTAAGGTCCTTCCCAATTGGGTCCTAACTAGCCATCTCCGGGTACTAGGGTGTTTCCCATTACTTTGCGCAGCACCCAATCTTCAATCTTGAATTGTCTTGGATGTACTGTCTTGTTATATTTTCTGGATAACTCCTGCTGGTATGAGGCGATATGAACCAGTGCTCTTTCTCTTCTTTCTTCTGCAAGGTCGAGCTCCAATGCTATGGTTTCTCCATTTAAGTCTGGATCAAAATTTTCACTTCTAATTGTGGGGAGGCCGACTTCCAGTGGGATTACCACTTTCATGCCATAGGCCAAGCAAAAATGTGTTTCTCCAGTTGACTGTCGAGGTGTGGTACGATAAGCCCATAAAACATGAGGGAGCTCCTCTGCCCACTTGCCTCTTGCTTTCTCCAGTCTTTTCTTTAATCCATCTAAGACGACTTTGTTTGATGCTTCCGCTTGGCCATTTGCTTGGGGGTATGTCGGTGTAGAGTCGTAGAATTCTATCTTGTATTCTTCACAAAAGCCTCTAAATATTTTACCGTCAAACTGAGTGCCGTTGTCAGATATTAAAGCTTTTGGTATGCCGAATCGAGTCATGATATTCTACCATACGAACTTCTTCACATCTTTCTCCTTTATTGATGCTAGTGCTTCTGCCTTTACCCACTTTGTGAAGTAGTCTGTTGCTGCAAGAAAGAACTTTCTGTTGCCGGGTGCCGTTGGAAGTGGTCCTACTATGTCCAAACCCCACATTGCGAAGGGCCATGGGCTAGTTAATGGTAGAAGCTCTCTGGCTGGTTGATGTATTTGGTGTGCGATCTTCTGACATTTCTCACACTTCTTGACATACTTCTCTGAATCCGCTTACATGTAAGGCTACTAATATTCCTGTGAAATTGCTCTGTAAGCCAATGATCTTCCTCCTTGGTGGCTTCCGCATACGCCCTCATGTATGTCGAACAGGAATGCCTCAACCTTGCTGGGATGGACGCATTTTAAGTAAGGTTCTATGAAGGATTTTTTGTACAAGGCCATTGATGGGGAGAGCCAAAATCGTTGTGATTTTGCCCTAATTTTGTTGGCTTCTTTCTTCTCTTCGGGGAAGACGTCGTCTTTTAAGAACACTATAATTGGATCCATCCATGAAGGGCCTAATTCGGCGCAACATACCTCTTCTACTTTGGGTTCTTCAATGCTTGGTCTTGGTAAGTAGTCAACTAGTAACGGATGTGGGATGGATGTATATGCCATCGAAGCAAAGCTTACTAGTTCGTCTGCTCTACTGTTTTCTTCCTTGCCCATCTGCTCTATCCACACTACTTCAAACTTCATGATCTCCTTTTTTACTAACTCTTGGTACTTAGCCATCCTCTCATCCTTTGCTTCATAGTCACCTGAAATCTGGTTTACTACCAGCTGGGAATCGCTGTAAACCATTAGTTCGGTGGCCTACATGAAAAGTGCTGATTTTAGGCCTGCTAAGAGTGCTTCATATTCTGCCTCATTGTTTGATGCTAGGAAGCCTAGGTTGACTGCTTGTTCCACTACTAGGCCATCTGGTGAGATGAGGACTATGCCAAGTCCTGCACCGTGCCTGTTAGACGCTCCATCCACGAAGAGCTTCCACATCTCTCTAACGAACAGTTTCCAACAAGTGGAGGGATCGGATGATGCCTTGGGGTCATGAGTGTTGCTGGTATTTTCTTCCAAGTCCACACTTACTGTTTGCCCTTCACTATCTGATTGTACCAAGTTTTTACTTGTTGATGAGTCTTGGCTTGGTGTAGCATGGTTTGCTTCTTTCTTCCTTTCTTCACTCCGGTCTGTTTTGGGATGTGGCTGGGTATCCTGTATTAGGGGTTACACATTTCCTACGGTGCTTTCTATCCCCATTTCGGTTATACCAGTCAAGTTAACTGGGCAGATGTGATGACTTCCTGGTGTGAACTCTGCCACAAAGTCTGCCAAAGCTTGGGCTTTTATTGCGGTTCTGGGTTAAAACTTGATGTCAAACTGTCCCAATTCCACTGCCCACTTCAAGATTCGCCCAGAAAAGTTCGCCCTCTCAAACAAATCTTTTAATGGAAAAGCTGTGAGGACGATTATGGTGTGGGCGTGGAAGTAATGCGACAGTTTCCTAGAGGCCATCATCAAGGCTAAGGCCAGTTTTTCCAATGGCAAGTACCTGGTTTCAGTGCCTAGCAAGGTCTTGCTGACATAGAAGATGGGCAGGTGTTGGATTCCTTCTGTTCTAACCAACACCGCACTGATGGCATGCTGTGAAACTGCCAGGGATAAAAAGAGCTCTTCTCCAGGTATTGGGGTTACTAGCAACGGTGGAGAAGACATGTATTCTTTCAGGCTTTCTAGGGCGCGGTCGCATTCTCCATCCCACTCAAACTTGGCCTTTAATGCTTGGAAAAATGGTCGACATCTGTCTGATGACCGACTTATGAATCGATTGAGCGCAGCTGCCATGCCAGTGAGATGCTGCACCTCTTTCACTGAGTTGGGCCTCTCTCGATCCTGGATTGCTTTGATCTGAGAGGGGTTTGCCTCTATACCCCGGTTGGTCACTAGGAAGCCTACGAATTTTCCTGATCCTACGCCAAATGCACACTTGGATGCATTTAGGCGCAACTTGTTCTTCTTCAGTATTTCGAACATTTCATCTAGGTCCCTGAGATGGTCCTTCTCATCCTTGCTCTTGACCACCATGTCGTCGATGTAGGCCTCCATTGTTCTGCCTAACAACAGTTCAAACATCTTGGTGACCATCCGTTGAAATGTTGCCCCTACGTTTTTTAGGCCAAAGGGCATGACCTTGTAGCAATACAGTCCTCTGGGCGTTGTAAAGGATGTGACCTCCTGGTCTGGTTCATACATAGCGATATGATGGTAACCTCTATACGCATCAAGAAAGCTAAGTTAATTGTGTCCTGCCGTTAGGTCTACCAGTTGGTCTATCCGCGGTAAGGGAAAGCTATCCTTTGGGCATGCTTTGTTGACTGTTTTGTAATCCACGCAGACACACCATTTTCCATTCTTCTTTGGCACCACCACAGTATTGGATATCCACTTGGGATAGTGCACTTCTCTGATAGCTCCTGCCTCTAGAAGGTTTCCCACTTCTTCCGCCACTATCTCGGCATGGTGGAGTACTGATCTGCGAGTGTGCTGTATAATTGGTTTGGCAGTTGGATGGACATTTAATTGGTGACAGATGAAGTTTGGGTCAATGTCAGGCATGTCATACGGCGTCCAGGCGAACACTTCGATGTTAGAGGTTAAGAATTTCATGACCTCTATTCTCTCAGTGCTAGACAATGACGAGCCGAGCAAAAAGAACTTTTCTAGGTCTTTTTCATCTATCCTTACCTGTACCAAGTCTTCCACCGCCTTCTGTTCAGCTGCTTTACCAACATCTGCGAACAGCTCATTGCTCTCAGGTTCTTCCACCATCTGTACATATCCCTTGGTAGCGCGGCTGCCATTTACTGTGACGAAGCATTGTTTGGACATAATTTGGTCTCCAAAGACCTCTTCAATTACTCCAGCTTCGTTGGGGAACCACAATACTTGATGGTAGGTCGACGCTACCGATTGCATGGCATGCAACCATGTCCTTCCCAAGATTATGTTATAAGTGGAAGGGACTTTCAATACCCAGAATTCCACTTGTTTCGTCATGCTTCCTGCTCTGACTGGGAGGATTATCTTGCCCACTGGCCACTCTGGCATTGAGTTGAATCCGATTAGGGGAGACGTTGCAGGCGCCAAGTCTTTGTCCTCCAGTTTCAATTGTTTGAAGGTTTCGTAATACATTATCTCACATGAGCTTCCTTGGTCGATCAAAATCCGTTTGATGTCGTAATCCTTGACGCGGAGTGTGATGACCAGTGCATCATTGTGAGGGCAATATACCCTTGCCAAGTCTCTGTCAGAAAAAGATATGACATTCGTGACTTCTGTTTTCTCCTTTTTGATGGCAAGTTGTGCACTTAATACCTCCCTTAAGTGCTCAACCTTCTTGATCATTCCCCTGAGCTCACATACTCGCTCAGGTTTGAATACCCCATGTATTACGTTAATCACGCCTTGAGGTAGGGCGTCGATCGGCATTTCGTTTGGGTGATCGTGGTTCTGGGGAGCTAGTTGTGTCCCTCCTTCTATGTACTGGTCCAAGTGCCCAGCTGCCACTAACTCCTCCAAGTGCTGTCTCAACGGCGTACAATTCTCTGTGCGGTGCCCCTTCTCATTATGGAAGGTACACCGGGATCCTTCATTGTAGTCTTTTTGTGCTTCTCCCAACTTAACTGGCCATCGGACGAAAGGTTCATCGCGTATCCCACTGAGAATTCGGTAGATTGGTTTTTTGAACACCGTGGTAATGGCAGTGCGAACTCTTAGCCACCTTTTGTCTGGATCCTCTTTGTTGGCCCGTCTGGCTCGCCCATTCCTGCTTTGTCGTTCTACTATGTTGACTTTTGCCGAAGTCTTTTTGTCTGGTGTTGCTACCGTGCTAGATTTCGCCTTAGCACAGGCGCCATCCTCTTCCACACGAATATATTGGTGCACTCTCTCCATTAAGGCCTCCATCGTGAGAGGAGGTGTCATAGTAATTGAATCCCTCAATTTGTTGCCGACCGGCAGGCCCCGTTTGTATTGTGCGATGGCGAGGTTTGTAAGACAATCTCCTATCTGGTTGAAAGTTTCACAGTAGCAACTATTGTAGGACCTTAATGTTTTTTTGTCACCCATGTCAATGGAGAGTAGTTGATCGATCTCCACTAGTGTCTTGGTGTTCGTTCTAAATCTTGTCACGAACGCCTCTACCAATTGTGCCCAGGAGGCGATGCTGTCTTCTGGTAGCCTTTTGAACCAGGTTAGACCCAGGTCGCCTAGGCTGGATGGAAACAGGATGCACATTAAAGTCTCGTTTCGCCAGTATACTACCATAACCTGGCGAAAGTGGCGAAAGTGCATGTAGGGGTCCGTCTTTCCCTCATAAGTGGTGAATTTGGGCTGGTGAAAACCCGAAGGTAGTGGTGCGTTCTCAATTGCCAGAACGAACGGCGAGGTCTGCGGCCTTACTAATGCTTTATCTGTTGGCTCGTAAGTAAGGCGCGGTATTGGCATTCCTACCTCGACGCTCCCATGCGTCCGAGGAGCCAACCGCTGAAGGGCTGAAATTCTGCGTAGGTCGCGCGCCCTTTCTTCTAGCACAGTTCGTAAATCGGATGATCTAGGCAACTCTGTCTGCCTGGATGACGTCTGGTGCGTGCGTGAGGGCCGATAGGTGCTTCCCTCAATATATGACCTCTCAGTTCTTGTTCTCTCAGACCTGGAGTAACGAGTCCTGGGAGTTCTTGACTGAGTGTCACCTGTTCTCAGGCTCCTACTCTCTGCTTGCGATGGTGTGGTATGCCTACCACGATCTTCCGAGTGGTGAGGGGGTGTATTGCTTTTACGCCCCTCTCCTGTCGCCACCCATTTTCCTTTGATCTGGCATTTCATAGACTCCATGTCTGCCGCTATCTTCCTTATTAACTTGTCTTGTTCCTTTACGCGATCCTCCAGAATTTGAGGATCGATCCTCCACCTCTGTCTTTCAGGACTTTGAGAGTGACGAGGGCTGTTAGTCCGCCTTCCCCTGGCATCCCTCCGAGGGCTCTGTTGCTGGGGCTCTAAATCCGCCATGGGAGGGATAGAAGGCAAACCTTCGCGCCTCCCACCTCCTTCTGGGGTTTGTTCGTCGACAGCGGACTGCGGTAAATCTTCATTGTGCGCCATTACTTCCAATTAGAGAGGAAAAACTTGATCAAGAGGTTTTGTTCTTTCTGGTTTTCCCACAGACGGCGCCAATTGTACGAGCAAGAAATAATGTTCTCGTATAATCCTGTTGATCAAGTTTGCGCTGCTCTAAACGTCGTCGCTTTACTCCCTGAAAACACAAACGTGAGCTAGCCGGCGGGTGTGTACCGGATACCTCTCCGATACCTAAGTCAGCAAAATAGACAAATAGACAAAAGCTCTGTGTATTCGAGAATCAAAGTTGTGTTACCTCTCCATAGGTGATTTTATGAGCTTTTATAGGTTTCGCATGGCACAATCCTAGTAGGACTTTTATTCCTTCATGTAAAGGCCTCCTAGGAATCACATTCCTGAAAGATAATGCTTATCTCTTAACACCCCCCTCACTGCTTAAACCAAGTGAGATGGTTTTACCTCAATAGTATGACAAAACGACCGAGCTAACATGGCCATGCTAAACTGGCAAATATGACCGAGCTCTAACTAGCTCGGTTCTTCCCTTTATAGATTGTACCTCGGTTTCACCTGTTCAGACCGAGCTAACCATAGCAAGCTTGGGTCGAGCTGAATGGTATGACCGAGCTAATTGTTACCATTCTGACCGTGGTGACCGAGCTGACTTCAAGGCTCTTTTTAGGCCGAGCTAACTACAAGGCCCTTTTACTCAGCCCTTTCTTACTGCAGCCCACAGAACGGCCCATTACCCAGCTCAGCCCAATTTACCTATAAATTACCCTCTCACTAAGTAAAATATTTTTAAATTTTAAAATGAAAGCCTAAGAAAATGTGAAGTAAACCACCCGCAGTCATAATCAAAGAGACCATAATATAATAATCAAATATCACTTAAGATACAATCAAAAAAAATTAGTCATAACAAAAATAACAACTACAATAGATGATAATTAGGTCATAACTAAAAAATACAATGAAACAAATCAAGTCATAATCAACGCTACAATAGATCATAATTAAAAATCATAAAAGATTATAATTGAAGCATATGATACACCCTTAAAAGAATAATACGATACTATTTAAAGAATCTAAAATCTGAATAAAAGTCCCATATAAATTGGGTTTAGGCTAAAAAATAAAAGAAAAGAATATTGTCAATTTCGTTAGTAATAATAATTTTTTTTACAACACTTAAAGATTGTGTCACAAATAATCCCAACACAAAAAAAAAAAAAAAAAAAAAATCATTTTAGTGCGTACGAATTATGGGTCAGTAATTATGTTTACCCAAAAAAATAATCTCAAATTTCTACCACATAACAAGATTGTGATTAAGATTGAATTCATTTAATATGAGATTATACCTAGAATAAATTCAAACCACATGTTAATAATTCTAAATAAATTTTGAAAAGGATTTTTGATTTTTTGAACTAAAATAGTGTTAAAAGATAAAATATGCTAAAATAACTAATAAGACAAAATATCACATCAAATTCATAATTATTTCATTTTTTCTCTTACAAACATCATATTCAACTATAAAAAAATCTCACCATCTTCTCAAACATAACTATTTTAACCTATTAAAATAGTCAATATTTAAAATAATCTATTAAAATAGCCAACTTCTCAAATGTGAAGGCTCCATTAGGGTTGTTTTGGAAATATAGTTAAACAAAAATTCTAGAGATTTCAAAAATTCTACTAAAAGTTCTATCAAATGTCTCGTATGAGTGTGGGATCCACGCGAGACCCACAACTATGTGAGATATTTGGTAGAAACTTTGGTATAATTTTTGAGATCTCTAGCATCACTCATAGTTAAAAGTTAACTTTTTAATTTTTTTTTTTTAAAAAAACATGTAAAAAATGTTAAAAATAATATAACCTAAAATGAATTAAAAGTTAAAAAATAATTTTTAATCATCTTTTTAAAATAGTCATAGAAAGCTAGTGTCGGGGATTACCCATTAATATCATGAGTGCCAACCACCAACATATAGAAACTCATAACACTGTATTTTGTAAGAATATTCACACTAGTCTCTGTGGGGATATATTGCTGAAGTACCAACATGTGGCAAGGTGACGCCGACGTGTCAGTTGAGGTGCCACGTGTCGTGGTAAGTTATGCCGAGGTTATCTCTGAAGATGTCGGAATACCAAGATAAGTGGATAAAAGACAAGAGTCCTAGATTGGGAGAAGACTTCAGTTTGGATAAAGGTAGAACTCTAGGGGAGTTTTGTCTTGAACCCATTGGGAGTTCCAGATTAGCAATAATCCTGAGTCCATTGGAGTTAGGCTCCTATTGGGACTAGGATTGTATTGGCTATAAAAGAGAGACATCCCCATGGGTCTGAGGTACATTTTAATACTCAAGCTTGTGAGTTGAATACTTAATTATCTTTGAGAGATATATTGACTTGATCGTCGGAGTGTCCCCGGGTGGAAGAACCACCGCCGGAGCCTTTTCTTTCTGTGCAGGACAGCAGGGTACCATCTATTCTGCCTGTGTTCTATAGCTGAATCACTAAGGAGGGCAGTGTGATCAGAAAATCACTCACACAATTTGGCGCCGTCTGTGGGAAAGAAAGACGAATAGATGGCTAGTAACGCACAAAACGAAAAGGTTGGGGACGACACTCCCACTGAGAGTGGCAAGCCTATCGACCTTGACGTCGAAGGAGACAACCACAACGAAGAAACCCGTGGCCAGGGGCACGGGGGAAAAGACGTCGTCTAGGAGGGCGACACTTCGAAGAAAACAGACCGGGGCAAATACTACAATGAAGACAACCTCCAGGTATAGAGGGATAGGTGCCTACGGAGGGATGAGGAAGTAAAAGAATTAGCAGATAAGTTGGCTGACCTGCAGTCGGTCGTCAACTTCATGATGCAAAACAATGTCATGCAGCCACCATACCCATTGCAGGACACACCAATTCCAGCAGTTAATACTCAGAATGGAGGAAGGAAAATAATTCCTGAAACACCACAACACTCCAGGAGCAAAAGGCACTCTCACCCGCCCTCCGGGGAGGTCGGGCAAGAGAAGCCAAGGCAAGAGAAGTCCCAGAGGACGTATCAAACAAAGGACCAAGAATGCAGAGAACATCGGAATGTTCAAAGACAGGCACTCTGCTTTGACACAACCCACGGAGAAAGATCAAAACGGACCCATCACGAGGCTGAGAGTAGTGTGCCAAAGAGACTGAAGTCGAAAGACAGCCGAGCCCCGGGGAGGAGTAAAGAAGACTTGAGAAACTACCTCAAGAGGAAGGAACAGAAAGCTGAAGCCGAGGTAACCTCACCCGTCAAGCCGAGGACGCCGTTCTCGGTAGAACTGGACAAATTTGAAACACCAAAAAGATTCAGCATGCCGAGGTTTCAAATATACGATGGTAAGTCAGACCCTAACTTCCACGTTGGACTATTTTTAAACTCAATGGCGTTGTACAGTGGAAACAAGCCATTACTCTGCAAAGTGTTCCCCTCGTCCTTCGGGGAGATTGCATCAGATTGGTTCCATAAATTACCAAAGGGAAGCGTGAAGACGTGGGAAGGCCTGGCCGAGATGTTTGTGGCCAGGTTCGTAACAAACAAACTACAGCCATTAAGGGTGGACGCGCTAATGGCTTTAAAAATCAGGAAGGATGAAGGCCTCAAGGCTTATGCCAAAAGATACTACGAGGTGTTCAATCGAATACCTGAATGCAACCAGGAGGTAGCGGTTGTGTCTTTCAAGAACGGCCTGAAAGATGACTGTTCACTACGGAAATCTTTGGCAAAGACACTGCCAAAGAACATGGAGGAACTCATGGCAAGAATCGAAAAGTATGCACGAGCCGAGGAGGATACATCGGCCCACAAGGAAGTCAAACAGGAAAAAGGGAACGCCTCGCCGAAGCAAGGCCGAAGTAACAACGGATTCAGTAAAACAGAGATGGAGTTAAGGGCTAAACAGGCAGTGACAACCGTGTTCCGAATTCCAATTCAAAAAGTCCTAGGAAAAATTCGGAGCCAGCCCTATTTCAGAACACTAGCAAGGGAACCAGGAGAGTTCATGGGAAGAAACATGGACAGACATTGTGCTTACCACAATGAAAACGGACATACAACACAGGGCTGCAGAGCCCTAAAGGCACACTTGGAAGATCTGGTAAGACAAGGCCACCTGAGAGACCTTGTCGATGAAACCAGAACAAGAGAAGAACAGGCAAGACTGCCTCAGGCTCCAGCAGCCCCACCACCTCCGCAACCTCGGGCAGAAGGACCTCGGATAGTAAATGTGATCCACTCAAAGGTTAACGAGAATGAAGTCAGAGGAGAAACCCAAAGGGTAAGGCATCTATAGCATGTCTACCAAATTGGAGAAAAGAGACATCGGCCTGAAGAGATCCAAGGACCGACAATAACCTTCACCGAAGTCGACCTAGAGACGGTCCAACACCCGCACAATGATGCCTTGGTAGTATCCCTCCAGGTTGGGGAGTGCCAAGTGAAACGCATCCTAATAGATCAAGGTAGCTCTTGCGACATCATGTACGTTAGATGTTACAAGGAGCTAGGCCTTCACCCAGACGACATGGAGCAATCAAATGGCCCGATGGTCAGCTTCAATGGAACGCCCACGTGGCCACTGGGCGCTACAAACTTGGAAGTACAGGCCGGTACTAAGAAGATCAGGACAGAATTCATCGTGATTGATACACCTTCTCCTTACAACATCATATTGGGAAGGCCATGGTTGCATGCAATGGGGGCAGTTCCCTCAACATTGCACCAACTACTGCGCTTCCCAACAGAACATGGGATTGAAGAAGTCAGAGGAGATCAACTGCAGGCAAAAAATTGCTCCATGGCAGCAATGAAGACTACCTGCAATGTTCGAGAACTAGAAAAGGCAGAAATTGAAGATGAAGACATGGAAGTCCTAGATGATGTCGGCAAGGAACCGGCCAAGAAGAGTGAGGAATCACTAAAGAAAATCCTTGTCCAGGAAGGCGACGAAGAAAGTTTCTTTCTTCTCGGCTCAGGCTTAGCCGAAGAAGAAGAGAGAGAACTGGAAGCTTTTTTAAGAACAAACATAGAGGTGTTCGCCTGGACACCTTATGAAATGCCTGGCATTGACCCCGAGGTCACATGTCACAAACTGAACATTGACAGGTCGGCAAAACCTGTAATACAACGAGCTAGAAGACCGACGTTGATGCACGTCGAAGCTGTGGAAGAAGAGGTAGACAGACTTCTGGAAGCCAAGGCCATCAGAGAAGTCAATTATCCAACATGGCTATCAAACACTGTGGTGGTAAAGAAGAAAAACGGTAAATGGAGGGTTTGCGTAGATTTTACAAGCCTAAATAAAGCCTGCCCCAAAGACAGCTTCCCTCTGTCAAAAATTGACCAGCTGGTGGATGCCACATTAGGACATGGAAGGATGAGCTTCCTTGATGCTTATAGGGGGTACCACCAGATAGCCATGTACCCCCTAGACGAAGAAAAGACAGCGTTCATCACCCCAAAAGGCCTGTACTGTTATAGGGTAATGCCTTTTGGGCTGAAGAACACAGGAGCAACCTACCAAAGGCTGGTAACCAAAATGTCCAAGCACCTGATAGGCCAAACAGTTGAAGTTTACATCGATGACATGGTCGTAAAGACCAAAGAGCCTAAGAGTCATCTTGCCGACCTGAAAAAGGTATTTGAAATACTCAAAACATATCGGCTCCAACTCAACGCATCTAAATGCGCGTTTGGAGTTGGATCATGTAAGTTCCTAGGTTACCTGGTAACAAGAAGGGGAATAGAAGCCAGCCCAGATCAGATCAAGGCCATCCTAGATCTGCAGAGTCCAACATCGACAAAACAGGTTCAAATACTCACTGGAAAGGCCGCAGCCCTAAACAGGCTCATAAGCCGAAGTTCAGACAAGTGTAAACCCTTCTTCAACCTGGTAAAAAAGACCGCAGACTTCCTATGGACTGAAGAATGTGAGGCCGCTTTGGCCGACCTAAAGAAGTATCTGATCACGGCCCCAGTTCTCTCCACACCTGAACCTAGGGAAGAATTGTTTTTGTACTTAGCCGTGTCAGAACACGCAGTAAGTGCAGTTCTAATCCGAAAAGAGTAGGGAGAACAGAAGGCTGTCTATTATGTAAGTAAAACCTTAGCCAACGCTGAAGCAAGGTACTTACCACTAGAGAAGTTGATGCTGGCCCTAGTCATAGCCTCAAAGAAGTTGAACCACTACTTCCAGGCACACAAGATTGTAGTGCTAACAGAGCACCCACTGAAGTCCTTATTACAACAAGGAGACTTAACAGGAAGAATTGCAAGGTGGGCAGTAGCCCTCGGCCAGTATGACCTAGAGTTCAGGCCTAGAACAGCAATTAAGGGCCAGGTTTTGGCCGACTTCATGGCAGAATTCACGCCTGAATCCATCGAACGTCGGGCTTCGTTGAGCCAAGATGCACGAGGTCCCAGCAAGCAAGGAGAATTCCAGCCAAAGGCCAAGGAACAAAAGAAAAAAAAGCTCAGACCCTGCAGCATCTACATCGGCGACTCATTTAGACTGTTTGTCGATGGAAGTTCAAACCGACAAGGAGCGGGGGCAGGAGTGCTACTGATATCCCCATATGGGGAAATAATAGAACAATCCATCCGTTTGGGGTTCAAGGCCTCAAACAATGAAGCAGAATACGAGGCATTAATTGCAGGACTAAAGCTGGCAGCGGCAGCAGAAGTAGATGAGGTAATAGTTTTTTGTGATTCACAGTTAATTGTTAACCAGTCAACAGGAGAATTTGCAGCCAAAGACGAGAGAATGTCGGCATATGCAAAAGAGGTTATCAGATTGGCCGAGTTATTTCAGAACTGCCGACTTCTCCAAGTAAGCCGAGATGACAACAGCCACGCCGACGCGTTGGCCAACCTGGCAAGTTCAATACAAACTAGAAAGACAAGAACAATTATGATCGACTACATGTCGGGCCTGAGCATAGAACCACAGAACGCAAAGCAAGAGACAATGTATGTGGACATGGGGCCAAGCTGGATGGATGCAATTGTTGCATTCCTGAAAGAAGGAAAGCTGCCAGAAGACCGCAAGGAGGCACACAAATTCAAATTGAAGTCGGCAAGATTCAGCCTAACTACGGACGGACATCTCTACAGAAGGTCCTTCACTGGACCTCTTTTAAGGTGCGTACATCCTTTACAAGTTGAAGATTTTTTATATGAAATTCATGAAGGGATTTGTGGAAGCCACATTGGGGGCAGATCATTAGCCCATAGGGACATTACCCAGGGGTATTGGTGGCCTTACATGCAAAAAGATGCAGAAGCATACGTAAAGAAGTGCGAACAATGCCAGAGGTTCGCACCTCTAATTCATCAGCCAGCTGCTGACCTAAACCCAGTATCCAGCCCTTGGCCATTTGCCCAATGGGGCATGGATCTGGTTGGACAACTTCCCCAAGCAACTGGGCAGAGAAAATACTTGCTGGTAGCAACGGATTACTTCACAAAGTGGATAGAGGCAGAACCGCTTGCCAAAATCCGAGATGTGGACGTCAAGAATTTCATATGGAAAAATATTATCACCAGATTTGGTATTCCTAAAGCCATCGTTGCCGACAACGGAACACAGTTTGACAGTAAACTTATCAAGAACTTCTGTGCAAAATTCAAGATCAAGAATTACTTTTCAACACCAAGTTTCCCCCAAAGCAATGGGCAAGCAGAAGCATCCAACAAAGTAATTTTGGATGGAATAAAGAAAAGGCTGCAGGCAGCAAAAGGGAAGTGGGTAGACGAATTGCCCAACGTACTTTGGGCATATCGGACTACGCCAAGGAGATCAACAGGGGAATCCCCCTTTGCCATGGCCTATGGCACAGAAGCAGTAATTCCACTGGAAATCGGCATCCCAGGGATCCGAACCTAGGGAGTTGAGAATGGGACTAATGATATACTCTTAGCTCAAGATCTGGATCTTTTAGAAGAGCGAAGAGAGAATGCTGCAATTCAGCTTGCAGTATACCAGCAACAGCTTACCAGAACTTACAACAAGAAAGTCAACCCAAGAGATTTTCAAGTTGGCGACCTAGTCCTGAGAAAAGTCGTCGGCAACAAGAAAGATCCCAGAGAGGGCAAGCTTGGCCCAAACTGGGAAGGACCTTACAGAATTACTTCGGTCTTTGGCAATGGAGCTTATCGGCTTGAAGACAATGAGGGCAAAGCATTACCAAGACCTTGGAACACTTGTAATTTGAAATTTTTCTATCATTGAGATGTCCATTATTTTTTACCGATGTCATTAATAAAATCTTTTCAGAATTCTTCAAGCACATATGATTGATTAAGATACTTAAACATTATTTCTGGACGACATAAAAAATGAGAATCCAAGTGGAACTTAGGTTCACATTGGGGGCAAAGAGGATACAAAGTCTACCACTTGTTGAAATTTATAGCAATTTACAAGTTGGTCAGACCGATACAAAGTCTACCACTTGTTGAAATTTGTAGCAATTTACAAGTTGGTCAGACCGATACAAAGTCTATCACTTGTTGAAATTTGTAGCAATTTACAAGTTGGTTAGACCGATACAAAGTCTACCACTTGTTGAAATTTGTAGCAATTTACAAGTTGGTCAGACCGATACAAAGTCTACTACTTGTTGAAATTTGTTGCCATTTACAAGTTGGTCAGACCGATACAAAGTTTACCACTTGTTGAAATTTGCAGCAATTTACAAGTTGGTCAAACCGATACAAAGCTTACTATTTGTTGAAATTTGTAGCAATTTGCAAGTTAAAGGTAAGCCGAGATGGTTCCTTAAACTTCACTTGTTGAAATTTGTAGCAATTTACAAGTTGAAGTTAAACCAACATATAACCATCTGTTGAAATTTGCAGCAATTTACAGGTTGAGGTAAATATAATTGTTTAAACCCTTGTTGAAATTTGCAGTAATTTACAAGTAGATTATTGTTTAATACTTATTCTAACTTGAGAAAAGTTTACTGTATATGTTAATCCTTGTTGAAATTTGTAGCAATTTACAAACAGGACAGATTGAGGTCAATGTCTTGCCGAAGTAAAATTTGCAGTTATTATACCCGAGGTATGTAACCCCGAGAAGATTGTGCAAAGGAAGAGTTATGCAAAACATACAAAATATTCTAAGTATAAAGCCATACAGAAGCAATGAAGAAAAATCAAAGACTAAAGCATTCAGAGAAAAACAGTTATAGTTGTATATAGTAAAGGCACTATGGCCCAGCAAAAGACAAATGTTTACAAGTGATAAAGAAAGGCGCATCGGCCACAATGGGGAAGCTTACATTGTTCAGAAAACAAAAGTACAAAAAAGAAGAAAGTACAAAAAACATTCAAACGTCTTCAGCATTATCAGATGGTTGGACTAAGACCTCGGAGGACTCTGGGAGAACCACCTCGGCATCTTTTTCTCCCACAACCTCTGCATATTTTTCTACAGAAACCTCGGCTTCCTTATCTGCTGCAATCTTGGCATCGATCTCAGCAAGTGTTTTACTAAGACTTCTTTCAGCCAGAAGAAGGTCGGATGATAACTGCCCTGGCTTAGCCTCTTTGGACACCTTCTCAATCTCATCATCTTGGGTTAAGTCCATGACATGATCACCCTGAGGTAGAGACTTGGTCTCATTAGTATCCTTGGCCTTCCTTACCAGGGCACCAGTATCCTTATCCTCAACCTCGGCTTCAGATTCGGATTCATCTTCTTCCTCAGTTTGACTTGGAGGTGGAGGAGGGGGGAATGGCAGAGGAATTGCGTCAGCCATGCATAGGGGGGAGTCATCTGGGACATTAAGCTTTTTGGCAAGGGACATCCAACCGA
Source organism: Camellia lanceoleosa (assembly GCA_025200525.1). Classification (NCBI taxonomy): domain Eukaryota; kingdom Viridiplantae; phylum Streptophyta; class Magnoliopsida; order Ericales; family Theaceae; genus Camellia; species Camellia lanceoleosa. The sequence continues at coordinate 59,099,540 of CM045770.1, read as the reverse complement.
GGGAGAAGCCCCTGTTGCATGCCTGCCTAACTTGAAGCTTATAGTCCTCTGTGACATCAGCTACACCCTGGGCATAAGCTTTTTCATCAGTTTCTTTGATTTCAGCCTCCTTAGTTTCTAAGGCTTGCTGAAGTTCCTTTTCGGCCTGGGCCACCTTCTCCTCGGCCTCCTTCTTCTGCGCCTCAGCAACATTTTTTATAGCTTCAGCAGCGTCATCTTTTTCTTCGGCCAAGGTTTGGGCCTTGGTTGCAGCCTCGGCTTGATCTTCCAACTTTTTCATTTTGGACTGTAGGCCTTTATTTATCTTTTGGAGAGCTGCAAACTCCTTCTTCAAATCATTCAACTTCTCCCTAGTCTCAAAGGACTGCATGGAGAAGGAATGCGCATGCTGGACAGCCTGAAAGAACACAAAGCAAAAATTATTACAGAATTTTACAAGTATGAAGCAATAGGGATAAAACAAGTTACTAAGTGAAGACACTTACTTGAACACATCGCTGAAGCATGAAAGCATAATTTTCATACTCACTCATCTCGGCGTTTTTTTCAAGATCGCCTGGGAGAAGGAGGGCTGTGCTTAGTGCAACGCCAATGTTTATGTCATCGGCGCTGTCACTAGCCAAGACTGGCTTGTTCTCCAGAGTGATTGCAGGTGTCCAAGGGACGTTGGGCACTTTGGACTTCGAAGTCGTCCCAGAAGAAGACCTCGGCCTCTTTGATTTCTGGGACTCTGTTGGCTGAGTTTCAGCAGACCTTTTTGCCGAAGTGGAGGCATTCTTCATGTTCTCGGCCAGTTATGAGATGGGCACAGCATCATCAGCCTCAGCCTCAGCCTCAGTAGCTTTGGACTTTGGCTAAGCCTTCTTTATTCTTTTTGGTTTTGGTGGGGGCATCGTTTGGGCTGGAATGGCATCAACATCAGCTGGTAGGTCGGCCAGGAGGTCTTGGGCGACAGGTCTTGGGCGAACCATTTCGGCTGTTTTAACAAGTCTACGTCGGCGTTTTCTCTTAGGAATTGGTACCAAGAATGGTGCCGAGGTGGAAGGTAGATTGGTTGGGTCAGATGTGGATCCCTGATCTGTCTGGGATTTGTAGGAGGGGATGAAATTCAGTAGGAGTGGAGCTTTTCACTTTTGGATAAGAAGGTCCAAAAGCTTCTTTAAATCTTTTCCAAGGAAATAGGACTGGCGAAAGTCCTTGGGTGGCTTGCGAACGTCTGCAAAAAAGAGCACAACATCAGAAACAGATGAAATCTTTTGAAGACTTAAAAAAAAAAAAAAAAAAAAAAAAAAAAAAAAAAAAACAGCTAAGTAATTGGCGCTAGGCTCTTACCCTTGCCCTCTTTAACTGTTCGGGGAAGAGGGTAGAGATGGACTTCTTCGTCTGGGCCAAACTCCCAATTTCCAGAAGCAATAAGATAATCGTCTCCAGCCCCTTTGTTGGAGTCTGGGAGGTCGGCTACAATTTTAAATTCGGTGGACCTCGGCTTGAGGTAATATACAAAACCCTTTTCTTTCAGGTTAAGGGCATACATAGTATAACAGTATTGGATATCAGCGAGAGTGATCCTAACATTCTCCTGCCGAGCTAAGGCTATTATACCATTAAGTGTTCTATAGGAGTTGATGGTGAGTTGCATAGGGTTCAAAGTGTAGTAGTGAAGAACTTCACGAAAAAGGGGATTAAGTGGGAGCCGAAGTCCACACTCAACAAAAGCTACAACAGGGAAAGGCATTGTATCGTCTGTAGGCATAATGGAATCATCATCCCCAGCTAGCCTAAGGTGAACATCAGCAGGGATAGAGAATTCTTGCCTAAAGAATTCGAGTTTGGTTGGGGTATTTACCCTATGTCTCCACATGCCCATGATTTTTGGTATAAAGGTACTTGGCTACAGGGACAGAGTGTTCTTAAAGGGTTACTGGTACCTCGGCTTAAACCTAGGTATATACTGGTAAAGGATTGTTTCAGTTTTCCCTAAGAATTAAAGGTTCTATAAACAAATCCCAACCCTAAAACTATAAAAGCGAAGATTGGAGACTCGAATCTGGGAAAAACACAGAAAACAGAAAACAAGAACAAAATTTTCAAAATCAAAGAACGAAGGTGGGCTATCAAGAGCCTAAAGAGTGCAAAGAGTTGAAGGCCACAAACAGTGCAAGTGACATGTGCAAAATCATGAAATAAGAATCGTTCAGGAGAGTAATTCACAAATTGAATACTAGAACAGAACAGTAAAAGCAGGGAATTTCAGGGTCAAATCAAAAACTAGAGAAGAAAGACCAGTTGCTTACCAGAAAAAGTGACGCCAGAATGAAATTCGCCGAGGACAGACGACGGTAACAAGAGCTTTGCGAGAACAGAAGAGTGAGGACAGTTGCAGAGCTTGGAGCTTAGAGCAATGGCGGATTCAGAGAAGAAAAAGTTTTTAGAGAGAGAAAAACTAGTGAACAGAATGCAAAGGTAAGAAAGGAAAGAGGGAAAAACAAAGTTTTGTTAAAAAACTTGAAACGGCGGCAAAACAAGGCATTAAATGCGCCTAGAGTAACGCAGACGTCAGGCAGCGCGGACAGACGTAAGATGACTTGCAAGCACGTCATAAGCACAAGCCAATAGAAAACACGTAAATAAAACGGTTGAGGGGAGATGCATGACAGCTCACACATATAAGAGAGTTCCTTTGAATTCTTGTTTTAGAAGAAGACATGTCGGCCTAAAATAAAAGACCTCGGCTGGGAAGTCCTAAGCCGACGTATGAGAAAGAAGAACAATATAGGTTCCATTACCTCAAAATGCCGAAGTAATAGAACCTAGGGGGCAGTTGTGGAGATATATTGTTGAAGTACCAACACGTGGCAAGGTGACGCCGACGTGTCAGCCGAGGTGCCACGTGTCGTAGTAAGTTATGCCAAGGTAATCTCGGAGTTGCCGTGGTTATCTCCAAAGATGTCGAAATACCAAGATAAGCGGATAAAAGACAAGAGTCCTAGATTGGGAGAAGACTTCAGTTTGGATAAAGGTAGAACTCTAGGGGAGTTTTGTCCTGAACCCATTGGGAGTTCTAGATTAGCAATAATCCTGAGTCCATTGGAGTTAGGCTCCTATTGGGACTAGGATTGTATTGGCTATAAAAGAGAGACACCCCCATGGGTCTGAGGTACGTTTTAATACTCACGCTTGTGAGTTGAATACTTAATTATCTTTGAGAGATATACTGACTTGATCATCGGAGTGCCCCCGGGTGGAAGAACCACCGCCGGAGCCTTTTATTTCTGTGCAGGACAGCAGGGTGCCATCTATTCTGCCTGTGTTCTACAGCTGAATCACTAAGGAGGGCAGTGTGATCAGAAAATCACTCACACAGTCTCAATAAATTAAAATTTTTAATTAAATATAGTTAGCAAATCATGAATCAATGCTCCATCTGACTCAACAAACAAATTACATGATTAGTTATTATTTTTGACTGCTACAATACCTCAACTTGTTGAGACACCACTATTTACTGGCAATTGAATAGTTTATCCAAAAAAAAACTTTGGGGGGGGGGGGGCTAAATTTTAGCTCCATTATTTTAAATTTTTTGAATATTTTTCATTGAGGGAATGAATGATAAAATAGAATTAGAATAGAGAGCCTAATGAATGATACATTTAAAAAAGTAATTAATTAAAATAAGAAATTAGATTTTTTAAATTAGAATTTGGTACGAAATTTGTTAAAACTGATGTGAATGTTTTAATTAATCATAGAGAAGAGGGTTGTTAGATATTAAAAAGAATTGTTTTTTTTTTTTTTTTTTTTTCACACATTAGAGCATCTCCAATGGCAAGCTATTGGAGCTGCCATTGCCAAAATTTAGCAATAGTCTCCAAAAATCTTACTCCAGTGGACTGCTATAACCCTTGTTAAATTTGACAATTTCCATTTCCTCTATCAAATTTGGCAACACGTTCGGCAATCATCATCCAAATAAATAGAATTTGACTTCAAAATTTCTATGGAACAAACAAACACATTGGGAAAAATCCCGCAGGAATACAATAATAATAATAATAATAAATACTATTTTCTAGATTTTTGGAGATGGAGATAGAATGTAAATATTTAATTTTTTTTAGAAAAAATTTGAAAAAGGTCATAAAAGATAAAAAAATAAATAATAAAAAAATCACTAAAAAACCTATATCCAAATAACACATACAAAATTAGAAGGAAAGTTTGTTGAGATTTGCCAAAATGACATGTGATCATTGGAGCATCATTGCTATAATTTAGCAATTTACTACTATTCATTGTTAAATTATAATAATGACAATATTATTATAACATTTGTCATTAAAAATGCTAGTACACAACATATGTCAATATAATTAGGTGATCCAAAATTTCAACAAGACCTATAACTAATGAAAACCCCCAAAATAATGAAAATGTAACCAAGAAGAGACTAGTACAACTGTCACACAGTTGGCCTATTAGGGCTCTAGATAATGTGTCATAATAAAGTGTTGTTTTGAGAAATGTCCAAAAAAAAAAAAAAAACAAAAACAAAAACAAAAAGACTTTTTTTACTTATTAAGAAAATATATATAAAAAAATAAAGAAATAATGTGGCGTTTAGGTTTAAGAGATAATTAAAGAAGGATAATGTCAAGTATAATAAATTAAAATTTTTTTGTATTTCCTAAAAACAAATAAAAACAACATATGTTATGAATGTTTTTAATTATTTTTTTTTCACTGCTTGTGTGGAAAGATGGGGTTCTTAAATTTTTTTCTTATCAATTTTTTTTTTTAATAAACAACTAATTATATTCATGATTTTTAATTTTTTTTAAAATTGTAGTTTTCACTGGCTTATCAGTCACTTCTTAATTTATGAATTCATATATCTAACAAACTTCAAAGTTTGCAGAGAGTTCATTCTAGCCTCATTGTTTTTGTGTTTTTTGCTTTCAATTATTTATTGGAGCACTTTCATAAACTATGTTTACATCCTAAATTTGCAGAGAGAGAAAAATTTGGGACAAATTATAAAAAAAAATCTCAAGATTTTGTATATTTTTCAAATTAAACTCCAAAGTTTTAGTTTCATTAATTTAAATCTTAAATTCCATTCCATGTCACAATCTACGCTCTCTGTCAGTTGAACTAATGGAAAACTCAATTTTTTGCCAAAGCCATCCCAATATGACGTCAAGTCCCACATATAACCCCCAAATCTCTATTAAATGCTTAAAATATATTTTTCATGGAATTTAATAGTTAAAATACTATTTTTCTGTCAATTTTTTTAATAGTTAAAATACTATTGGAGTTGCCATTGCCAAAATTTAGCAATAGTCTCCAAAAATCTTACTCCTATAACCCTTGTTAAATTTGACAATTGTCATTTCTTCTGTCAAATTTGGCAACACGTTTAGCAATCATCATCCAAATAAATAGAATTTGGCTCCAAAATTTCTATGGAACAAAAAAACACATTAGGAAAAATCCAGTAACAATACAATAATAATAAAAAATACTATTTTCTAGATTTTTGGAGATGGAGATAGAGGCAAACACCTCCCCCCCCCCCCAAAAAAAAAAAAAAAAACAGAACATATATATTATAGTGATCCCGGTCTTTCCCCATTTGGTTGTTGTATCCGGACTTAGGCTCCGTGGAGCTTGTTGTTGTATATATCTTGTTGTCATCCTTTAATTCCTTATTTATGAGTTAGAGGATGTGTTGGGCAGGTTTCTTACAGGTTTGGTGTGATTGGGAGCAAATGGTTGCTGCCCAGATTTTGGTGTCTTCGCTCGAGCGAGCACTTTGTCGCTCGAGCGAGCTCTTTGTTTTGGATTCTTCGCTTGAGCCAGGATTTGTTCGCTCAAGCGAGAGTTGAGTTTTGTATTTGGTGGCTCGAGAGAGAGGTCCTTCACTCGAGCTTGCGTCTGCGTCTGGTTCTGGACCTGAGAGTTGTAGTTCTTGGCTCGAGCGAGCTTTCCTTCGCTCGAGCGAGCGAGGTGTATGTTTTGAGTTTCTTCGCTCGAGCGAGCATTTTGTCGCTCGAGCGTGCTTCTAGGTTGTAGACCTGAAGCTTCGAATTGTTGGCTCGCGCGAGACTTTCTTCGCTCGAGCAAGGGTTCTTTGTGTCTGGTCGCTCGAGCGACCAATCCTTCGCTCGAGCGAGCCTGTGTTATATCAGTAGACAGCAGCGGGTAAACACATCACTTTTTCATCTCTTTTGATTTCAAAACCCTAGATCCGAGCTCTCTTTCTCTCTACACACCTTCTCTCTAGGGTTTCATCTCCTTTTAGTGTGTTTCTACCCTAAGTCCTTTGTAAGAAAGATAGAGGGTGTTGAGGGCTTCATTTTAATCTGAAAAATCTTGGATTTGGAGCACTTTGGATTTTGATCATCTTCTCCTTTGGGTTTCTAATTTCGAGGTAGGGATACCCTACTCCATCTTATGAGTTTTGTCTTTAATTTTGGTCATTTTGAATAGTTGGTAATGTTAGGTAATTTTGGGAAAGTTAGGGTTTGTTATGTAATTAACAAAAGAAGGGTTTTCAAATATTAAAACCTATGTGAATGTGAGTTGTTGAAAAATGGAATTATTGTTGTTAGATTGGTGAAATCAAACCTTAGGGTTGATATGTGAAATATGGGAAAATGCCCTAATTATAATGATAAATTAATTTGTATAATTAATTTTGGGAAAATGACAAATTGAGTTGAGAATAATAAAATTGGAAAATTATGGGATTAAATGGTGTAGTTGGATTAATTTATCACTCACCTATAAAAATGTTGATATTATATCTGTTTATGCATTTATGTTCTGTTTAGATATATCTGCTTTGGACTATCGGTGGAGGATAGTCTTGACTGTTGTAGACACTGCATGTTGATTAGGAAAAATCAAAACTAATCACATTGAATATGTCATTGAATATGACAGTTGGAATAATACATCAAATATGTGTATTAATTGATCCTTGTATATGATAATTGCTTATATACTTGGAGTATGTGTATTGTGTGGGAGGAGATAGGGGATGTACTCCATAGTTTGAGAGAAGATAGGGGATGGACTCCATTGATACAGCAAATATGTATATCAGATTGAAGTGTTAATACAGCAAATATGTGTATTAAATGGAAGTGTTAATACAGCAAACATGTGTATTTATTGAGGCATGGAAGTGTTTTAATTGTGAGTTGTAAACTCATTTGAATGTTGAATCAAGGAAGTGTTTTAATGTGAGATATAGTCTCATTGAAATGATTTGATAAGAAAAGGAAAATGGATTGTAACATGGAACTGTATTGTGATATAAAATGGTTTATAAGTGTTAACCATCTATCAAATGCCATTATTTTAGTCATTGTTCATATTTGGTTTAGTATATTTCTACTGGGCTGTGGCTCACCCTATATGGGACATCATTTTCAGGTACAGATGTTATGCTACCTCCAAGGACGTAGCTTGGGAGGTTAGAGGCTGATAGACTTTTGTGTATTACATGTAAATCAAGCCTAGGGCTTACTTTGTAATTGAGTTAGTACTCTCTTTTGTGAGCAAATGTTGGCTTGGAAAGTTGTAAGCCCATAGGGCATTTACTTTTGTTGTCAACATGTAATACTTTTGTACTTAACTATTCTGATGAATGGAAAGATGTTTATTTCTTTTATCTCTATGCATGTCAAGATTGTTGGGTTTTATGAGTTATTTTGAGGGTGTTACATATATATATATATAACAAATTTAGAAAACAACAACAACAATCACTACAAAGACAATAATCAAACAATTTCAGAGAAATTTCAAGCAATCTCAAACAAAGCAAAAAGAATCTCAACTAATTTCAAGCAAATTTCAAACAATTTCATAAATGAAATTTCACAAAAATAAATACTTGGAAAGGGGTTTGAAGTTTCTTCATCTTCTTCACTCAATTTTGTAGTGGTATCAAATGGTGGGATAAATTATATTTATATATACAGATATATTAATATTTTAAATTTTTTATATTTGTCTAGTCAGATAGAATGTAAATATTTAATTTTTTTTAGAAAAAATTTGAAAAAGGTCATAAAAGATTAAAAAAAAAATAAACAATAAAAAAATCACTAAAAAACACATAACCTAAATCCTATTCAAGGCTCATAAAAAACATTTAAAAAACTCTGGAAATATTTTTGATTTAAAATATAAAAATTACAGGTGCAAAAAAAAAATTGAACACTGTTTCGATCAACCGGTCGGACGTCCGGGTTAGCCAAATTTTCCCGCCTAGAAAAGAGTTTTCAAAAATGGGTGTAGAGTTATAATTTGAAAACTCAAAACAAATACTACACTGAAATCAATGGGTGGAAATGTGTTTGGAGAGCTTCTCCAAACACAGCCAATTTTTTTGTCAAATTAAGGATGAACCAAATCTTTCACTAAATTTTCAATAAGCTTTTTTCTTTTAAATTTGATTCCGTCCCAAAATAAAAGTCTATTTTGGAGAATTTATCTTTTTTTAGTAATACAATTATTACATTTAAAAAAAATTAATTTTCAAAATTATCCTTTGATAGTACAATACATTTTTTAGGAAATATCAATTATCATAATTATACTTTTTTGTGTTGTTAATAAATTTTTAAAAAAGAGAACAAAATAAGAAATTTATATTATTTTAGTCCTTAATTTTTAAGAAAATACTTATATTTTGAGTGGGATGGAGAGAATAATAAAATTTAAGATGAACAAGTAATTTTTTAAAAACTTTTGATGAAATTTAATGAAAGATTGGAATAACCCATGTCAAAACAAATTTTTACTCATTTAAAATCAAATAAAAAATTTAACAAATGATTGGAGATGGTGTATCTATTTTTCTTGTCAGATCAGCCGTTTCAAATGTAACGCCCTCAAATAATACATAAATCCCATCATATTAGACATGCAATGGTATAAAGAAATCAACACCTTTTCATTCATCAGAGTAATTCTTACAACAGTATTACATGTTAACAACAAAAGCAAATGCCCTATAGGCTTACAGCTTTCCAAGTTAACACTTGATTTCACAAAAGAAGAGTACTAACTCTAAACAAAATAAGCCCGTGGCTTGATGTACATGTAATACAACGAAACAATCAAAAGGAGTCTTCCACTCCCACATCCATCCAAGCTATGTCCTTGGAGGTGGCATGCTACTTGTACCTGAAAGTGATGTCCCATATAGGGTGAGCCAATGCCCAGTAGAGATATGCTAAACACAATATGAGCAATAACTAAGACATCAGCAATTGATAAATGTTTAACTCACAAAGATTAATTTATAACTCCATTTCCATTACATGACAACCGTGTCTATGTTTCATTTCATTTTCCATTTCTTATCAAATTTTACAATTTACATCAACGGCTCAGAACCTGGCCGACCGCTTATGTGAGACAAAGACTCATATTAAGCGTTTCCCATTTTACAATAGATAAACATACTAGTTGTATCAACATCTCAATAGATAAGAATATTAGCTATATCAACACTTCCAAAGATAAGCATATGAGCTATATCAACACAGTAACTGACAAGCATATGAGCTGTATCAGTGGAGTCCATCCCCTATCTCCTCCCAAACAACATCTGGTTTAGAGGTCCATCCCCTATCTTCCCCTAAACCGTGGAGTACATCCCCTATCTCCTTCCACACACACAATGTATATACATACAAGTCATAGACACAATCAATCAATACATAACGTTAATGCATTCTATCAACCATCATACTCTATGACATATCCAATTGATTAGTTTTAGTTTGCCTAATCATCATGCATTGTCTACAACAATCAAAACTACTCTCCATCGGTAGCCCAAGCAATTATTTCTAAACAGATAATAAAAGCTCCAACAGATAAAATATCAATGTTTTCAAAAGCGAGCGGTTGATAAATCCAACTCCACTATTCTACCATATAATGAGCCAATTTCATTATTTCCAAATCAATTCCATATTTTCTCAACAAAGTCATTTATTACACTAATGGCCCCGATATGCCCAAGCATGGCATATTTCTCCTTATTCTCAACATTTACTCCAAGAGCCCAATATTGCCAACACATCAACAAATCCATTTTGAAACCCAAATACATTTTTACGGTTCAAAATTATCAAAACCCTCTTTTCAAAAGTATGCGTTTGAAACCCTAGTTTCCAAAACTCAAAACCATTTATACAAAAACTCAATATCTAGGTTAAAACTCATAAGAGTGAGTAGGAATCCCTACCTCAAATTTCAGAGCCCAAGGAAGAAGATGAAAAAGGTCAAAATACTCCAAACTCCAAGATTCACGGATCAAAACAAAGCCCTCGACAATCAACACAACTTTTACAAAGGCCAAAGGGAAGGGAGACACTCTAACTAGATCAAACCCTAGAGAGAAGGGAGTTTCTAGAGTGAGAGGCTCTCAAAAATGCTTTTGGGAAAGTAAGAGAGAGAGAGAAGGTGTAAAAAGTGATTTAAAAATGCCCGACTGTGTACTGATATACAACATGTCCGCTCGAGCGGAAAACACAACGCTCGAGCATAAACGCTCGAGCATAAAAAACAAAAATCTGGGTCCGCTCGAGCGTAAAAAGACCCGCTCGAGCGCCAAGACACATGAATAAAGTACATCCACTCGAGCGCGAAAACCCATCTGCTCGAGCGCACATTTCCCCCTCCCAGAACTTACACCAACAATGTACTACCCGCTCGAGCGCCAACAAGCCCGCTAGAGCGCAATCCGCTCGAGCGCAGGAAATCTGCTCGAGCGTAGAAATCACATCTGCAGAAGTTTTGTAGAAAACAAAATACTGTGAGTGTGTAAATCCCGTTCGAGCGCAAGAAGTCCGGCTCGAGCGGACAGCCAAAACCAAACCCTGCTCGAGCGTAACACCAAAAACCTGGGCAACTAGATTTGAGACTCAGGCATCAACCAACCTGTAACACACCTGTCCAAAACATCCCAAAACTCACACAAACGGAATTGAAGGACGACAACAAGATAGACACAACTACCAACTCCACGAAACCTAGTCCGGAGTACAACTAAACAGTAGAGGGAAATACCAGGATCGCTATATCAAAAATTTTCATAACTCATTCCTTAATTAAATCCATTAATCAACTTTCATTCTCTTGAAATTCAAAATTCTCTCTCTGCAATCTATTTTTCTTTCCAAAATTTTCACAACTCATTCCTTAATTAAATTCATTAATCAACTTCTAGTCTCTTGAAATTCAAAATTCTCTCTCTGGAATCTATTTTTCTTTCCAAAATTTTCATAACTAATTCCTTAATTAAATTCATTAATCAACCTTGATTCTCTCTTGAAATTCAAGGTTGCGTTTGGTAAACCTTTCTAACTATGATTTGAGAGTAGGAGTTGTATTTTGAGTTTGTGAGTTTTGGAATTAAGATTTGAGTATGGAAAATTTGTTTGGTGAAAGAGTTTTGAAAAGAGTTTTTGAATTGAGTGGGAAAATTTGATGTATCATATGATATTTGATACAAAAACTTATAACTCATAACCAAACATACAACTCAAAATTCTATTAAAATACATAAAAAAAAATTTTAAAATTCAAAAAATAATTTTTTGAATATATAATAATAACATATGTCAATTGCAAAAAAAATATAAATAAATAAATAAATAAAAATTTGCACTGTTCCGGTCAACTGGCCGAACGATCAATTAATCCAAATTTTCCCGCCTTTGGTAAAGCTTTCAAAGTTGAGTGTAGAATTAACTTTGGAAACTATAAACAAACATTGGACGCAAATAAAGTGATGGAATCATGGTTTGAAAACCATTCCAAACAGGGTCCAAAATTGTCTCTCCCCGCAATCTCTCTCTCTCTCTCTCTCTCTCTCTCTCTCTCTCTCCATAAATACCTACCTCTCTTTTCCTTACCTTCCACATCCTACATTACTCTCTCTCTCTCTCTCTCTCTCTACACAGAGGGTCTTTTGTTAGAATGGCAAAGGAAGTTGAGAAAACAGTAGTAACAGAGCAGGAGTTCTCAGCCAAGGACTACTACGACCCGCCTCCAGCTCCGCTAGTGGACGTGGTGGAGTTGACAAAATGGTCGTTCTACAAAGCTATCATTGCAGAGTTCATAGCCACACTTCTCTTCCTCTACATCACCGTCCTCACCGTCATCGGTTACAAGAGCCAGATGGACCCCATCAAGAACCCTGACCAGTGTGGCGGTGTCGGCATCCTTAGCATCGCATGGGCCTTCGGCGGCATGATCTTCGTCCTTGTTTACTACACCGCCGGTATTTCTGGTTAGTATAACCTAAAACCATTATTTACGATTTTACTGATTTAAACCCTAATAATTATATATCTTTTTTTATTAGTTAAGATTGTGTCACTGACCTTTGTAAACAATAATTATTTTACCTGCACAAAAATATATGGCTAAATTGATGTAGGATTAATAAAAAGTGAGATTCATCTCATGTAAAAGGGTTCTGTTTAATTTTATATTTAAAAAGGAAAGAATTGAATTGTCCAATATTTTGATGTGAGCTCAAAATAAGATGATTCATCCTATTTATTTATTTTTAATTTGGATCATTTACAATCATATCATTTCACCTTATTATATTATTTCGTCATTTTTGTTTGGGTGAAGTACCAATAAATGCTAAATTTAGATTTTGTGAACTGATTAGGCCCTAGGTTTTTCTTATGGACCCAAAAGTCCTGTTATAAGTGAAATTACTTTAAGGGATGGGGGCAGAACACGTGTGTGTGGAAAACAAAGGGTGAATGTGGGATTTTGCAATAGGCTGAAATTACACATTTACACCAAGCTCACTATAGATTTTTTGTGTTTTCCCTCCTTTGCAATCGAATCTCACACTATCAGGGTAGGAAATATTCTGTACTCCCAATGTTGAATTGTTGCGTAGTTAATATGACATTGGGTTCCAATGTTCTTCGTTGCAACTTCCAGAAGTCGTGAGATTGAGGCACATTAGGATACAGAAACCCTACATTGTTTGAACGAGGGATTGGGTGTTAGAGCCAGCAGACATTGAATTTGTATTGTTGAATGGGTGTTACGGAGATGACGATGCCACGACCAAGTTAGTGATGTTTATTTGAAAAGGAGTCGGGAATGGGAGGCCTATTGATAGGGTTTGCTAGCGTAGAGTTAGGGGTTGTAACGTTGGGGTTTAATACTGATGTTGTATGCCTTTTTTATGGTATGTGCTTGGTATTTGGTCCACCACTGTTAGATTTTTGAATTTTGTTGGGTTTAGATTGTTTGGCAACCTCGTCTGGTATTCAATCTTGTGTTGATGTGTTTTTTTTTTTTTGGTAGGATCAACCATTCTGTGTTTCTCTCACTTTTAGGTTGGGATATTATCCGGGTGGCACATTTTGCAATTGGATTGTGATGTTAATGGGTGATATTATGAGAATTCCACATACACATTAAACCATTTAACCAAAATGTGGTCCTGGTTATGTGATCCTAATGTCTATGTGGTTTGGCATTACATGTTGGCCAACCTAGGTGTAGTGTCCTGTGTTGTGGAACTATACATGTGTTGGATCTGCTTATATAACACGGCATTAACACCGTACTCAACTGTGTCGCTGAACGATATGAAAATAACGAGTAGTGGTTATATTGTCAATGTGTATGGACATTGTTCTATCGAGGTTTTCTAGTGTTTTTTTATCGTTTTAATGTGTTCTTATTTTTAAACCAGTATGGGTCAGAATAGGTGGTTGATGTGTTGTTGTAGGTGTTGTTTGTATGTGATTCGAAAATTTGCGATAGTTGTTTAGGTCTTTGATGGGAAATGTTATATTGGTTATTATGTGTTCCATCACACTTCTTTGAAAATGTATTATTGGGTCTTCCATAAGCTTGTGAGGTTGTATTAATTGTTTCAGTATGTAAGGAATCGTTAAGGCATACACGTTTACATTGGAAGTGTGTTTATGGAGAGTAATAACAATTATTGAGTCCATGAATGGAACAATGTTTTGCAAGTTTGGTGAGCGAGTCCTATACAGTCATAACCTCAGTACACTGTAATGCACATGACAAAGAATATGTTATTCAACTCGTTGTCAACATGATACAAACATATGTGTATTACACATTAGTATACAGTCATTATATGGAAATGATGAATTCAAACGTCGATCCACCTTGAACTTATTGTAACCAGGTACGTCGAACAACATGTATACCAGACCGGGCACCAACCCATCAAACTTCCCACAAATAACATCAATGATTCTCTCGAACGTCGATCCATAATGCAACTGAATAGTAGCATTGGTTTTGTCGTAAGTGCGCAACAACAAAATCCCAGCATCCATACCTGCGCATAACAAACACATGGCCATCACACATTCCATACATTACACATTATGGTGATGTATAATTTTTTTGAATTAGACACCATTACAGTTAACTTCTTGATTAAAAAAAAAATGAAACCCAGATTGAAACAAAAGCACCATGATGACCAAACATGATAATGTGCATTAGTAAACCAACATAGACACATCGAGACCACCGAATGCGAAAAAAATTGCCAACCCGTGTAGAAAACCACATCGATCAACCACCAAACAAACCCAAATTACACATAAACACCCACCATTAACACAACACACGACAAACATGAAAAATGACCCCCAACCAATAACAATACCCACCCCCCTATCCAACTAAAAAATCACATCACACCACTGTACATAAAGAACAATCGACCAAAATGTACATACCTTGTGTCATTCTGCTAGACCCGAGCAAATGCAACACCACCGTCTCTAGAAAAACACATTAGTAAAAAAGACTCATGTTCACTCCCCGAAATGCCAAAATCCACATCCACCGTGATACACTCCACCAAATCTCACACACAGACTAATATCAATCACGTCTTACTCACCAAATCTCACACACCCAGCAATTTGTTCCCAAAATGAATCATTAAAAAGGGTATTCTAGTCAAGAGATACGCCTTTTCAAAAAAAACTAGGACCAATTAGTCCATAAGAAAACTCTTAGGACTAAATGGATCAACACTTCCCCATATAGGATTTATGGGTAAATTCTCCTTTTTGTTTTGTAGTATATTTTAAAATTATATTTATTATTGGAAAATGTTACGAACCCCAAATAATCTACCGAACTTCGACCGACACAAACTCACACATGTGAAAGATTTGGCAGAAAATTTAGTAGCTTATTTGGGATCCCTAACATCACTCTTTATCATTTATTTATTACAAGAGTCTAGTTAATATGTGTTTTAGAATAAATGCTAAAAATATTTAAAAATATTATGGTCTTGTTTGGTTTGTTTTTAAAATATTTCGATATTTCTTTAGAAAATTATTTTCTTATTGCTGCTTATTTGCGATAGCTTCCAAGACTTCTGACTTTTAGGTTCTCCTTTATTTTCCTTCTTATATGTAGTTACGTCAATATCTATGTTTGTGTTTGTTTATCTCGGTTATATACAATTGTTATACAAGTTTCAAATTTCCAATTCATTCCGAAACTAAACGAGGTTTAGGGTTTGAGGATTTATTTTGATGTTTGTTAATTGTGAAAATCTTGATGAAACTTGATTTTGTGAATTGTGACATGTTCTTGTATGAAAGGAACTTCTTTTCTTGATCTCGATTGGATTATTTAATTTTTATTATTATTTATTTTTGAAAAAATCTCTATAGAAGTTTTGTCATTTAACCGTGTGATGTAAGGGAAAGACTTTAAATTGTACTTGAAGGGTTAAGTTGCTTGTGGGTATTAATAGCAAAATCAAAGAATCAAACTTTGATTAGATAGTATATTAGTATCTACTTGTTTATATATATATATATGTTCTTCAAAACCAAACATTCTAGGGTTTGGGAAAGATTCCAGCATTCACCCGAACATCTTCCACCTAATTTGATTCGGATTTCGGAGTCCCTCTCCTCCAAATTTGACATTCATTGCAACCTATGAAATACAGATACTTCTAGATGAGAGTTGTATTTGTATCGAGTATCAATACTTTTTGGATACTAGCATAAACCTATTTGATACTTCTTAAACGTATCTATAATTTGAAATTTATTTTATTTTATTTCAATCAAGTACTAAATCGGCTATTCAATTGATCCTAAAATCAGAATATGTGGAGAATTGATCTAAAAGAGAAGATCAAAAACTTTTGAGAAGAACTAGAAGGGAGAAGAAGAATACAACAGTCAAAACCTTAATCTCACAAAAACGGCCACAACCTTTAACTACTCAATACTATTATCTCAAAGCTAACCGAAAACTATTACATAGAGCCATATATATAGGCAACGTAGGAAACCCTAATTAAAAATAACAAAGTAAATCATGACATTATTTGGAAGCCTAATCTCTAATAAAATAAGTAACTAAATATACTAAGGTTTTAATTAAATTATTAATAAAAATAAATAAATAAACATAAATTAAAAAAAATTACAAATAAATAAAATCCACATATCATGTTCCGCATCGTCTAGATCATGTAACTTATTTTGAAAGTTGAGCATTTCTTGCATAGCATCAGAGTAATTGTTAGGATAAATACAAGAGTAGTTTCCAGGTAAGAAGAATTGGGAAACATTGAGAATAAAGCATGTCAAATTTGGTCCAAGTTTGAGTGGACATAATGAACCCTCAATATATCTTATATGAATATATTATCAACATTAATATATAAAGGGGCTCATTTGGTGTTGATCATGTACTGAAGTTGTGTATTATTTTCCTTCTATCAAGTTATAGGGCAATAATCAAAATTCTCACAAACTCCTTTCCACTTAGAAACATTAAAATCAACTTCCCACAAATTCACATCCTGACAACTTCTCCCGAAACTGCTTTTCACTTGCCAACTTTCTCTTTCAAATCAAATGGTTTCCTATATGAATTGGAGGATGTCTGTGGTGCAAGTGCTATTATAGATCAAGTGTTTTCTTGTTTCTACTAGTGTTGCAACTTGA
The DNA here is from genome assembly GCA_025200525.1 of Camellia lanceoleosa. NCBI lineage: Eukaryota > Viridiplantae > Streptophyta > Magnoliopsida > Ericales > Theaceae > Camellia > Camellia lanceoleosa. The sequence continues at coordinate 59,082,483 of CM045770.1, read as the reverse complement.
AGGATAACATTTTTGCTTAAAGGCCTCAAGGTGGGTTGGGTCTTTGATTAAATAATGATTGTCATTCAATTTCTTGTTGAAGTGGAAAAAACAGAGTTGCAAAGTACATCGTCTCTGTGTGTATTATATATATATATATATTTGCTCTATCAAAGAGGAATAGACTTTCCAATTCCTCCAAACCAATAGTATGGAGAAGAAGAACATTCAATTATCTCCTTGGATTTGCTCAGTAATTTTATACTATCACCACCACCTTGGTTTAAATGACATCACTTATGTTGGAAATTGGGCCGAGTATTGGACTCGAATTTGGGTGCCCATGTGGCATGACCCATGGCCCATTCAAATTACCCATGTAATTTGAATTTGATTTCTTGATTATCTTATTTGTTAGGATAGCCCTCTATCTATCTACATCTATCCTATCCTTAGGAGATATAGATAAATGGATATATATGGTTATATATTTGATTGTATATTTTAATATATAGAACATCATATACGTGATGTGCTTTTTTATCCATAACATTTTTTTCCCTATACTCTCTCTCTAACTCTCTCCCATCAGAGAACGATCCAGCCTTTGCACTGTGACTAGTGTGGGTGATACTCATACTGTAGTATCACTTCAGTGTTGGGTGTTCATAGTTCATGGTTGTCAAGCACGTAATTTACCAACAAGGTTCTTTGTTTCGGATTCTTTTACAGAAGGTATGGTTTGAATCCTTTTATCTGCTGCGTTATCTGTATCTTACATTGGTATCAGAGCCAAAAATAGGTATTTTCATGCTTGTTTTTTGGGCATTAAAATATGTATATAATTATATATATATATACACATGACATATGCATGAAAAATTAATATTTTTTCGAACTTTCTCCGATCAACTTGAAATTTACATATGTTGTAGTATATTTTATGTAGAATATGTCTGCAAAGTTGCATGAAAATCCAACGGTCGAATTTTGAGAAAAATGGAGATTCATATTTAATTTTTCGTAACTTTGACTGCATGCTGGTTTTAAATGCTTTGTTTTTATGTTATGAAAATTATATATTTGGAATCCTTGTTTCGATACCTTCGAAATGGTATATTATGGGCCTGATTCCGACTTATGGTTGATGAGAAAAAATAAACCCTAATTTGGGTTCGTTTTGTGTTTTTGGTGGCTTAAGGAAGAAAATGAAGTGTAGAGTTTTTGCACTTCCACTCTCATTAGAGAGAGTGTGTGCTACACTTCATTATTTGTATTTGTTAAATGTCATTTTTGATACCACCATTGTTTTTATTTTGAAAAATGGAGTCCAGCAGTACCAAAATTGGACCAGAAAACACACCGGAAGGCAGCGCGTGTGCCTCACGCACCAACTGACGCTGTCACGCGACCATCATGCTCTTCCACGTGCCATCGCGTGTTATATACGTTGTCCACGTTGGCGTGCCAATTGGTACCGTTTGCTTGCCAACATGCAGTTTTTGGCAACGGGTGTAGTAAGCTGTTTCTTGTTTTTTAAAATCTAGAATTGCTTTAAATGGTCATAAGTAATTCGTTATAGCTTTGTTTTAAGCGTGGTTGGTACTGTTAAACTTAGAATTAAATTTTTAAACTACTGTAAAATTTTCAAAATTTTATGAAAATAAAAATATTTTTCCTGAAATAATAATTCATTATTTCTACTTTAAAATGCTTCTGGTGTTGCATGACTAAGTTTCTGGGGTTGAAATTTTTTCTGTAGACTACTGTAATGGTTTACTATTTACTGGTATGATTTTTTCTTTTTCCCAAATTCTGGAATATTTATTTCTGATTTTATGTGTATTTATTAATTCTTTGAAATTCCAGAAAATACCAGAAAATTCTAGAAAAATTTCAAAAGTGATATACTTTCTGTTATGGCATAATCTGAATATTAAACATAGCATATTGTTATTTTTTTTCCTAGAGAGTTTCTAATATGTTGTGATTAAAATAACATGATTAATTGTTTTTTATTTAAATTTCATTATTAAATGTAACATAACGTGAGTTGATTGTGAATCTACATTAAGATGCTACTGTATGGAATTAGAATATTTTATCATGCTTTAGACATGCCATAGTCAGTGGGAGGTTGTTCGGTTGAGAGAAATATTTGTAGATTTACTCCCGAAAATTAATATTTTGCGCATGAATTAAATTAAATTTTTAGATAATTGTCACCTGTGACGCAAAAGATGATTACGAGCATAGCGGATTTTCGATCTTGCAACTTGTGTAATATTGTCACTATTTAATTTAGATTTTTGCAGCAAAATTATATTATGCTAATCAAATTAATCCCAATGCGAATTTCTCTCTAAATTGACTTAGCTTTTGGAAATTAATTTGGTTGACCTAAACTTAGTAGAGATGTTCAAATGTGAACAATATAATCCTATTCTTTAGATGAGCAAAAAGTCTTGGAGACTTTAGGTCAGAGTTTAATTGAGCCAAAGTAAGGAAACATGACTCAAAGTCACCGTGGTTTTGTTGCCTTGTTTGGCACAATAAAAACTGATGTGTGCGCTATGGTTAGCGGCATGCTACGTAGTTTTGATTGGTGAGTTTTGGAGTTGTGAAATTAGTAAGCCCTCAATAGATCTGTATATGATCTTGACTATTGAGCTACGCAGATTGACTTTGTAATTTAACTTGTAATAATGTTGCATCATTGGATGAAGTAACATTCAAGAGTCACGTCATCCAAGAAATGCGTGCTTAAATGAATTAGTCATTAAGTGTAAAACGAGTAACCAGTATGAGCAGTTTTTGCTCTCTACCCAACTGTTGGGAGTGGATGGAGCAAAAATTTCACGCACTATAATAGTGTGCATTAAAGTATCACTTGAAGTTAAAAGATTAGCGCTTAGTAGCAGCAAAAATCTATTAACACTAAGTGAAAAGATTAGCACCAAGTGACTGCAAAATCTATTAGCATTGCCAACTTGTCTAAGTCTGGACACTTACTGTTTCCACACTTGAGTGTGAGACATGATGAGGTGCTTCTTTGTATGATTCTTTAGCTAGGCTAACACTTTTGAATAACGTTTACTACTTAGCAAACGTTGCAGCATAGTAATGAAAAGGTCAAGGCCGACAAGGTTGTTATGACCCTAAGAATTTGACGCATGGCTCGTGAGAGCATTGTGTTGAATTAGACTCTTTAGCCTAATTCGCGCTTAAGTTACTTCGGGAGTTGTCATAGATTGATAGCTTATTCTCTCCTCCTTGTGGATAGTAGAATTAATTGCAAGTAACTATGAAGCGAGAAACAGAGATGGCAAGAGGAGTATCGTCATCTTTCAACTAGATACAGTAAAGTATATGGAGAATAAAATTGACTTGAGGTGCAGGAGATTAGCACATACTAGTTAAATTTGCGACATAGGTGCACTTGATATCTCCATAACATCCTTTTATAATCTAGTGAACATGAATTTGTCGTGAGTCATTACCTAGTTGGGCCTAAAACCTTTAAAACTTGTCTTCGAGAATTCACACATTAGAATGATTGGAATTAGTTTATGACATTGGTCATGAACTGGTGGCTTATTATACTTAATCACATTAACGAGAAGATGACATAGATGGTTTGAGTAGGCCCTCTCGGGCCCACTCGCTTGTGACATCCTGCTCTCATGTGAATGTGTAACTTTGTTCGTAATGGTTGAGCACAAGTAAGTAGGAAAGCTGCAGAAGGGCATTTGTATTGGCGCATTTAGTTCACTATGATATTTGTGACTGGATATGTGTAAGGGTATGATAGCTAGCCTCAATCTTGACACATTTATAGATTACGATACGCATCTTAGTCAGGGCTATTTGATCTTCCATAAGTCAAAAGTTTTGAGATGATTTTGACATTGCACACATGAGGTTGAGATCAATTAGATAAGAGCTTTTGTGCTTTTAGTTTTGACCAAGGTGGCGAGTATCTATTTGAGTTTTTTTTTTGAATACTCTGTGAAGAGAGATGGATGCTTAGAAAATTGATTATTCCTAGTACTCAGCAACACAATGGTGTAGTAGAGATAAGGAATTAAGTATTGTTTATGTTAGGTGGATGATGGCGCAAAATGTTTCCCAATTGGGAATTGCACTAGTTTGTTGCCTATATCCCTAACTGAGTGCCCTCCATATCAGATTTTACACTCCATTTAAGTAATGGGTTAGCAGAGAACCATTTGTGGGCGATCTGTAACCATCAAGCAACTTATCTTTATTTTACTTCTCTTAAGGTTGCGAAGTTAAGACCTAAAGATCTAGGACGCATTATTGTATGCTGTCTTGTAAAAACTTAGGGTCATGTGGCGCATTATTTTATGCAGTCATGTAAACCCTCCAGGTCATGTGCTTATAGATAAGCAGCTTTGTGGGAATGTAACTAAGTCACATAAAGTTTTCTTAATAAAGGTGACATGAATAGAGTTTTGGAACTCTATAAAATAGAGAATTATAAGTATAGCGGTTTATGTAGCCTAGTTGAGAATGGAAAGAAATTTCCAATATCCTATGGACAGTGGGATCGATGTGCCTACTAATGGATTACTCCATTAGACTCTACATTCTTAGTTGTGTGGTAGAGAATGTGAAAATTTTCCACGTCATCACTGGGTGATTGAGAGGGAAACATTCATGATTGCTCCGCAAGATGATAAAGAGCCTAGGATAATGCCAAAGGGTCTCTAGTCCCCTACTTTTAGAAAAGTGGATCAATGTTGCACAGTTTAAGACAAAGTCTTTGAGGATTAACCATTTCTATAATTTGGCTGACTTTCCGCTATGACGTGAAACTGTTCTAAAGTTATGCACGATTTGGATAGTCATTTTTTGAGGCATAAGGCTCGCTAGATACCGAAAAGTCGCACCATTGAGGAAGGTGTAGGCCATGAGAAGACTTTCTCTTGGGGAGTAAGGTTACTTTGACTTAGGCTATGATTGACATGAGTTCGGAATTTTGATTTGTGGACGTTGTGACCCAACTTCTCGTTGGGGAATTGGATAAGTAGATCCGTAGGGATTTACCTTCTGCTTTTATGGTGAAAAGTTAGGAGCGCAAAAAGGATTGCTAGTTCTAATAAATCTTTTACGGCCTAAAATAGTTACCCAAATAGTGGTTCTTAGATTTCATCGAGCCATGATAGGCCAACAATGATCGATGAAGACCACTGAGGCATGATCAATGGTTCAAAAGAAGTTTTTCCTTACTTAGTCATTATGAGCCAGGAATTTATACAGTTGTCGCCACCTAGGGTTGGCAGTCCTCTGTTTTAGACATGAAGGACATGGGTGATGTTATTTATATGCTCGGATGTAAGATCCTTAGAGATTGTTCTGGGAGAATTCTCGGTTTGTCTTTAATGACTTACATAAGGAATATCCTAGAATGATTCTAGATGCGAAATTGCAAACCCATTGACTTACCTATCGGTAAAAGCTAGAGCCTTAGCTATTGAGTGAATCCTCAGATTGTCGTTGGGAGAAACAAATGACCTATGTTCCTTATATTTTTTTTTGTGGGAGCCTGAAGTACGCTATGTGGGCGTATTCGGCATAATGAGTGCTATCTCTTTAGATGGTCAACTGAGTAGTTTTAGACCTTGACCTTGCTCATTAGACTATGGATAGGATGCTTTATTGGTAGTGTATAAATTTGCCCTTTGTAAGATTCAATGCGCTAGTTGGGCGCATCTTGAATGAACGTAGATTGGTCACCAAAATATCTTTAGAGAGGTAATTGCGCAAGAGGTAGTGATCTTGAACCACTTCATGTGAGGCGCACATGGTGGATTCCGTTGTATATGCTTATCGCAAGAGGTGCTGACAAGGTTTATGCTTGGAATCCAGAATTGCGTAGGCTGTGGTCGTGTTTTTTTTAAAATCGATCACTTATTTGTTGTGAGATGATGGGATGTTGACACTATTATGGTTTGTGTCATAATGATTAGCAGATGATAATGTCAGCAGGCAAGATTGGCTCTCACACGAGCAATCGCCCTTGGTGCTTGGGAGCGAGCAAGGATGAGACTAGTGGTTTATTTTTATTTGGAGCCAAGAGGCTTAAATTATCCACTATATATGTTGCCTTGGTTACAACCAAGATGAGGTTGTGTTAAGGACCAAACATGGATGTTAGTACCCACTTTCCATGTTGTGCCTGTTATGATTAGCCAGATGCGAGATCTCAGTTGGCGCCTGGAAGGCGAGCAAATAGAGAATTCGGGTTAGGCGCTAGAAAGAGACTAGACTAAGATCTGTACGGTGTATCGAGTATGTCGTCACTCTTTTGGAAGAGTTACTCCACCGTAGCATGTATTCATACTCCATGTGCTTGGCGACCGAGTAATAAGGTGAGAGAATGGATCCCTGTTTCCTCACCGTGTGAGTCTTACGTGTCATTATTGATATGACTTTTACTTATGTACCCTTTTGTGACCTTTGACTATGTCACAAGTAAGGGGTTGATGTTCTGCTACTTTGGTATGTTGCTTGCGGTCATGTATGATTCAGCCTTAAGGAACATCACTGGGAAAGCGGTCAATCCTAAACTAAATGGCATAAGGGCAAGGGGAAGATCATCTAGTATTACATCACAGTTGTATATTCACTGCCGGCAACTCACATCGCTCTATATGAGAGGCGGATTGAGTGTGAATATATTGCAAGAATTGAGAGGGTCAAACATGCTTTTTGAGGGATTAGAGATGTTTTTGGATCGGTGTAATTAGATGGGTCTAGGATATATGAGACACTATTTCTATTTTTTGGGTTGATATCCCTATGCTGGCTCATTTTGAGTTTCTAGTATAGAGCTCCCACATGCAACTGTTTCTCAGCAGTCGCACGGTTCATTGGCTAGTATGGGATTGTTCAATATTTGAGAGATTGAGATAGAGATGTGGCAGTATCATGCCAACTCATGTGCGAGTGGGAGATGTTGGAAATTGGGCCGGGTATTGGACCTGAATTTGGGCGCCCATGTGGCATGACCCATGGCCCATTCAAATTACCCATGTAATTTGAATTTGATTTCCTGATTATCCTATTTGTTAGGATAACCCTCTATCTATCTACATCTATCCTATCCTTAGGAGATATGGATAGATAGATATATATGGTTATATATCTGATTATATGTTTTAATATATAGAACATCAGATACGTGATGTAGTTTTTTACCCATAACATTTTTTCCCTATACTCTCTCTAACTCTCTCCCATCATAGAACGATCCATCCTTTGCACTGTGACTAGTGACGGTGATACTCATACTGTAGTATCACTCCATTGCTGGGTGTTCATAGTTAATGGTTGTCAAGCACGTGATTTACCAACAAGGTTCTTCGTTTCGAATTCTTTTACGCAAGGTATGGTTTGAATCTTTTTACCCGTTGCATTATCTGTATGTTACAACTTAAAAGACTTTTCTTCATTTTTACGTACATATACATCTAATGATAAATTGTATGTATATATAAATGTTATTTTGACTTTTTTGTGTGATGTTGTGTATGAAGCTTTTCATAGTCATTGTTGCCTATGAAGCACGGGTACAGGTACGAATACGAATACTAGTACTGGTACGATACGGGTACATCAATACGGTAAAATTTTTAAAAAATAGGGTACGGGTAAGGCTTGGTACACTTGTAAAAAAATATTTATTTTTAATTTAGAGTAATGCAAAAATTAATTAAATGATTTAATTTGTTAAGGTTCAACCTACAATTAACATTTAATGTCAAAAGTAAAGGTATAAATCAAAATTAAATGTCAATATATTAAATAACTTACAAACCATAGTTTGATTTTAAAATCATGCTAAGTATAAAACAAAAAATAAAAAAGAAGTCTAGTGAAAGGAGTTTTATCTCTGCAGTAGAAGAAAATATTATTTCAACTGAGGTACGGTACGGCTTGGGTATATACTAGGTACGTCTGGGTACGCCAAAAATTAAAAAGAAAAAGCTTGGGTATGTGTTGTGTACCCGGTCAATACCTATGCAGAAGTACCATATCAGGAATATACATATTTGCTCTATCAAAGAGGAATAGACTTTCCAATTCCTCTAAACCAATATTATAGAGAAGAAGAACATTCAATTATCTCCTTGGATTTGCTCAATAATTTTATACTATCACCACCACCTTGGTTTAAATGACATCACTTAAAAGATTTTCGTCATTTTTACGTACATATACATCTACCATAAATTGTATGTATATATATATAATTTATTTTGATTTTTTTTGTGTGATGTTGTGTATGAAGCTTTTTATAGTCATTGTCGCTATATGCTTAGCTAGATATAGTGATCTATCTGCCTATAATTTTCATTTCTTTCACTGTTATTAATTTCCTATGTCAAATGTGTTACAAAGAGATTAAATAACTTCAATTTGATGATGGTATTATTATCCCATGAAAAAAAAAAAAAACACAAAAATTGATGATATTCTAAACATAAAATTTAACAGGGACTTTGAATATTTTGTTGATTATTTTTTTTTTTTTTTTTTTGTCCATTTTTTAAAAAAATTTACTAGGTTGCTGATCTTTTGAAGTAATTTATGGCATCATTTCTGGTAACATTTCATTTATACCATAAATTTTATATTTAGAATTGTTATTGTCTTTCAATGATTTATGCACACTTTGTGCTTGCTATGACTCCTAGTAGTTTGAAAAACAATCTTCACAAAATTACTTTTTAAATTTATATATGTTTATATATTGTTGTATCCTTAACATAATCCATATCTTACTTTTCCAGAATTTGTATCGATGTATCCATATTGTGTCATACCTCTATCATGTATCCCATTCCATGCTTTATAGATTCAACTAGTCGCTTAATCTCTACCAATACTACACTTTGAATTTTTTTGCGTGCCGTGACTTCTAGTAGTTTGAAATTAAGACTATTTGGTAGACTAGAAAGTCAACACATACTTGATGTGCTTGAATACATCGTAGGGAAGTGTCACGACCCAAACCCGGCCCTATGGGTTTAGCACCGTAACTGGCCAGTAATCCGAGATTACCGAAGGCCTACAGATCAGTCATACAGTCAATCAGAGTACAGGGCCTGGCGGAAGCCAAAACAGTAAGTAACTAGTGTCCATCGAAATCATGAAAATCAGTATGTCAAAAACATTTTATGCATTCATACAGTCAAAACAAAGACGCTCTATACAATCATTCTGAGACATTCAAGATGGGGACTCAATCCTCGATAACAAGATGAAGCAGTCTATACAAAAGTACAAAAGCAGTAGGGAGACGGTGGAAACAAAACACCCCAAGCCATGGCATGGCGTCTCGAACCTCACAAAGGAGGCACATAAATTTGGTGACAAAAGCGGGGACCAATCCCACGCTCTAGCTCCGATGCAGTTCGAGAACCTACATATATATATAACAAAGTGAGCTAAAGCCCGTGAATAACATAACGTGTAAAGAGGTTATGAATGAATGTCCTTACAAAGAATGAAATCAATTCATTATACTGAGATTTCAATCTTTCAAGATTTCACCAATCAAGATTTCAATCAATCACCATATGTGGTACATTCATTAGCCTATAAACAAGGTCCAGAAGGACCGGCCTTGAACTCCAACAATAATAATGGCCATCAATCAGTAGGGTTCCACAAGGAAACCGACAGAGCTCTGTAACAGTCAATAACAGTGGGTGCTAAGGATGCCACAATACAGTTCGAAATACAAGACATACATTCATTCCATAAACAATATCAGTTCAATAAACAGTTTAGTTCAGTATTCAAAATATAACCATTTGAACATATCTTTACACAATCTGTTACTCACAGTGATTGGGCTATCAGTAGCTAGAGCGCGTCCCCGTGAGCCAACCCTAAACAGTCAATAAATAGAACACACACTAAGTTCACAGCCGAAAGGATGATAATTAAATCCCTAACTTTCCTCGATGTGGTTCTATGTCTACATCCTCATTAAGATGCTTTAAACTAGGCCTAAGAATGCCTAGGATGCGATGAGGATGCAAAAATGCACTAAGGAAGCAATTCCAGAATTTTCAGTGAACAGGGCCTTCGCCGAAGCTTGAGTTTCCGCCGAGCGGACAAGCACACAAAGGCCCATGCTCGAGCGTACATTCCGCCGCTCGAGCGGACTGATGAAAGGTGCAAAAAAATCTTTGGATCGCGATTTTCTCGGCGTTAAAATCCGCCGAGCGGATCAGAAACAATGCAAGAAAATACTGGGAGCATGAATTCCGCCGGCGGCACTTCGGCCGAAGCGGACGTCCAAAATCTGGAAAATCCAGATTCGACCTCTGAACTTCAAACCAAGTTTTGTTTCTCCAAATTCGATCCTCTTGGGCCCATTTTACGGAAAACTCTTTCAAACACATAGAATAACAAGTTTTAAAGCTCAATTTAAGAAATCAAGGCCCAAGGGTGTTTAACTCAAACTCAATTTCAAGAACACTTTCAAAACATGACATGCATGATCTTTAAACCAATTTCAAGCTTTAAATCTTGCTCCAAAGAGCTCCATAGTTGGCAAATGAAATGAAATCATGGACTTAATATGAATATGAGCTTGCATGCACCAATTGACCATGAATTCAACCTCAAGAACCAACAATTCCAACATGCATGCAACAATTCTAACATAATCCAACCTCTAAGCACTCTAACTCAACAATTGACATGAATGATGCAAAATAAGGCTCAAGACAACAAGAAGACAATGATTTTCCTTACCTAGAGTGTTGGTTTCAAGTCTAGCAAGCTTAATCTAGCCAATTGCCTACAAGTTCTTCGAGTCCTTCTAACAATTCCAACAATTTGAGCTCAATTTCCCCAAGATGAACACTCACTCTCTCTAACCTCCTGTTTGGTCGGCTAGGCTCTCAAATGGCTGAGGAAGAGATTTAATTCAACATGTACAAGGTCTCTAAGTGTGTGTGTGTTAGTGGCCACTAAGTGGCATTTTAGTAAATAGGTCAACCTTGGCCATTAATCAATATTTAATCTACTTTAATCATTCCTAATCAATTTTCAGATAAAAATACCATAAAATCACAAATATTCCACTGAGTCTAATACTTCAAACGGTTTCTAAATCGGCCGCCGATAAGGCCTTCAATTAACAGTTTAAACACATAACTCAAACAGATAATCATTCAAGCAAACAGATACAATATGCAATATAACAGACAAACTTATTCAATTTCAGTTTCAGTTCCATTCAGTCTGTTCAGTAGTTCATCCAGTTCACTTATCAGTCATTATCAGTTCAGTTTAGCATTAATCAGTATATAATTCAGTGGTTAAACGGTAGTCAATACGAGGGTTGTTACAGGAAGCATTGCAACTCTTGATGATAGTGGAGTTATATGCGGAGCATGGGACTGGAAGTAGAGAGCTTACATACTTCATGGTGGTTATGTAACTGTGTATATAAAATAACTATGTGACTCTCAAATGATTTGATTAATTATCACCATCTGAATAAATTAATCAATTTTTATTCAAATTTTTCTAGAAATCTAAAGTCTGACTCAGCTTTGCCAAAATTAGAGTGTTTCCTAATTATAGATAAATAAAGAAAAATAGTTTATCCTAAAAGATTTATGACAATTACTTTTTAATTTATATATATTTTTATTTATGGTCGTATCCTTTAACATAATCCATATCCTACTTTTTTTAGAATTTGTATTGATGTATCCATGTTGTGTCATACCTCTATCTTGTATCCCTCTAGCCATGCTTTATAAATTGTAACTAGTCACTTAATCTCCGCCAATACAATACTTTGTACTTATGTCTTAATGTGAGATAACACAAGTATATTGGAAGAAATACTCTGTAATAATCTAATTGTAGGTTATATAGTACGTGAATGATATTTCTCTGCTCCATGTAGGCATGTTTATATTCTAATTCTAATTTTCATGTCTTATTTTTTATCATAGTGTTAAGACTAATAATCAATCCATTAGAATAGACCTGTGTTTCTAATTCTTCAGTTACTTTCGGGGATGGGAGCAAAATTTTAAGAACCTTAATATTTTACAGTAGTTCCCTTATGGTAGGTCTGAATTTTTGATATCATTTTCTTTGTGAGATATTTCATAGTTCTGCATCATCTTTGACTCTCCTAATTCCTGATAACTAACACATCAATATCTAAAAGACTCTAATTTGCTTAGGCTGCATGAAAAACCACCAACTAATCTTAGTTTCTACATCAACATTAGGAACAATTCTGCAATTACTTAAACAGATACATTCTTCCATTTTCAATTTTGGCCTGAAACATTTTATTCTTGAATTCATTTTCACAGTAGTGTTGGAGAAAATAGATGAGCAAAAAGGTTTCAAGCTGTTTGGGACCACAGATTCTCGTGAACCTAAAAATGCAGTAGAAATACTCGAGCAAAGGGAGCAAAAGGTCTTATTTCATCAATCCACTGAGTTGAGAAGAGCAAGCAACTTGCACAAAAGTTTAGATTGGGATACTGCTTTTTTCACCAGTGCAGGTATGCTTTTACAAGAAATCTGAAATATTTGGTGCCTTCTGCCAATGTTAACTCATTTCATATGGTTAGAGCAAGTTAAAATTCGAAGTCATTAATGCTTCATGCGTGATCAGGACTTCTAGATCCAGAAGAGTTGTTTATTATAAATAACGGATTTGAGAAGGTTGAAGCTCACCTATTACCCGTATCTCAAGAAGATCTGTGTACGCGGAGATATGCAGACTCAGAATCTACATTAGATAGTGATGACTTCTCTTTGGACAGTAACCAAAGCACTGAGGTTGATTTGTTTGAAGAAATAAGAGCACCCATTGAGAAATCCAATATAATGTCCAATATTTGCAAGTCAGTTTGCAAATCAGGAGTTGGAGAAGCCCACAAACGGGAAACCCACTGTAAGTATATTGCAAATTCATAACAAATCTCATTGTGAATGGAAGAAGAAATTTTTGCCTGTTCATTTTGTATGTGAATTGCAATGTGATTGCATTTAAGGTATCCCAAAGAGATTTAATGGGTAATCAGGCCTTCCGCTATTGTTGCAGCAGGAAATATTGAAACCTCACTTGTCCTAAATTCTTTTCTTACTCTTAGGCTTAGTAAGCATAATATCTTGTGTTTAGGAGATTGGTACCTAGCCTTAGTGTCTTGTAAAAAATGTCATATGGTCTCCCTTTTTATGCATCTGTTTATCACAAATCTATGCTCAATATCTATGGTTGCTTCTTTTCAGCCTTGAAGAAACTTGATGACATCTCTCGAAATAGGGTATGTGCTATTGATTGTAGTCTTTCATTGTAATTGTTCTAGCATTTATTGAGAAATTAAGTTCTCTTGTATCTAAATATCAGGTGAAATCCACACCAACTTCTAGAAGGCAAAGAGTCTATATGCAAGGATCAAAAAGAGTTAAGGAGGTTGTCCATCCACAAATCGTCCAAGCATGTATAAATCGAAGAAAATGAGATTATATAGTTCCTTTTAGTATTTAGTATGCATAAGTGTTCATCATCTCAATTGCTCAAATTGAAAGGCTGCATTATTATTTATAACTTACAAGTTACAAGTTTGTCCAGGCATGTATAAATCGAAGACAATGAGATTATATAGTTCCTTTTAGTATTTAGTATGCATAAGTGTTCATCTCGATTGCTCAAATTGAAAGGCTGCATTATTATTTATTACTTACAAGTCACAAGTTTGTCCAACATTTGGTAGTCTAACATGTTGGACATGTAGACACAAGATTGTGTAAGGAAATGAAATTTTAACTCTAGGATATGAATTAACTGACTCAAATTAATTTGATCAATACAAGATGCTAAAAAGAACATGGTGTCAATAGGACAAAGAAAAAAGATTTCCTTAGGTGCGGACCATGTCAAAATGGGAAATAAAGTTGCAACCCTTGGATTTGGTAAGAACCATCACATAATTTAAAAGTTCCTTTCTTCCAATTCTAATGGAATTTACATCAAAATGCATTGATCATTCTGAGGAAAGATTTAGTATCCAAGAAATCTGGATTGGGGAACTCATGTTGTTCCACTAGCTCTACAACATCCCTTGAATCATCTTCTTCAGTTTCTGTCACTACCAGTAATGATTCATCAGCTTCTTGTTCTCCATCTGGTAGTGCTTCATCGTTGAAATCTTCCTCAAACTCGAGAAGAAAAGCAGATTCCAGGAAAAGTAGACTTGCTACCTCTAGTTCAACCTCCAAGACTCCTCTCAGGTGCTTACTAGGAGACAAAATTGTGTTGGAAAATCCTAGTTTGTCCACCCCTTCATTGTCCATGTCAAACCATTCTTCTAATGATCCTGCAAAATCGACCAGAAATTTCAAACCTTCAGGTCTCCGAATGCCATCACCAAAGATTGGATTCTTTGATGAGGTAGTTTTATTTTCTTCCAATTTGTTTAGTTCTATGTTATGAGTATTATTATTTATTACTTACAAGTTACAATTTTGTCCAGCATATGGTAGTCTAACTTGTTGGATATGTAGACACATGATTGTGTAAGGAAATGAAACTTAACTCTAGGATATGAATTAACTAACTCAAATTAATTTGATCAATACAGGATGCTGAAAAGAATGGTGAAGCTAATTCGTTTCCTCATAAGTCACCCAAGATATTAAGCAGGATGAACATGGCATCAGGAGGACAAAGAAAAAACATTTCCTCAGGTGCAGACCATGTCAAAATGGGAAATAAAGTTGCAACCCTTGGATCTGGTAAGAACCTTCATATAATTTAAAAGTTCCTTTCTTCCACTTCTAATGGAATTTATGACAAAATGCATTGGTATTACAGGAAAGATTTTATATTATCCAAGAAATGGATTGGGAAACTCATGTTCCACTAGCTCTACAACATCCCTTGAATCATCTTCTTGGGTTTACATCACTACCGGTAGTGCTTCGTCGTTGAAATCTTCCTCAAACTCGAGAAAAGCGATTCTAGGAAAAGTAGTCTTCTTGCCTCTGGTTCAACCTCCAAGACTCCTCTCGGTGCTCACTAGGAGACAAAATTGTGTTGGAAAATCTGGTTTGTCGACCCTTCATTGTCCATGTCAAACCATTCTTCTTATGAATCACTGCTAGCTCCATTGATGGATGGTCCTCGAATCATCATCAATCGCCAACCAAAGCTCCAAGCTGTTTAGAGGTCGGTTTTCATACCAAGACTTCGGAGGAGCTTGTTTAGGAAATGATGCCACCCAAGCATCAAATTTTCAGAGTTTCCCACATGATGAATGTTTCGATGATCAAGAAAGTCATCAAACAAGGTTTCCAGATCCATGTCTTGAAGTAGTTAGGGGAACTGCTAATGATCTTGCAAAATCGACCAAAAATTTCAAACCTTCGGGTCTCCGAATGCCATCACCAAGGATTGGGTTCTTTGATGAGGTAGTTTTATTTTCTTCCAATTTGTTTAGTTCTATGTTATGAGTATTACCTTGTGAAGTCGAGATTTCAATCAAGTAAAGCTTATACGCTTTGGCAGGACAAAGCTACTGTTGTCGACGATAGGTAGAGATTTCTGTTTCATTTTCGAGCAGAGTGCTTTGCCTAATATCGGTGGGGTGACAAGCGAAAAAAGGCCGGATAAACTTCAGACTACTAGAATTTTACTAGAGAATGGGGATACAAAACTTGGTTCTGTGCAAAATGGAGTGATGAATCCTTCTTTGAATGCCATTCGCAGATATGCAGCACAGAATCAAGAGCTAGATAAAAATTTCCCAAAAATGTCCAGCACGTCTGCAACCTCGAGAAATTTACCAGGGAAAACTTCAAAAGGTCAGACTAATACATCTCCTCAATTGTGCAGAGAAAATTGCTCAAGATCTAGTAAAGTTATTGATGGGGGACATAATTCAAAAAAACTAGGCCTGCATTCTAGTTTGAAGGCAGAAAGGAAAAGAACAGAAGGGATATTGAAAAATGAAATGGGTGAAGAGAGCAAGAGGCCAATGACGAAAGAACATGAAAGGGCCAGCAGGCGCCCTCTTGAGAATGACCCTCATTCACTTCATGACAATGAAAAAGAAAACATACCTAGTTTTGGAGATCATGTTAATGGTTTAAATAGATGTTTGGAGGTCATTGATCTCAACAAGGGCGTGGTGATAGAGCTCGAAGGGAAGAGGGGTTGCTCTCATTCCCACCTTGGTGACAATTTCGTTGAAAATGACAGAGCCCCCATATATTCATCATCCTTCTCTAAGGAGTACCTTTTTCCTTGCCAGCAGGTTTCACCAAATATGCTGTCAAAGACTGGACCACTCTCTCTTTCGACGATAGTTGAGTTCATGCCCAGCACAAGAACTCCATTGGCGGACAAAAATTCTGCTCCCATGTAGCAGCAGATTAATTCAGGTTTATAACAGAATCAGAATCAACAATAGACAAGGCAGTGGAAAAGGTGTCAAAACACTCCATTACATGGCATTGGAGATCAGATTTTTTTTTTTTTTTTTTTTTTTAATTATCTGAACCTAGGATTAACATTTCAAGGCATGGGGTCTCTGTTCTATATTTCCCTCACCTGAGTTTATTTATCTTTAAGTTGGTTCTTCTGTGAACAGTTCCCATATATTAGCAAATTGTCCGATCAACCTTGTCATTTAGTGTTTTTTGATTGTGCAAGAGTTTAATTGGATTGGAGTTCATAGTACTTGTATAGGAAAAATTGTTCCTGAATAAACACATACTATTTGTCAGATCAGATATAATAAATGTGTTGGATTTCTCATCTGTTTTGAGATTTGAATGCTAGCGTATGCTTAGCACATATTAACGTGGAGAAAACAAGTAAGGTAATATAGAACATCATTAAATCCATTGACATTCCAGGCACTGAAGTTAGCACTGAAAATGCAGCAGTCACTGATCCTGTTCTGTAAGGATAAATCACTAGTGCAACTCTCTCTCTCTCTCTCTCTCTCTCTCTCTCTCATTAATATGCTGTGAATAATCTGCAGGAAATTTGAGAGGGAATTTAACTCATCTTGCTCAGTGGATTCTCAGTGTTGGAAGGGACCAGTAAGTTAGTTCTGACACTTTGCTTCGTCGTTTTTATGAAGGGAAGGGAAGAAAGGGAGTGAGGTTTGGTGGGGTAGTGTAGTGTGGAGAATAAGGTTGAGCATTCCCATCTTGGAGGAGAGATTTTAGATATGAAGAAAAATTTTAGCGCCTAATTTCACTCTACAGTGAACCCTTGACCCTGGTCCATTCTACTTACAACTATATATGGCACATTCTTTAATAATTTGTGATTTGTGTTGTCATTGATGAGTCATTGTAACCAAGATACATAATAATAATAATAATAATAATAATAATAATATAAAAAGAGTTATGTGGGTTATTTTGGGTGAGCAGTGTCGTATGTCCTTCTGATGTTATAGAAGTTCCTTTGTTTATTCATTCTACCCAATAAATTTAATACTTGTACATGTTTGGCTCATTCATTTAGAGTGCCCACACTTGAGGCAGCATCAATGATCTTGATAGTTAAGTTAAACCCTTTGTAACAACTTAAGCTTTTAGATGAAATGGTCATTAACAAGTTAGATTTACTAGTGAAATCTATATTATCTTTGACATGTTCTCTCAAGTTTCGAATATGTGTGCCTTGCTTAGGTCTGATTGGTGTTGAAAACTTGATAATCATTTAGCACAGTTTATGTACAATGTTTCCTTTATTCCTTATATAAATATTTCTAATCTAAGACAAGTGTGGAGCTAAACAATCCGGTCAGCTAGGTTCATCTCCTCAAGCACTTGATGGCATCCTTGGTTTTGGACGAGCAAATTATTCCATGATATCACAGCTTGCATCGGTTGGAAAGGTTAAAAAAATGTTTCCACATTGCTTGGATGGTACTAATGGAGGTGGAATCTTTTCTATTGGACAACTGGTGGAGCCAAAACTAAACTCAACTCCGTTGGTCCCAAACCAGTATATGATTTTACATCATGATTTCTAATTTGCAGTGAAACTACGAGATATTTTAATTTTGGGATGAGTTTTGTCTTCATTACAAAATTGGTATTTGAAGTACTTTTTGCATCCTTTTGATGGAATGGAAGTGGTTATTTAGCTTGGATTTTAGTATCTGACTCAAGTTCACCAAGTTGACGCTTTAAATTGTCTATTTCCCCTCATGTGGAGTAATATTAAAAGACATTTATAATATTCGATGACACTGTAAAATAACCAAAATATTGTCATACCAGCCATCACAAAGACCGTTGGTTTCCCTCTCTACCTCTGAACTATCTTTCTGTGTCACTTTAATTGCCTCACCATGATTAGAGATTATTGGAAATGACTCCGTTCTCTATCTTTCCTATCAACCCAATTAAATTTATCACACGACCATATGAACCACCATGGCAAGACTACGACCTTTACATCAGCTTCATCAAGACACATCAACTCTGTCAGGATCCACCAATTTGAAGCTATAATGGCTAGATATAATTAAATCAATGAGCTTTAGTTTGGACCACTAAGCTCCAATTTCTTGACTTCAAGTCTGAACCTTCTGCTCCCACTCTCTCTCCAAGCGATTAACAATCTAGACCTATCTTAGGCTCAACATCGATATGGTTTGTAAGATTAATGTAACATGTCGGGGCTTTGTTTTTTAAACGAATGGCTTTGTGCTTATGTTGAGACGAAAATTAAAAAGATAGAAGATTGAATCAATGGCGATGCATAATTTCTGCCATGCTTAACAGGAAATCAACCACCATCTCCACCAACAACACTGACACCTCCTACTTCTCCCTTGACCACCATAGGTTCCCCTTTCTATGTTTTTGTTTTTTTGTTTTTTCAGAAAAACTTTTCGTATTGTACATAATTTTTTTTCCCTTAGATTTTCCATACTATTCGATACATCTGTAACCACTTACTAAATTTTGTCAAATTACGCCCTGTGTCCTAACCATATGCGGTCGGCTACATGATTTTTTTTTCCATTCCACTTTGTCAAGGACTATATGCTATTCTTTCTAATAACTTTCTCAGGCAATGAGTGAGAAAAAAAGTTATCCCACAACTACTTAGGAAAAGAAGTGAGTATTTAAATCTTGAGTAATGATTGTTAAATTTACTTCAAGGAATAACATAACATGCAAGGAACACCCTTACTCAAGAATTAAGTTTCTATTTGCATTAGCAATTAGATTATGAAGAAATGATCTGCCACTATATCTATTTTCTTTCATCTATTAGTAATTATTATTATTATTATTTCAATTTTAGAAGAAAGAGATATTAATATAGCATATGATTGTTAATTTTAAATCTATTTTTAATGGACTTGCTAGTTGCTACTGCATAGCATTCTTTTATTATTCTTGTCTGTTTATAGTTCCTGAATCAGATTTGATCTCGGTTCAAGAATCGTGTCTAAATTACAGTTCTTTTCTTATCTTGGGCACATTACAATGTTAGTTTGAAGGCAATTGAGGTGGGTCATGATGTTCTACAACTTCCCACAGATGTATTGGATTAGTCAGTCTGGGAAAGCAGTGGTAATTGATAGTGGTACAACCTTGGCATATCTTGCAGATGACATGTTTACCCCACTAATGGAAAAGGTATGCCAAATCTTTTAAAGCATATTGACCTTGGACTCTTCCTATCAAAGACTGATTTGCTCTCTCTTCTTTTTCTTCTTCTTCTTCTTCTTCTTCTTCATTTTTTTTTTTTTCTTTCTGTGTAATTAGATTATGGGCGCACAACCCGATTTGAAATTGCATACCGTTGAGCAGCAGTTCACTTGCTTTCAGTTCAATGGAAAGTACGGAGCCTATATGGGATTTTTTCTTCTTCTTTTCTATAGTGAAATGTTTGCAAATTATTTATATTATGGAACTTACTTGCTGCAAGAATTTCACTTATCATTTTACATTCACATGGTGATAAGGCATGGTTGTTATATGCATGTATATATCTGGTGAGTTTTTATAATAAAAAAAAAAGGGCACCAAGGGGGTGCTACTTGTGTAGAAAAAGCATCAAGGGGAATATCACCCCTTATACATTATAAGCAAATGAGAAATGAGTTATTTGGTGTGTCATTGCTAGAAAACTAGTTTCTCAAAAGCTTGAGTTGTTATTGACTTGGCCCAATAATATATGTCAAGTTCTCACACTCCACCTCCATGTGTGCCCCATTTGCATGTGGAGAGGAGAGGCAAATAAATAGAATGGGGTGTAAACACAGACAGGATAAAGTGCACATGTAGAAAAGGTAACATTAGATGTGATGTTTTGGACAGATAGTCTCACATGCTTCAAAGAGTATGGAGGTAGAAAATAATCAAGCATTTAGATGTGATGTTTTCCAATTCTTGGGCAATATAGATGCATTTTTGCTGGTGCTTCAACTCAGGTGGGTCTAATTGTGTTGGAACCACAGAACTAATTCCTATGCCCCATCATCACTGACCTTTTATAATTCTTATGCAAAGGTCATCCTATCCAACTTTCATTCATTCAGATACAATGATTTTTCCACATCCTGGCCAATCTAACTCAACTTTTTTCATTATAAATCGTGAACAATGAACTGGCCATCAAAGCTAGTTGTCATAAGTAACATCTTTTTGCATTGAGACATTTAAATTTTTGGCTATAGTATTGAAAAATCTAACAATGCAAACTCATTATAAATTGAAGATCTGCTTCAACTATATAGCATCAGGCCCATAAGTCAGTATAGTTTTTATTCGTTACAATCCAAAGGTTGTTGAGTTTGTGTTAGTTACATTAATGCTAGATTTGTGGCTCAATTTATATTCTTGAATAAAATTTTGATCACAAGGTTTGTTTGAAAGCATTTTAGTTTAGTTTTTTTTTTTTTTTATCGGCAAAAATAGAAAACTTTATTGATAGCAATGAAAGGTACAAGATGCAAACACAAAAACATCAAAACATCAATAAAGAAAGGAGGGTACACAAAGCATCACAATGGGCTAGATCATCCCAACTATGTTGGCACCAAAAAACCCATCCGATCATCTGCTAAGCACCCCCAACAGAGAGCAACACCCAAGAAAGACAACCCAAATCTGGGGGAACAGAGCAACACAAAAAACAGTAGGCCGTCGGAGCAAAACAAGACTGCACATACCTCAACCAGCAAAGCAATACCTCAGTAGCAGAACATAAGATCAGCACAGATAACATAACAACCCAAATCATACACTAAGCTCAAAAAGCATACCATACACAGGCTCAACCACCAGACCTCAATAACAAATCAAACACTGACAGCACAACCCAGATCAGACACTAACCTCAGCAACCAGACCAGACACAAGCTCATCCATCAGACTTGATTCTAATACACATTCAACCACCATACCTGAGGCAAAATTTGACCTGCTGCAAATTATACACTTGAGCATTCACAGAAGCTTCCACATGTAATGGCAAGGCCTTAACCCACAAAGCTATTGTAATGAAGGTCATCCATAGCCCAGCAAACCACTGAAAGCTGCTGATGTTGCACCAACTAACCCAGGCCCTTTGTAACCAAAACAGAACCAAGACTGGCATTCTAACAAAACATGTCAACCATCATCAGCCAACAAAGCAGTTCGCATCTCCCTTTTATCAACAACCAAGGCTTGCAGCCAACTTCTTCCCATCAAAACCACATAAAACAGAAAAAAAAAAACTCCTCAACAACAATAACACAGCAGTCCACTGCTGATCCTAGCAATCCAGCAGCATATCAGTTCTAGACAGAACCTAAATCAAGCAGCAGCAACCCCAACAGATGAATAGACACCACATCAGGAAATGTGAATTGATCTCTGACAATGCCAAAGACAGGACAGATAATAACCAGACCACCCAACAAATCAGGAATCAAAGAAGACAACCAAGAACCAGGTCCAGACCCCAATTGCTGCTGCTGACTTAGCATTGTTGCATACTGATCTGGGGTATAAAGGCTACTTGTGGGGTAATACTGAGGCAATACATAGTTGTTAATGAAATCATAACTCTCCATTCCAACTAAATATATGCACTTTCTTAGGTAATCGGTAGCAGCTTGATTACTTCCTAGTAAGAGGGCAATGCTTGAAATTGTGATTTGATGATGAATTAGTTGTTGATTCAAACTAATTCGAGCGCCATCAATAAAGTGAGAGAACAGAACAGCAGCAGTATGAGGAGCCCAGTGAGCAATAAGACCTGTGCAGACATGAACTACAGCATAACAACAGCACTACATCATGAACTCTACTGCCATGAACTCTAAGCATAGCATCTGTTTTAGGTCCCAGAAGTGAGACACTCCATTTATAGACTGATGCAACAGTAAAAAGCTCAAATGGGTAATCAGAGTATTCGCAGCAGAGTAATAGCAGCAGAGTAAAAACTATACAACCATCAGAATAATAACAGCAACAAAGACCCTGTTGTCATGAACACATCTGTTAAGAGTCATCATTGACTTTTATAGAATCATCTAGGCTATTAAGTACATATGTTGAATAATCTAGAAGACTCCGGAAAAATCTGGAAGACTCTAGAAAGATCTAAAGAAATCCGAAAGATTCTAGAACATTGTAGAAGATTCCGGAACATTAGAGAAGCTTGTAGAAACCTAGAGAAATCTAGAAGGTTCCGAAAGGTTCTAGAATATTTTAGAAGTATAGAAAGTACTATTATATACTAGAATAGTTTAGAGAGTTCTAGAATATAGGAAAGTATGAGTATATGCTAGAATATTCTAGAGGGTTAATAATAGCCCCTGGATCAAAATGATCCTAGCCATTCATTGAGGAAGTGGATGACTATATAAAGGGAAATGACCTCATTTGGAAGACAACAAGACACAACATGTCACGACCCACTCCCCGTGCTCAAGGGTTAAGTATCGTGATGGCCAGTAACTGAAGTTACCTACGGCCAATTCTTAAACAAACAAATAAACGCGAGCGGAAGTAAAATTTAAATGAGGGTACCAAAATAATCATCAGAGCTTCTTTTTTTATTACAAAATTTATTGACCCAAAAGGCTGATATTTACATATAAAAATATCATAAAACTGCTGTGCGTGTCTATTCCGTAGCCCCGCATCTAAGACTTCCCAAAAGCTATTTCTGAATTGCATTATTTCCTGAAAATTGGTAAACAGCTATAAGCACATGGCAGAGTGAGAAATATTATACCAATAGTATAAGGGATACAAAATAATCATGGATAGTTAGTTAAGCCAAAACATTTACATAACTTATTTTGGTAAATAAATCATTTAAGTGGCAGAAACTGAAATACAGAAATTATGTAAATAAATAACCATAACCACAGTACAGAATAGAATAGAACAGAGATCACAAGAGTGGCAGTCAGAACAGAGGTCCGGATTCAAGAGATGGCTCGTACGGATTATAGAGCTAGCTTCCACAATAGTGTAGCACTTATCTCCGCACAGTACTTTGCCCCACACAGAACAGAGGTCTTGATTCAAGAGGTGGCTCGTACGAATTATAGAGGTGGCTCCCACAATAGTGTGGCACTTATCTCCGTACAGCACTTTGTTCTGTACAGAACAGAGGTCAATGGATCCATGACAAACAGATGACCATAAAGTGGTCAAACAGAGGCCAATGGTTATTTAAGTCCCCCAAGGCATGGGACTCCCATAGTGGTACTTACAAAACATAATTATTTATAAGGTTATAGTCAAATATTCTTTGAAATATAAACAAACAGATCCATGGGTTTCATTTTAAGCAAATAGGGTTCAAAAAACAATCCACGTAGCTGAAATATTTATATAATTTATAATAATTCATAAAACATGGCTTGTATAAAATAAATAATGGTAAGTCAAAACATACGTAAAATATATTATGGTAACTCAATGTATAATATAACTCACCTTAACTTTAATACCTCACTCTTTCTTTCCACTATCAAAGACCCTCTCAACTTCCATTATTTTTTCTCCTTTTCTTCCCTTCCTTTCTCTCTTCCTTCTTTCCTTTCCTTTCTTCCTCCTTTCTTTCTTCTTTTCTGCACAAACCACCTCCTCCTTATATAAGGAGGTAAGAGCCACATCCAGTCAACACGTGGCAGCCCAAAGATTTGCTCGCGATTTATACTTATCTTAATAAATAATTAAGATAATTACATTTTGACCCAGATTCTTAATATAATTATATTATTTTACAAAATTACACATAATAATACAAAATAAATCATATATTTTCCTAACTGTGATTAAATAATATTAGTATAAATTTTACAGAATAATTAAAAATACGGATTGTTACAATCTTCCCTCCTTTTAAAATTTCGTCCTTGAAATTTGTCATATGTGTAGATTAACCGCTGCACACTCTGATAAATATATTAAATGATTAATCTGATAGAAAATATTACCTCAAAAAAAAATTACCAAAAACAACTCACTGTCTAGTTTTCAAAATTTGTTTTGGGCCAAAATGAAAAATAATCGGTGACTTTAAAAACTTTTCATTAGTTTTGTTTCCGAAAAAACAATAAACAATAAAATAAAATGATAACACAATCAAACAAGCGACTGGAAGTGAAATGACAAAATCACATGCAAGAGTTGAAGGAATTTGAGATGAACTTCTATTTCTTTTATCCGTGAACTTTCCACTGACGGCAAATAGTTTCAAAATTAGTATCTTTATAATTTGAACCCACTTTTAAAAAAAGGTCAAAATAAATTTTTTTTTTGAATACTAAACTGGAAATTATATGTATTTAATTATATTATAATTTTTGTAGGTGCTTGAGCCTGACATCCTTTTTTTCTTTTCCTTCTTTTGCTATAACAAATATATATTATATCTATTATCCTTCACAAATTATGCACCAAAAAAAAAAATTAATATATATATAAAATCATATAAAATTATAATATCATTAAATTAACTAACAAAATATAATATTTAGGTACCAATTACCCGCTATCCTACTTCTTAAATGTGCATGTGTCCTATGCTTCAATGATGATTTTTTTTTTTTTTTTTTTATAAACCTGGCTCTGATACCACTTGTCACGACTCGCTTCCTGTACTCAAGGGTTAAGTATCGTGATGGCCAGTAACTAAAGTTACCTATGGCCAATTCTTAATCGAACAAATAAACGCGAGTGGAAGTAAAATTTAAATGAGGGTATCAAAATAATTATCGAAGCTTCTATTTTCATTACAAAATTTATTGACCCAAAAGACCAATATTTACATATAAAAATATCATAAAACTGTTGTGTGTGTCTATTCCGTAGCCCCGCATCTAAGACTTCCCAAAAGCTATTTCTGAATTGCATTATTTCCTGAAAATTGGTAAACAGCTATAAGCACGTGGCAGAGTGAAAAATATTATACCAAGAGTATAAGGGATACAAAATAACCATGGATAGTTAGTTAAGCCAAAACATTTACATAACTCATTTGGGTAAATAAATCATTTAAGTGGCAGAAACTAAAATACAGAAATTATGTAAATAAATAACCATAGCCACGGTACAGAACAAAATAGAACACAAGTCACATGAGTGACAGTCAGAACAGAGGTCCAGATTCAAGAGATGGCTCGTACGGATTATAGAGGTGGCTCCCACAATAGTGTAGCATTTATCTCCGCACAACACTTTGCCCCACACAGAACAGAGGTCTGGATTCAAGAGGTGGCTCGTAAGAATTGTAGAGGTGGCTCCCACAATAGTGTAGCACTTATCTCCCTGCAGCACTTTGCTCCGTATAAAACAGAGTTCAATGGATCCATGACAAACAGAGGACCACAAAGTAGTCAAACAGAGGTCAATGGTTATTTAAGCCCCCAAAGTATGGGACTCCCGTGGTGGTACTTACAAAACATAATTGTTTATAAGGTCATAGTCAAATATTCTTTAAAATATAAACAAACAGATCCATGCGTTTCATTTTAAGCAAATAGGGTTCAGAAAATAATCCACGTAACTGAAATATTTATATAATTTATAATTATTTATAAAACATAACTTGTATAAAATAAATAATGGTAAGTCAAAACATACGTAAAATATATTATGGTGACTCAAGGTATAATATAACTCACCTTAACTTTAATACCCCACTCTTTCTTTCCCCCCTCTCAACTTCCATTATTTTTTCTCCCTTTTCTTCCCTTCCTTTCTCTCTTCTTTCTTTCCTTTCCTTTCTTCTCTTCTTTTCTGCACAGACCACCTCCTCCTTATGTAAGGAGGTAAGAGCCACATCCAGTCAACACCTGGCAGCCCAAAGATTTGCTCATGATTTGTACTTATCTTAATAAATAATTAAGATAATTACATTTTGACTCAGATTCTTAATATAATTATATTATTTTACAAAATTACACATAATAATACAAAATAAATCATATATTTTCCTAACTGTGATTAAATAATATTAATATAAATTTTAAAGAATAATTAAAAATCTGGGTTGTTACACAACAACCAAGAGTGGAGTCAAGTGCTTGAGTGTGAGGGATTCAAAGAGTGAGGTGTCCTTGAGAGTCTTCTTGTACACTTGAGTGTATCTTTGCATCTAAATAAAGATTCACTTTTGTATAGTTGTTGTGTTCTAACTCAACACACATCAGAATAATAACAGCAACAATAACCAACGGATGGTGTCAAACAAACCACCATACTTAATTCAGATCATTCAACCTCCATTCAAATAATAACAGCAATTTAGTTTAGTTGGTGCATGATAATATAAAGATGCTTCATTATGTTTTCTTTTCTTACATTCTTGCAGTGTGGACAATGGATTTCCAGCTGTCAATTTTCGTTTTAAGTAATCTGGGATTCAGATCTTGATGAAACTAGTCATCCATTAACATGGTTGTTTCTTTGAACTAATTAAATTTGTAGTAGTGTGCATTATTTGTGATTACTTTTAAAATCATCCACTATTTGAATACTTGCGTGAATATTTGATGAGGAAATGCTTATCGCAAAGGTAAGTTTCTATTTATGTCATCTATTTATATCCTTAGTTATACGAAGAAATTTCTTCTATAGCTCTGTCTTTATTTAAATTTTTTGGTAATGGATAGTTCAAATGAATTTGTTCTCTCTAATACGGTGTGGGGCTTTGAGAAGTGTGGCATAATCTCATTAACATTATTTAGAAGTTTTTTATTGAAATTTGTTAGTCATAATTGCATCCTCAAAGAGGTTAGGACTGTTAAAGTTTATGTGCTGGTATATTTTTTTTCTGTGAATACTGTATATCTATAGGACTCATGAATGTTTAACAAAATATTTATGTTGTCTTTGTTTATTGTTCATTCTTAAGTTTGTTATATGAAATTTGAGTTGGGGTTTTGAATTGGGTTCTGATTTTAGTGTTGTTCGGAATAGCATTGTGTAGGTGGCACATACAATTGAAAGCAAGATGGCAGTTGAAGAGTAAAAGAAAGTCTTAATCATCAAATATAAAATTTATTGTTCTCGTACTCAGCTGTTCAAGTCTTGATATTACATTAGAAACGCAACTTTTGGAATTTTTTAAGACTTGAAAGAACAGTTAGTTAGGCTTTTCATCTTATTTGCTTTAGATCCTTAGCACTATTCGATCTTTTTTTATATGAAAAAAAAAAAGAAAAAAGTATGTTTACCTCTTCACATGCAAGGTGAGGTCACATTTGAGGAGTGTTAGCGTGATATACATTGTTGGGCTTATTTCCTAACAATTTAAGTTTTTGGACAATTGGTCATTTAACAATGCAACAAAGCCATAAGTTTACTTTTGAGTAGTATTTTATTCAAGTTAAAACAATGGTCTTGGCAAGCGAGAGGAGGTTTTGTTACATGGAACTCTCTGAAGGTCTTTTTACTTCATATTAATAATAAAAAAAGAGTATTTTTTCTTCAAATCTTTCTTATCATCATTTTTGCAGGATAACGTGTGGTGTGTTGGTTGGCAAAATGGTGGGATGCAATCGAAGGATGGAAAGGAACTAACTCTTTTGGGAGGTATCATTCAAAATTTACTTGTTGAATTATAATTTATTATATACAATGAGCTTTTTAAAAAATTGAATTATATTATTCACTTTTTGGTCATTTTGGGTTGTGTCATGAGCCAGTCCTCCCGAGTTTTTTTAAATTAATTTAAGTCTCATTTCTACATCTTCAAGCTACCCCATGCTCACTGCTTACCAATTGATATTTAATTGTAACCCTAAAACTCTATTGTTGCAATGATTTGAGCAGGGTTTTTTACTCTATAAATGATGAAGTTTGTCTTGTTGAAATACCTAAAATGCTCAAAACATTTCGTAAATTATGAAAATTTCTATATGAACACGTCAAGAATTACTAGTTATTAATTGTCATAGGTTTAACATTGCCTTCTCCTTGATATTTGGGATTTTGTGTGAGATTATTGTGGCTATTGTTTCATTTACTTTTATATTTGGTCATAGGTTTCATTGGTATAGGTCCTGTTCTATAATTTTCAACTTGTTTTCCACCCTCATTTTTTTGGCCTTCCCTCTTGTCTTGGAACTTGCAAGTTGAACCATACTCATATTCAATGATTTCCATGGCCCACGGAGCATGAACACTTCTATGAAGTTGGAATGGCAATGGGGGGCAATGGGACGGATATTAATTCCCTGTCCCCATCCCCATTCCCCTTTAATAATTTTTCCCCATTCCCCATCCCCCATCTCCCATGCAGACTACCCTCTCCATCCCCTAACGGTTTTGGGTTTTCCCAAACCTGACTTGACCCGTTTTTCAATTTTTTTTTTAAATATATATATATTTTCTAATTATTATTATTATTTTTCAAAAAAATTATTTTAAAAAGAAACTTGTTTACAAATTTTTAGAATTGGTGGTAGAAGTGGTGTCAAAACATATGGAGAAATGGGTGGGTACCCATCCCCAATGGAGATTTAAACCATGTCACCGACCCAACCTAATGGGTAGAAAATGGGGAAAACCCATGTATTTCGGGTGGAGTCTCCATAGGTAACCACTGGGTAGGGTCTCCATTGCCATTCCTACTATGAAGCTATTGTGTCCGCATGCATCAAACACCCACACTCAGACAAGGCCTAACCATGTCAAGCACTCGTCTAAACGTATCATATTATTCTTTTAATCTTTTTGGAATTGGACACATTTCAAACACTTGGGGAACTCATGCATCCATCCATCACTTAAATGCACAAGAAACACATTGCTAAGTTTGAAAAAATAACTTGAGAGTCAATTATTAGAATTAAAATAATGTGGATTTATACCTACTAATCTTTCATCCTTCAAGCTTTTTAAATTTAGGAATTTGGAAGTCTAAAATTCCAATTTGTTTGGGAATAGATTATTTCAAAGTAGATATTAATGATTTCTTGCTTTCACTTCTTCTGCAACATATGGAGAGGCACTAATAATTTTAGTCCATCATGGGTATAGAATGTTAAAATTGATTTCTTACTATTTTGATATAATAAAATAAAGATTTATGTTTTGGACATGGATGGTAGAAAGGCCAATCATTTAAGTAACTATGTTAATTACTAAGTCATTTTGCCTCCTCGGAGCCATGCATGTTGTTGAAAGAGAGAATATGGTTGAAATTGGCTTTTCTATGAGACAGCTTTAGAAGTTGTGTTATATGGTTCTCTCTATGGTTGATGAGGTGATAGAACGTGGTTCAGTCTCTAGTATGATGGGATTATATAAAAAACACAGCTCTGCCAGCTATCAGAACTGATCTCAGTGTCTGTTCACATATAGTTATAGTAGATTTGTGGTGCCTATCCTCTTTGAGTTTTGAAATGTCAAAAAATGTCATATCCCAAAGTGGGAGATGGAGCATAAGCATTAGCTTCTTTGAAGAAGCTCCGAATGATAGTACTGGAACATGTTGATCTTTATTTAAGAAAAAATAATGTTAGATACACCTTTCTGCATCCCAGATTGACAGTACTTGAGAGTGGTTAATCACCTTTAATACTAAAACCAAGGATGTTAATCACCTTGGAAAAACCTCCGTCGTAATTATCTCCAAATTATAGAGTTATTCTATCATAAGTGCTTTTAATGACATGAAAGAGCGCTAAACACAACTCAAGATATTTCACTTTAGTAAATAGATTATTTTTATTATTGCTATCTTTTTAAATGTGGATAAAAAAAAATACTTATTTGTATATTATTTTTGTTTTTTAAATGTCAATAGAATATTGATATTATAATCCATACTTTTTATTTAAATTTTTTTTGTATGCTTATTTTCACACCCCCTTGGGAAAATTCTGGACCCTGACCAAAACCATAAATGGCGTTTTATATTAAAGCTAGTTCATTACAAAAAGAGTAATATCATGAAAAAAAATATCATGAAAATGATCATGAAGAATTCTCCACCATTAGATTACACATACAAAAAAATACCACACACTAATCAAGGGATGAAAAATCTTCATGAAGCTTTTCATGATATTTTTTTCTCATTAGTTTCTTAAACTCGTAGTCTGTGTTTGGTTTACCTTTGGAATCATGATTCCAAAGATTAAATTTTCAAATCACTTTTTAAAATTCATAACCAAACATACAACTCAAAATTACTCAAAAACTTAATTAAAAAATTAATTTCAAAACTCATAATCAAACATACAATTCAAAACTCAATTCAATTTTTTTTTTTAAAACTCAAAACCAAACTCTTTTCAAAACTCTATTTTAAAAGAAAAAATTCAAAAAAATATTTTTTTATTTTGTTTTTTTAAATTATTTTTAGAATCATGATTTGAGTGTGAAGTCGTGTTTTGAGTTATGGGGTTTGAATTGAGTTTTGAAAAGAAAAAAATTGTTTAGTTATGAGTTTTGAGTTGTATTTTGAAATTTTTAGATTTAATTTTTTTTAAATATTTAAAAAATTTCTTAGCTTTATTTTTTAGGGTAAATATTTTATATTTTAAATATTTATTTATTTATTTATTTATTTTAATGTGCACTATATTTCATACATTTATGTGTTGTATTTTTTTAATATTAATTTTTTTTAAATTTTAAATATTTATTTTATTTTATAAATATATTTTTAAATTTTTTTGTTATGTGTGGGTTATGATTTGAGTGTAGAGTTTTGTGTTGGTGGGAGAGGGACTTCAAACTACTTATGGTAGCTTGAAATAAAATTCAGAGAGAAAAATTTAGAGACAAACAAGCAGACTTTTCTGAGAGAATTATAGAACAAGGAGAAACACACTCTCTGTCTCTCTTAACTCTTACACTCTTTTCTTCTTCTCTCCACACACTGAAATCTCAAAATACAATAGCTATATATAGATAAAACTAGTAATATGAAGGCATTAAATGCATATACAACAGTACAATCTTCTTTTTGACTTTAAGCCTTCAATCTTTGAATTTTTATGCTTCAGCAATCTTTGAACACAGATTTTTCGGTGGCTGTCTAGGGTGGTGGCTATCAAGCTTACTTTCCAACATCCCCTCTTAAGCTTGATTCTCCAAGTTGTTTCATCCCAAGCATCATCTTCATTCTGTTGAACAGGTCATTTTTCAATGGCTTCATGAAAATATCTGCAAGCTGATCTTGAGATTTGCAAGAAAGTAACTCCACCTCTCTCTTTTTCACATGCTCTCGGATGAAATGATAGCGGGTATCAATATGCTTACTTCTTTCATGATAAACTGAGTTCTTTGCTAATGCAATTGTTGAGCGATTATCAACATAGATCACAATAGGATTTTCTTGTGGAAATCCTAAATGTTTCAGCACATTTCTTAACCAAATTGCATGACACACAGCTGAGTTGGCTGCAACATACTCAGCTTCGCAAGTTGACAGTGTCACAATAGCTTGCTTCTTGGACGACCAAGTGAACACTGTATTTCCCATAAAGAAAGCAAACCCAGTAGTACTCTTTCGTTCATCTAAGTCATGTCCCCAGTCACTATCTGAATAGCCAATTAGACTGAAATTATCAGTCGATTTATAGAATAAACCATCATCGACTGTACCTTTGATGTAGCGAAGAATCCTCTTTGCTGCATAAAGGTGTGATTGATCCGGTGTTTCCATATATCTGCTAATCAGTCCTACTCCATAGAGTATGTCTGGCCTGGTGCAAGTAAGATAGCGAAGACTTCCAACTAAGCTCTTGAAATAAGTTGGATCCACATCCCCTGCCTTTGTACCTTTTTTGAGCTCTACTCCACCATCTACAAGAGTGTTCACTGGATTGCAATTCTCCATTCCATATCTTTTGAGAATTTCCTTGGCATAGCCACTTTGTGAAATAAAAATTCCATCTTTTCTTTGTGCCACTTCAATGCCAAGAAAATGAGCCATCAATCCAATATTTGTCATTTCAAATTCTTGAACCAAACTTTTTTTAAATTCTTTGAACATGGCTAGATTGTTTCCGGTGAAAATTAGATCATCAACATAAAGACAAGCAAGCAACATGCTTCCATCAGCTTCCTTCTTCAAATATAGTGCGTGCTCATATAGGCATTTTTCAAAACCATTGTCATGAAAGTACTGATCAATTCTAGTATTCCATGCACGTCGAGCTTGCTTCAATCCATAAAGTGTTTTCTTCAACTTGTACACTTTGTCTTCATGCCCATTCTGAACATACCCCGAAGGTTGTTCAATATAGATTTCTTCTTTAAGAAAACCATTAAGAAATGCAGATTTCACATCAAGTTGATAGATCTGCCACTTGTGCTGGGCAGCCAAAGAAATCATTAGCCTGATAGTCTCCAACCGGGCAACTAGAGCAAACACCTCTCCATAATCAATTCCAGCTCTCTGCTTGTAACCTTTTGCCACTAATCTTGCCTTGCAGCGTTACACTTCGCCTTGTGCATTCCTCTTTGTCTTGTATACCCATTTCACTCCAATGGGTTTGTGCCCCTTCGGTAGACTGGTAAGCTTCCATGTGTCATTTTTCTCAATGGCATGAATTTCTTCATCCATTGCTTTCTTCCATTTATCTTCTTGGATGGCTTCTTAGAAAGTAAGTGGATCACTATCTACGAGTAGGCAGAACATATTCAGATCTTCTTCTTCTGTAGCTTCATATATCTCCTACAAATTTCTCATTGGTCTTGGTTGTTTGAAAAAACTATCATCTGATGATGATGATGATGCATCACTTTTGTGAGAAACTAACGATCTAGGTGCAAGTATTCTATGTGGAGGAGTTTGTGGCTCATCTTGAACTTCTCTTGTGATTTCAACTGGAGCTTTTGATGTTTCATCTTCAAGAATGAGTTTTGCATCTTTAATAACTTCATCTTAATTCCAGTTCCAAGCTTCTTCTTCTTCAAATATCACATCTCTACTCATGATCACCTTTCTGGTAGTGGGATTATATAACTTGTATCCCATTGTTCTGTCTCCATATCCGACAAGGATACATTTTTCTCCCTTATCATCGAGCTTGGTTCTTCTTGCTTCTGGAATCTTGGTATACGCAACACACCCAAATATTCTGATATGGTTGACACTTGGCTTATGTGAACTCCAAGCCTCTTCTGGAGTCATAGAGTAAAGGCTCCTGGTTGGGCATCTATTTAGTAGATACACAACACATGATACGGCTTCAGTCCAAAATTGCTTGGGTAATCCTTTTCCTTTCAACATGTTCCTTGCCATATCTAAGATTGTGCGATTATTCCTTTCAGCAACACCATTCAGCTGTGGCGTATAGGATGGTGTTGTTTGATGCTTGATTCCATGCTCTTTGCAACAATTCTCGAAAGCATCTAATGTATATTCTCCACCTTGATCTGATCGCAATGTCTTGATGTAGTAGCCACTTTGCTTTTCTACAAAAACTTTGAATTCTTTAAAGATACCGAACACCTCCAACTTTCTTTTAAGAAAATACACCCATGTTTTCCGACTATAATCATCAATGAAAGTGAGAAAATATATATTCTGTCCATTTGACATTGGCTTCAATGGACCACACACATCAGTGTGCACTAGCTCCAGCAGCTTTGTTGCTCTCCACTTCACTTCTTTGGCAAAGCTAGTTCTGTGATGCTTGCCAAAAATGCAACTTTCACAGACTTCATTAGTATGAGCAATATGAGGGAGCCCTTTCACCATGTTCTTGCTTGACAATAGCTTCAAGCTTCCAAAGTTGAAACGTCCAAACCTCAAATGCCATACCCAGTCTTTGTCTTTGATGATGGCACTTAAACACTTCGCAGCATCATATTGAATGTTCAATGCAAACATCCGATTCTTGGACATTCTCACTCGAGCGATCAAATTACCATGATTGTCTTTGATGGTAAGATGACAATCTTTCATGCTGATGTCATATCCTTTCTCTAGGAGTTGTCCCATACTCAAAATGTTGTTCTTCATGGCAGGAACATCATAAACATTGGAGATGTAATCATGATCTCCATTCTTGAGCTTTATCAAAATATTGCCTCTTCCTTTCACTGAAGTCTTTGAAGAATCACCGAATGAGACTTGTGCTTGTACAACCTCATCAAGCTCGACGAACAACTCTCTTTTACTACACATATGATCACTGGCTCCCGAGTCTAGATACCAAAAATTGTTTTGGTTTTTAGTATCTCCATGGTGGACAAACAGGACTGTAGGTCTGACTTTGTTTGTTTCCTGTTCGATAAAATTTACTTGCTCTCCGGCTTCTGTTGTTGCTCTACTTCGGCATTCATTGCTGTAATGCCCGAACTTGTGGCAATGGTAGCACTGAACATTGCTTTTGTCAAATCCTGGTCGATTGTTGTAAACCACCTCATCTTCCTCTTGCTCTTCCTCTTGGAGCAAAGTGTGGTTGACTTCTTCCTCCTTTGGCTGGACCTCTTCCACCTTTTCCTCAAAAACCAGAAATTTGGTTATTGTAACCACGAACTCTTCCTCAGCTTCTTTGTGATGTCACCCCTTGCTCATTTCTGTTATCTCTGAAAGACAACTTTAATTGAAAAGCTTGCTCTAGAGAACTTGAGGGAGTCTTCTATTTGATCCTTTGTTCATGAATCTCAAGTGTGCCCATCAGTTCATCGGTGGTCATGGCACTGAGATCCTTGGACTCTTCTATTGCTACAACCACTTGCTCGAATTTGGGACTGAGTGATCGTAGAATCTTCTCTCCATATCTTCTCATCTAATTAACAATGGTCAATGTTTTGTTGAAGTACTCAGAAATTAACTCATTCGAGATGCTGCACATGAATGAGAAGAATACTCCATGCCTCTTTAAAGGTTGTTGCAGCTGAAATCTTCTCAAAGCTTGACTCATCAATGCCTTGATAAAGTAGATACAAGGCCTTTTTATCTCTCTTCCTTGAATCTTT
This sequence comes from Camellia lanceoleosa, assembly GCA_025200525.1. Classification (NCBI taxonomy): domain Eukaryota; kingdom Viridiplantae; phylum Streptophyta; class Magnoliopsida; order Ericales; family Theaceae; genus Camellia; species Camellia lanceoleosa. Next base: position 59,047,032 of record CM045770.1, on the reverse strand, counting down.
TCACGCTGTCTTCTGAGCTTCATTTAAATTTCCTTCATCTTCACGAGTAGCTGGCTCGTCATATCCTCGATCCACTGACTTCCACAAATCTTGTGAGACTAGTAGGACTTGCATTTGAATACTCCAATTTTCATAGTTCTCCTTGTCGAGTTTTGGAAACTGGGGCTGAAAGAAATTGTTTGTGTTGGCCATAGATTGACTTTAAGAAATCTACAAATTTTCAAGATGTAATTTGCAAATTCTGACCATACAGATGTGTCCGGAATACTCCAAATAGTTGGAAAGCACTATTGGATCACCAAAAACAAACTTCAAACGGTTTAGATCTCGCAAAAAAAAAAATTTTGAACGGCTTAGATCGGCAGAATCTAGAACTTCTAAGAAGCACCGGATAATTTTTTTGGATCGGATGATGTCAGCGTGTGGCGTGGCGCGGCTTGGCTCGACTTCGGTCTTGGCTCCTCTGAGGCTCCGGCAGCGTCTCGCCGACTTGATGTCGCGACGCGTATCGAGCGTCGGCTCTTGAATACGGATCCAGATCCGGTCTAATGGATCGGATCGTACGTCAGACGGGTCAGACTCTGCAAATCTGAGCGTAGAAGACGCGTGAAGGCGTGTGGACGCGTTGCTGCGCATGGCGACGGCGTTAGAAGGCACGTGCGGGCTTTGTGGGGCTCGGTTTGTAGCGTGGTTTTTTGTAGTGTGATCGTCTCAATGAGACCTACACACTGGTTTGATCAAAAGTTTATTTCAATAACTTTGATTTCTGGGCAAAATTTGAAACGATGCTCTATTCTACTATTTTTTTTTGCAAAAGCAGGCCCTCCTAGTGCTCTGATACCACTGTTGGTGGAAGAGGGACTTCAAACTACTTATGGTAGCTTGAAATAAAATTCAGAGAGATAAATTTAGAGACAAACAAATAGACTTTTCTAAGAGAATTATAGATCAAGAAGAAACACACTCTCTATCTCTCTTAACTCTTATACTCTTTTCTTATTCTCTTCACACACTGAAATCTCAAAATACAATAGCTATATATAGATAAAACTAGTAATATGAAGGCATTAAATGCATATACAACAGTACAATCTTCTTTTTGACTTTAAGCCTTCAATCTTTGAATTTTCATGCTTCAGCAATCTTTGAACACAGATTTTTCGATGGCTAGGGTGGCTGTCCAGGGTGGTGGTTATCAAGCTTACTTTCCAACATTTTGAAAGTAGTGTGGAGTTTCGAATTATGTGTTTAGTTATGAGTTTTGAAAATAATTTTTGAATTGAGTTTTAAGTTATGTGTCTGGTTATGATTTGAGTGTAAAGTTGTGTTTTGAGTTTAAAATATTAAAATTAAAAATTAAAATATTTACAAAATAAAATAAAATGTTTAAAATAAAAAAATTTAAATAAAAATTATATATTTAAAATAAAAATAAAAATTTCTTAAACATATTTTAATATTTTAAAAAAATAAATCCAAAAAATTCAAAATACAAATCAAAATTCCAAAACTCAAAACTAAAAATTCTTTTCAAAATTCAAAATTCAAAAACTCCTTTCAAAACTCATAACCAGACAAATTTTCTCTTTTCAAAACTCAGTTCGCAATTCTACACTCAAATCACAATTCCAAAACTAAACCAAACGCTAGCTTAGTTTCTCAATGATGAATTTCCAAGAACTTTTTATATTATTCTTTAGTTACTATTTGTAATCCTTCTAAAATCTTTTGTAAAATAATATTCTTGATCAATGTACTCTGAATATTATGGACTGAAATTATGCAGACCCTTGATTACAAAAAAGCTTATTGATTTGATGGACAATGGCGTTTGCATTTGCATTAAGGGAGGAAAAAAAAAAAAAGAGTTGAGTGATTAGTTGTTCTCGTAGTAATTCATGTGATTTTTCCACTCAAATGCAGATGTGGTTTTATCGAATAAGCTCGTTTTGCATGATCTCAAAAATCAGACTATTGGGTGAGCTAAATACAATTGTGAGTATAGCATACTACTCAGTTACTTCTACGTTTTTTGGTTGGTTTCAGGATTTTACTTTGTCCTCTTGTATGTTGTTTCATTGGAAATATTTCTTTCTTTATTCTTTTTAGCATGTATGTTCAAATTGTGAAAACAAAAATAGTAATTATTGTTCTCAAGTACCTTACAGTATCTGATTTGATGTTTCAATCTCCTATCTCTATTATTTTAAGAATATTATGAATGATAGGGTGTGCTACATGCACTAAAACTGAGTATTAGACTACTATGTAATTGTGAGTGTAACATGCTATTCAATTGAAAAAAGAAAAATGTACATGTTTGAATCAAATTATTTATGAGAATATTCCAATGTATCCTAAAAGTATCATAGGTTATTACAGTCTAGTATCTTATAGCATCTGTTGGCTGCTGCTGGCCAAGGCTGCGGCATGCTGGCTAAGGCTGCTGGCCTGCTGGGATTTGTGATTAGTTATGATTAATTTAATTATGTGTTAATCAAGATTTATTAAGACTAAGTGTTGTTTAATTAAATTAATCCTAAACATAAATCGAATTATGGAAGAATATAGAATTGAGGATATATGTAGGTGTGGGTGTATTGAGCAATTTTGTGAGTGTGCTGAGAATTATATGTGTGTGTATATGTTAAGAGTTAAAGAGTTGAAATCATTGTTGTTGCTTTGGGAAACAATCGAGAGAGAGAGAGCTGCTGGAACAAAAAGAGAAGAAGAGAATTGAGTTCAAGGAAGAATCAAAAAAGGAAAGTGTAGAAAGGATGGGAAAATTGAGGAAATCATCAAAGAACTCATCAATTGAATAATTTTAGGTAAGATTTCTCCATTTTTTCATGTCTTGATCTTGTTTTGCATGGATTCACATACTAGTGTTTTGGGTTTTGTAGAGAAGTTCATTGAACTTTGCAATCTAGGGTTTGAGATTGATGAGTTCATGCATCCATCTTGTGTTTCTTCCTTGTATTCATGCATTTTTCATTATTTCATGAGAGAAATCATGTATCAATCTTGTTTGTAAGATCAACTGCACGTGTATTTGAAGATTCAAGAAAGTTTCATCATATTTAAAATAGCGAATGAGAAATTTTGAAAATTTGTTTTTGTTTTGAATCTTGAATAAGGCTTTCAATTGATGTTATCTAACATGTTTTTAGAACCTTATGACTCATTTTATGAAAGGATTTTGAAGTTTGTTGATGATTTTTAAAGATGAGTTTTCATGTTAAGTTTACGACTCAGAAAACTTGGAGATTGTTTTGAATCTTGAATTTTGAATTATTCTCTCAATTGAAGTTATTTTACTTATTTTTGGAGCTTTGGGACTCTATTGATGTTGGTTAATTTGAGTTTAAAAAGTCTATTTTGAAGATGAGTTTTATGTTCAAATTTACGAAGCATAAATTATTAAATTAGGCTTGATTCAAGGATTAAGTTTTCAATTAACCATATTTTTCATGTTTTCTTGCATATGGGACCCCTTGGGACATCCAGAACTTGCATTTTAGCACTCTAAGAGCATGTTAGCAATGTTTTGAGCTCGGCATAAGGTTGAAGTTAGGTTTAAGCTGTTTGTTGCACCGTTTATGTTCTAAGTCTTCAAGTACATGCTATGTGTGATCTGTAGGTCTTTCACCAAGTGTTGAGCTGTCTGTTTAGAGGTTTTCTCATCTTTTCTTCTTTTGAGGTAGGGATTTCTAATTCTCTTTCAATACTTTCATTTATGGATAGATTTGTGGTATTTTTCCTTATACAAAATTTATCTTTTATGCGTTTTGTGATAAACCATGAGATTAGGGGTTTACCTTTTTGGGTTAGGTTATGATTTTGGGTGAATAATGAATAGAAGAGTTGGAATAAAAAGTGTTTTTGTAAAAAGTTTTAATTTCTTCCAAAACCCTAGTTGGCTCATAAAGATAGTTGATGGTTTTTGCTTAAATTCAAAGTGGCATCATGAAGTTGAGGTGTTAAATTACACATATCCATGTTTAATTGAATTTTGAAAATCTTTGAAAAAATCCATGTAACAAATTGAGATTGAACTCTTGTTGTTGATATTCTAAGTTGTGCTGTGAGATGAGATTGAGTTTGGAGATTTTGAATTTGTGAAAGGTATTGATGATATGAGATTTGTGATAAAATGATAAAGTGGAGATTTAAGAAATGCATTGAGTTGTGTTGTGTTGTGTTGTGTTATGTCGTGTTGTAATTGGTACCCGCGCGGAGAGTCAAGGTGCCCAATTACTATGTCTGCGCTTGTCGCCGGACGAATATGGGAAAATGTTTTTGGGTGTCCACTGATCCTGCCATATAGTAGTCGGCAAAAGTGAAAAACAGATGATTTTGGGTGCCCACGTCCTATCGTATAATAGTTAGTAAATGTAGGGATTGTATTAAATGTTTCTAGGTCCTCACGTCCTGCCGTATAATAGTCGATAAATGTAGAGATTGTAATAAATATTTTTGGGTGTCCACGTCCTGCCGTATAATAGTCAGTAAATGTGGGGATTGTATTAAATGCTTCTAGGTGTCCACGTCCTGCTATATAATAGTCAGTAAATGTAGGGATTGTATTAAATGTTTTTGGGTGCTCACGTCCCGTCGTATAATAGTCGGTAAATGTGGGGATTGTATAAAATATTTTTGGGTGCCCACGATCCCATCGTATCAAGCCGGCAAAAAGTGGAAGGTGTTGTGAATTGGGTGCCCACTATCTCGCCGTATCAAGCGGGCAAAAGGTGGAACGTGTTGAGAAATGTGTTGAGTCGGAGATAATGTGTATGACTCATAATGAACTTATGAAATTACAATGTGTTGTGTGATTTTGTGTAGAGGAGAAATGCATATAGAAATTACTTGAAAGAAATGGAAAATGAAATGGTAATTGGGTAAGGGGTTGATGATGATGAACTCACCAGGTTGTTTTGTGACCTTAAGTGAAGATTATGAGATTTATTTTGTGAGTAATAGTAATATCAATTTGAGTTAAGGATTGTGGATTTATGGTAATTATGGTATAATTGGGTTAGAAGTTTAAGTAAAAAGAAAGAATCTTGTGTGAATTTGTGAAGAATGATTTTATGAGGGGTGAATCCTCTAATCTTATAAATGATGAGTCTTCTTAAAAATCCTAGATTTGAAATTTTGGTCTAAAGTGGGTTTTCAATTAGGTTGAGAATTTATTTCATAAATTGAAGACGAATGTTTATTTGAAAGAGAGATTTGAAATCAATTGTAAATATTTGAGAAATTGAATTGAAAGGGGTTTATATTCTTGATTCAAGTTGAATTACTAGTGATGATAGAAATGTTGAATATAAGGGGAACTTGGACTTTAACGTTATAGGATTATAGTATTTTTGAATTGTAAAATGGAAATTAAATAAGAAAAGATAATATTTATGGCAGAAAGTTTTCTTGAATGTTCAAATGAATTTTGAGAAAATGATACTCTACTTATGATATTTTGGACATACAAAATGTCATCTTACTATTTAGTATCACCCTGCATGCATGATCATTTCTATCTATGTGTTAATTATTGTTTTAGAACTATGAGATTCCTACTGGGTATTAGTGCTCATCCCACGTTGATGAACTTCACAGGTAATTGAAGATTTCAAATATTAGGACATGGAATTTCCTTCTTGTATAGTCTTATGATTTTATGTAGAAATTGTAAGATATACTCGTAATCTAGAGATCAGTATTTTTTTTCCTTGTATGTAATATGGATGTAAACCTAAGGGCATTTCTTTTATTTGTATGTAAATGACACTGTTGTGTAACAAGAGAAAACATGTATATTTATTTATTGGTAAATGGACTAAATTAATTAATATTGGTAATATTATCCGAGTAATAAAATACGGGGCGTTACACAGACAACTGGCAAGATGAAATTTGAGCCATTAGGGCCAAGCTCAAATTCTAGCTACGCAGCGGAGCTTTTTTTAGATTCATTCAATTTAAATACACTTAAAACGTATAAAATTTATAATTTTATTTTAAATTGCTAAATATTAACAAATATACCCCCCAAAAAATTAATACATTTTCATAAATTTTTTGTATTTATTAAATTTTTTAAAGATTTCTTCAGTTTTTTTTTTTTTAAACTTTTTAAGTATATGTATCTGAAAAACAAGTGGCCATATATTAAAAAAATTCATTGTAAATATAAAAAAATATATATGAATTAAAAATTTAAAAACTAGTGACTCATTCGACATTGATCGTCCAAATTTAAATTTAACACATTTTTTTCACAATTTTCATAAATATTTTTTTATTAATTCGATATACAAATTCTTTGTATTTTAAATTTTTATATGAATTAGTAACAAATAACTTCTTTAAAAAGTTTCATAAAAAAAAAAGAAAAAAATTGATTAGTTTGAAAATATGATGTACCCCATACTTCAACTTAGATATTGGTTGAGTTAATGTAGCTTTGGTAATAGAGCTAAAGTAGATTTGAAATAGTTTTGGGAGTAGAGATAATTTGGAATTGATTTGAAATATATTGAATATAATGACTTAAATGTTAATCTTTCATCAATTTTATTTGATGTAAATAGACAAATAATTTAAATTAAAAATTAAAGTTTAAGTTGACACAATTAAAAACTCATAATTTATTTTATTAGAATGGTTAAACCATTTTTTTTTTCAATTTTTTTTCTATATTTTTAATTTAAAAAAAATTTAAAATTTTTTTAGTGAAACTGATTGGTCCTTTCTATAATGGATAAATTACAAATACATCCCTTACGATTTGCTTAAAATATAGATTGTTCTCTGTACTTTAAAAAATTACAAATGCCCCCTTATCAAAATATTTTACTTAACAGAATTAACCAAAAAAAATAAAATTCCTTATTGATTTACCATACAATAATAAAAGGAAAATTAGTGAAACATATCTCTCCATTTTTCTAATTTTAAAATAAAGTGTTGTCTCTTTAATTAAAATAAATGTCTCTTAATTTTGTATTGAATCTTGTTTCATAATAATTATTTTTTAGTCAATAACGAATATTTATAATGTATAAAATAAATCAATCATTCTATTTTATTGCATTCCAACAATATTAGTTAGGAGAAATTATCCAAAAAAAAATTCAAAGTTTGATCCTTATGACCAAATAAATCTTGAATTTTTAATTTGATCAATTTAACCCTTAATATTTTGATTTGTTTTCAATCTAAATCATTTATCTATTTTTATTAAGTAAAATTAACCCAAAAAAAATATAGTATTTTAATTACTAAACTTAACGAAAAATGACATTAAATTTAGCAGAATTGGGTAGTTGGGATCAGTGGTTGTGGGGGACAATACAAAGACAAATTATTGGGTTGGAATAGTTTGGAATACAAGGCTTAATTTAGTTTGATAAAAAAAAATAAATAAACTATTCTAGTATCATATGTATGCATTGTAATGTTTGGACCGGACAACTCTCAAGTAATAAAAGTATGTAAATAAAAATGAAAAATGTCAATAAAAACCGCATAATAAGAAGAAAATATAACAAAAATCGATGTGGTTGGGATCAGTGGCTGTAGGGGATAATACAAAGACAAATTATTGGGTTGGATTGGTTTGAAATACAAGGCTTAGTTTAGTTTGATAAAAAAAATAATAAAATAAAATAAAAATAAATTAATTAATTAATTAACTATTCTAATATTATAACAATCCCAGTTTCCCCTTTTCTTTATTTGTCGTATCCGGACTCGGTTCCGTGGAGTTGGTTGTTGTTTATACCTCGTTTACATCCTTTCTTACTTTGTATTTGAGTTATAGGATGTGTTGGGCAGGTTTGTTACAGGTTGGTTGGGTTTAGAAACCAAAACTAGTTGCCCAGATTTTGACCCGTCCGCTCGAGCGGGGAGTTTGACGCTCGAGCGGGGATCCTGTTGTTGCTTGTCCGCTCGAGCGAGGGTTTTGGCGGTCGAGCCGGGGTTACACTCATCCAGGATTTTTTCTCATGGTGTTGGGCGCTCGGCGAAGTTGGCTCGGCGAGGGACTATGTCGAGATTACGAGTGTGCATCCGCCGCCGGCGAGTTTAGCGCTTCGGCGAGTCTATGAGTGGCGCTTTCGAGCGGGGTTTCCACGCCGGCGGGCGCGCACGGTTTAAGGTTCCGAGATTCAGCTTTTTGGCTCACTTTTTCACACCCGTTTCTCTCTCTTTCTTTTCCAAAAAAAGCCATTTGAGAGTTTCTCTCTCTAAAATCGTAACTTCTCTCTAAGTATTGATCTAGCTAGGGTGTTTTCCTCACCTTTGGTCTTTACAAAAGTTGGGTTGATCGTCGAGGGCTTTACTTTGATCCGAAAATTTCAAGTTTTGGAGCACGTTGAGTTTCGTCATCTCCTTTCCTTGAGCTCCGAATTTGAGGTAGGGATATCCTACTCCTCCTTATGGATTTTGTCTTTAAATTTTGGCATTTTGATATATTGGGTGTTGTTGGGTAATTTTTGAGAAAGTTTGGGCCTTTGTGCAATTTTACAAAAGTTAGGGTTTTAATTATATAAACCTATATGCAAGTTAGGCATAGAGAAATGAGATTAATGTCGGAACATTGATGGAAATGGAACCTTAGGGTTGTTTTGTGAATTATGGCTATTTGCCCTAATTGGTTTAATTAATTAATGTATATAATTAAATTAGAGAAAATGAGGAATTGACTTGAGAATGTTGAAATTGGGAATGTATGGGACTAAAAGGTGTAGTTGAATCATTTATTGCTCACCTAGTGGAAATGTTGATATATTATCCATTTGTGCATTTATTTCCTGTTTAGGAATAATTGCCTTGGACTACCGGTGGAGGGTAGTATTGATTGTTGTAGACAATGCATGAGGATTAGGTAAACTAAAACCAATCAATTGGGTGTGTCATAGGGTATGACGGTTGATAGAATACATTAACTTCATGTATTGATGGATTGTGCATATGACCAATGTGTTTATGTGCGATATGTGTAGACGGTTGATAGAATACATTAACCTTGTGTATTGATTGATTGCGTATATGATTCTATGTTTATATGCATTGCTTGTGTATGGGAGGAGATGGGGGATGTACTCCACGGTTTAGGGGAAGATGGGGGATGTACCTCTAAACCGGTTAATGATTATGGGGAGATGGGGGATGGACCCAGGGATGCAGCTTATATGCTCTCCCATTGTAGTAGTGATACAGCTCATATGCTTATCTGTTGAAGTGTTGATACAGCTCATATGCTTATCTGTTGTAGTAAGTGATATAGCTCATACGCTTATCTGTTGTGGTAGTGATATAGCTCATATGCTTATCTATCGAAAAGTTTGTTTGATTTGATATAGCACTAAAATGTATATCATCATCGTTTGTGAAGTATGGAAGTGGTTTAGGTGCTATTGATACAACACCAAAATGTGTACTCACTTTAAATTTTCGAAAATGTTCTAGAGGTGAATTATAATCTCATCAAAGGTTTTGGCCAGAGTACTGAGCCTTGTTTTCAAATTCAATGTTGAATAAGAAATGGAAAGTGAATTGTAACATAGAATCGATTGTCACGGAGTTGTAATAAGATGTAAATGGACGTGTGAGTGTTGACCATGTATCTGTTGCTAATCTTTTAGTCATTGTTCATAGTTGGTTTAGTGTATTTCTACTGGGCTGTGGCTCACCCTATATGGGACACCATTTTCAGGTACATGAAGCATGCCACCTCCAAGGACATCGCTTGGGAGGCTAGAGGCAGGCAGACGTTTGTAGTTTTGGTCATCTTCTGTTGTATTATATGTAATTTCAAGCCAAGGGCTTAATGTATATTTGAGTTAGTACTCTCCTCTTTGTAACCAAGTATTAGCTTGGAAAGCTGTAAGCCCATAGGGCATCTAATTCTGTTGTTAACATGTAATGTTTCTTGTAAAGGATTGCTCTGTGGAATAGAATGAGGTTTATCTCTTATGTCAATGCATGTCTAAATTGATGGGTTTAATATTATTATTTTGAGGGCGTGACAAATATCATGTGTATGCATTGTAATGTTTGGACCGGAGAACCCTCAAGCAATAAAAATATGTAAATAAAATGAAAGATGTCAATAAAAAACACATAATAGGAAGAAAATATAAAAATCGATAATCATCAAAATATAGAACGAACCTTATACATTGTAAAGTTGTTGGCAATGGTAAAGTTTATTCAATCGAAACTAGATACCGGTCAATAAGAACTTTTAGAAAGTTGTTGCAGAGACCTAGGTGCTATGAAGTAACGACACTTCAAAATAAGTGTTGCAGTCATGTCAGATAAGAACACAATTGTCGTCAATTTTGTTGGTGAAAAAACAATAAATTAAATAAGTTATAGTTATCAAATGGACTTAATTTTTTGTGTAGATAAAATACACAAAGTGCTTGACAAAATGAATGATTCATATTATCGAAATGAGGCATGTGGTAGGCCTCATGGGCCAAAACAATGCTCTCTAATCCAAATTTTGAACTGAAGGGGATCTTCCTTTTAATTCAATTCCCTACTCCCTATGAAACCTCTTAAATTAGAGAGAGAGAGAGAGAGAAACAAAAAACACAATCACTAATGTAGTTATTTTATATGAGGGAATTCTCTCCGGTCCACTCTTAAATTAGAGAGAGAAACAAAACAAAATCACTAATGTAGTTATCTATATATGAGGGAATTCTCTCTGGTCAATAATTTGAATTGAATAGCACTTTTTAGTCTTATGAGGTTTATCATAGATCTCATTTTGATAATTCGAACTATTAATTATGCTGGTGTAACAACCCCGACATATGATTAGCCTTTAATCCATGATTAAATAAGCCTAATAAGTAATTATGAAATTCTAAACTAATTGCATATAAATGGCATTATTTGTGTTTATATATGTTTATCGTAGAAATATCTATTTCTATTTCTGTTTTGTTCTACGAATTGGAGGCCTTAGCGGCATCCGATCATGAAATTGACTTGGAATATGTGTTATTTGGAATTTTTAGACTTTTATGGTAGGGTTGATTGAAATTCGCTTCGGAACGAATTAAATTAGAATGGTTAATGTTAAGCTTAAATTAAGTTTAATTTATTTTCCTAATCAAGCCTATATAAGGCTTATACACTACTTGAATCACTTTTCCTTCATCATTTTTGAGCTCAACATAATGTGAGAGAGAAAGAGAGAGCTAGAGATTGAGATCAAGGAGGAAGAGTAAGGAATTAGCTTGGATTTAGCTAGAAATTGAGAAAATTGACTTGGAGGCTCAAAGACATAGCAATCTAGAACTCAATTAAGAATCTTAGGTGAGTAATTGATTCCTAATCTTTGTATTTAAGTTGTTAAGGAAGTGAATTCAAGAAGTTTTGGTGGCTAAGTAAGAGAATTGGGCTAGAATTAAGTGAATGTAAGTTGTTAGGTTTTTATTCTTGGCAATCTCGTTTGACAAAACTTTTTTCAGTTGTACTTGTTTTCGCACTTTTATTTCAGTGAGGCTATGAATTTTTAGATGCGAATCCAACCCGAATTGTGCCTTGCAAAGAAGTTTCAAAAGATAATTCTTTCATGATTGCCACTTCGCAGACCATGTCGGGGATCGAGCTGGGCCTGAACCTGGGGCTGCACTGGAGAAATATGAGGAGTAGAATGTGCTGGTGAGGATGAAGGCTAGAAAAAGGAATGTAGAGTAGGAATAGAAGAAGAAGATAAAGAAGAAGTAGGTGAAGAAGAAGAGGAAGCAAAAGGAAAGATATGTTCATGAAATACAACATGTCTAGAGAGATAAATTTTCCCTGATTTAGGATCAAGACACCAGTAGCCTTTTAGCAAAAGGATGGTAGCCAAGAAAGACACATGACATAGATTTGGGTTGAAGTTTAGTGGACTGATAAGGCTTAAGCCAAGGAAAGCATTGGCAACCAAAAGTTTTAAAATAGGAGTGGTCTGGAATGGATTTAAAAAGAACTTCAAATGGAGATTTGTGATTAAGATTGGAGGTTGGTAGTCTGTTAATAAAAAAAAAGTAGCAATGGCTATGGCATCAAACCATTAGTGCAAAGGTACAGAAGAATGATGAAGAAGAGCTGTAGCTATCTCAGTGATATGTATGTGCTTCCTCTCAGCAATATCATTCTGAGAGGGGGTATAGGGACAAGAATGCTAACGAATGATCCCATGAGTAGTCAAATATGCCTTCATTTTTGATGAAAAATATTCTGAGCCTCCATCAGTTCATAAGATTTGCAAAGTAGTAGTAAACGGATTCTCAACATAAGCCTTAAACTCCATGAATTTAGCACAGACTTCACTCTTATAAGCCAAAGGATAAAGCCAAGTAAACCTACTATAATCATCAACAAACAGGACATAATACTTGTAACTAGAACTAGAAGCATATGGGCCTCAAACATCACTATCGATGAGAGAAAGTGGTGCATTTACAGTAGAATTGGACAAATGAAAAAGAAGTTTATGACTCTTAGTTACACAACAGTCAGTACAGTCAGAAGTGGTAGACTTATGATCAGACTTAGAAACAGACAAGTAAGGCATGAGATGATGCAACTTTATTACAGATGGATGACCTAATCTAGTGTGCCAAACAGAAGTAGAAACAGGTACAGCAGCATGAGAAGAACTGAGATGAGCATGCAACATAGGGGGTGAGATGGTAGCAATAGAAGAAGATGGATGAAAATGATATAAGCCATTGATATTAGAACCCTGATGGAGAATTTTCCTCGAATCCTTGTCCTGAACCACAAATGTAGAGTCATCAAAAGTAATGGAACAATTATTATATTTGGCTAATTTGTGAACAGAAACAAGATTAGAGGAAATATAAGGAGTATGTAAAACATTGTTCAGTCGGAAGGAAAAATGAGGTCTAGAAAGTAATCCTTTACCACTGTGATGAATAGGAACTGTATTACCATCACCAATTGTTATTTGATCAGATCCGTGATAAGGATGGAAAGAACTGAGATTATTCAAATCAGGTGTAATATACTCAGTGGCTGCAGAGTCGAGGTACCAAGAGGCTGAAGAGGAAGAAGTTGTATGAGAGGAAGCAACAAAGGCCGTTAAATTATTCTGTGTAGAAGTGGAAGACTGAAACTGTGGATCCATTCTATACCAGCAATCTAAAGCTGCGTGACCATGGTCTCCACAAATTTGATAGGTAGAGATGAACCAGATCGACCTTTACCTCGAAATGAACCACGTCCAGCATGATTCTTAGGATAACTGGAGGCATAGAACACTACAAGAAATTGTACTTTTCGCAACGCAACAAAATATGTTGCTAAAAGGAAAAATTCATCGGCAAAGAGTTTTGCCGACACACAAAGCTACGTCAGCAACCCGTAGGCAAAAGTGAGTCGACAAAAGTTTTTGCCAACAAAATTATCATTGCGTTGGTAAAAATAATGCCTTTAGCAACAAACATAGTCGTCGATAAAAGCCTCCATCTATCATCGGCAATTTACCATGCGTCGGTAAAAGTAGTTCAAATATGATGATTGTGTGACACGTTTCCCAACACAAATTGCATGGGCAAAAAATATACTTTTAGCAACAAAATATGAGTCGGTAAATGTTTCCATTTGCCGACGATTTGTTTGTCGATAAAGCTTTACTTTTGGCAACGACAAATTGGCATTGACAAAAAATATACTTCTAGCAACACAATATGAGTGGGCAAAAATAAACTTTTAACAACACATTTACCGACAAATTGTATGTCGAGAAAACTTTACTTTTTGGAAACGACAAATTTACATCGACAAAAATAATTGAAAATCATTTATATTTTTTATAAGATTTACAGATTTACAAGAGGCATCCCTCAGGCACAATAGAGCTATCAACAACAAAACACAAGAAAACAAAAGCTAAACAAGGCACCGGAGCTTAACTAAACATAACTTCCCACCAAACCAAAAGAAAACTAAAAAAATAAACATAATTAATAGGCTGCAGCAGATAGCAACAGACTGCAAGATGCAACTAACAGCCAGCATCCAAAACAGCCAGAGGCATGCACCCAAAAAAAATAAAAAATAAAATAACAAAACAGAAATGGAAAAACATCAGCATATTAGCATCCAGAACAGCAACAGACTGCAACACACTGGCAAAACAACAATATATTGGCTAATAGCAGCTGACAACAACAGTAGGGATGGCAATTTGAACCCAGCTCGATGGAGACCCGACCCCCCAACCCTGATCAAAATGGTTTTTCCCCAAAAAATACCCCCGTGGGGACGGGGATGGTATTTGAAATTAAATCCCCGAAGTGTTTTGGGCCGGGGACGGGGATAACATTCACAGCCCCGGACTCGGCCCGTCCCGTCCCCGTCCCCGTATCTCCCCCGAAGTGATATTACTATCATACCCCTTTATATATACATATATAAACCAAACCCAAAAAACAAACCCAATTCACTCACACAGCCTCACACGTCTTCTCATATCTCTCTCTCTCTAAAAGCCTCCCACCTCCGTTGCTGTCCTCCTCTCCTTCACCGCAGGCGCCGATCTCCCTCTCTCAACTGTCTTCCTCTCCCTCCTCCTCCGTTGCCCTCGTCTTCCGCCTTCCATTACCGTTGAACTCAGATCTGCAAACTCACATATCTCTCATTCGGTGATCTTTCAGATCTACAAACTCAGATGTTCAAACAGAGATCGAAAGCGAAGATAAGAAGGGATGTGTCGCGATCTCAAACAGATCTCGCGATCCACCGATCGTGTCTGAAGAGTGGCGTCGGAGGCGTCTGATGAGATCGCTGGTTTCTCTCTTCCCTCTCTCTCTTTCAGTAGATCGCTACGTTGTTGATTTCAAATTTTTTTACTCAGATTTTTTTTTTTTTTATTTTAAGTTGATGATTGTTGTTCATGATGATTGCTAATGTTAATGATGAGAACAAATTAATTTTTTTTTTGTTGATGTTCATGAAGATTGTAGATGAAGATTGTTTAATTTCATATTTCAGATTGTTCATGAAGATTATTTAATTTTTTTTCTTCAATTTCAGATTTCTTCATGAAGATTGTTTTTAAAAAAAAAAAAAGGTCGAGGATATTTTGGGGTTGGAGAAACCTGATCCCTGATCGGGGACAGGAGTGGGGGGGGCGATAGGCTCCCCGCCGGGGATCGGGGGCGGGGATGGGGAATTTATCGCTTTCGGGGATCGAGAACAGGGAGGGTGGTCCCCGGCCCCGCCCCGCCCCGTTGCCATTCCTAAACAACAGACTGCAACAGCCAGCATTCATAAATAGCCAGAGGCATGCACCCCAAAAAAAAACACCAAACTGCTACAGAATTGGAATAACAGCAGCATATCAGTATCCAGATAGTTTGTACAGTAACAATAGCATAGTAGGCCAAAAGCACATCAACACAGACCCACAACAACACAACAGCACACTAGCACACAGCAGCACTACAGCAAGACTTGTAAAACTCTCAAACTTCTTACTAAATTTCCTACTTTTATCGACCAGATCCATTATTTGCTGCCTGCAAAGCAAATTTACAAGGTAAGAAAACTTCATCATTAGTCTGTTAAAAAATACTATCAATTGCAATTGTAGGTAGTTGTACTTGTTTGCATAGAAAGCTTTGGTAGAGATGAGTCATTAAAATCCAACATTCAAATCAGAAATTAAAAGAAAAAAAACCTAGATAAAGGATGATTACATCTGAATCAGTGATCAGTCATGCAGAGCGTCAACTGGAAACTACAGGTTTAGTGGAAAACAATTTACATCAGACATATTGTCACTAGCCTCAACTTCAGAATGCAAAGGCGATGGAAGTGAGTAGACTGTCGCCTTCAAGATGGTTTTTTCCCTTTCCTTGTTTGTCTCCATTAGTGCCCTCTCTAACAATGCTTTTGCCACTAGATTAAGCTCAGTAATGAACTTCAATGGTGATGGCCATATGAGAGGCTATGGAGCTGACGGGTTTAATAATGCTGCACATGCTGCATGCTTGTGTGTCAAAGCAACCATGTAAGGTATCCTCCTGCCAAGATATCAGCAGGTAACAATCGTTTCATTCACAAAACATTCAAAGCTAATGTCTCCACTCATTCAAAATAGAAATACAGCAAACTTCCCACAATATTGGAAGTATTAAAAACAGAAAAATAGCAAAAAAATTTCAAGTGCTACTATGTCAAAAGTTCAGTGGAACTCCAGTGGTGATTGCCAAAACGAAAATATCAAAATGTCATTTTTTTAGCAATGTTGTTCCAACAGTGCAAATGCCATTTTGGCACATCTAGATCATTGCTTAATTCTGTCCAATGGATGTCTCATATCCAGACCGTTGGATCAAAACCCTCTCTTGGGTAAGTTGAGTTGGCACAAATGATGCACTAGATTTGGCAATATAAGTTTTTAACAGACCTTTTGGCAGGCTACTAGAGAGGATTTCTTAGGTGCAACCACCATATAATTTGGCAATAGCAACCATTATACAAGCCCACTGGAGTTGCTCCTTCTTAGATGTCAACCATATCTTTTGTTAAACCATACTTGTCAAAGCCTCAATCCAAATTCTTTAACGCCATCATGTCATCCTCAACAATCTCAATAGGAACCAATTACTCTTGATTTTCGTTATGATTGATCATGAAGACTAATATTGTTTAACCACACTAGAAATACGTAGATTGTGGCACATTCAACTCCATAGAAAGGGAATAACAAGGGGTTTCACACACTGCTATAACATTAATTCCATATTGAGTACTCAAAACTAATTTCAGCATCAAAGACCTTGAAATCATCTACTACATATGTTAGTGGATCTAGTCTGCATCAATTATCATATACTTCTTTCTAAAGTCAGGAAAGAAAGAAAAACTTAAAAAAAAAAAAATTAAAAATAAAAAGTTTACCCAGATGAATCTCTAAGAAGTCTATCAGCCCCCCAAGCAAGTAATTCCCAAACACAATCTAATGAACCCCCACGAACTGCAAAATGAAGTGGTGTAACCCCAAGGTAACTGCAAACAGGACTCTTATAAATATTAATGACAAATTAACAGTGCTATGCCATTACACTAGAAAACCTTCAATAAGAGAGTTTTACCCATATCCCCTAGTAGATGCACAAACAAGAGCCCCACTGTCTAACAACATATGAACACACTTCGGCCATCCTTGTCGGGCTGCCAAGTGCAATGGGGTTGCAACATTTTTATCTCTTATATTCACAAACCTTGCAAATCTCCTGCCATCAACTCCAAATCAAACCAAACAAAACAACCATAGCTTTAACAACTTCATGGATATTCTCTACACAAGCATATATGAGTAAGTGTGTGTGTGTGTGTGTGTGCGCGTGTGTAGAAAGAGAGAGAGAGAGAGAGAGAGAGAGAGAGAGAGTCACCAAGAATGTGCAACAGAGGTGGAAAGGGCAGCGGAAAGAATAGCTTGTAGGCAATCTAGATGGCGATAGAAAGCAGTATAATGCAAACAGGTTCTTCCATGGAGTGAATCAAACATCAAAAGCTAATGAAATTTCACACACAACCAATGATCAATTTATCTTCTACAATTCAACCAATGATAGTATTTTGTTTGCATAAAAAACAAGTATTGTAAGTGGGGGCGGCAAAGGCTAGCGGTAAACCAGGCCCCTACCGCACAACCACCGCATACTGCCAGCCATATATGTCTAAGGGCGGGCCCAAATTGCCAATGGTAGGGATAGAGAATAAGCACAGAATCAAAAAGTGAACAAAGACACCTCTCTACCTCTAATCTAATCTAATCTTACAATGTGAGGAAAATGACAAAATAACTACCAAAAATAATAGCCGAGACAATAAAAGAGGTGTGTGGTGTGGAGGGCTTACTCCAACTAATTATATCTTCCTGTTATTTTGTAATGGTAGTGAAATGGGATGATTCAAGATGCTTCACAGGGCTCACACTCTATTGTCAGCAATTGCACCCATGATTGCAAAAATTTCACAATGTGAATTGCAAGGAGTAATCATGACAACCAAAATAAATATTAAAAAATTAAAAGCACATCTGGTTATTTATAGTCACATAACAATAATCAAATTATTTATTTAAACATTGCCACAAAATCTTTCTTTGTATGAAATGGGGCTATAACTTAATTCTCATTATCTCAAAGAAGTTCGAGGCAAATGAACCAAAAAAAAAAAAACTCATTTTGATATGAATGATCATTAGAGAAGTGATGAACCAAAATAGAGCCAGCATATTCAAATAGTTATCTTGCCCAACCAAATTGCCCATTTACAAGTTTATTTACTTTCATTACAATTCTTTGAGGGGCCAAGCTGTGTGAGAACATGTCTGTCATCAAATAGAATTGCAACCCATGAAAAATAATTTTAGTTTAGGTAATGGTCATAAAGCAACTGCAAAATATGCAATGGCCTTAAATAGGCCTAAATTCCATGAATTTGGCTAGGAAATTCATGACACATCGTCATGAATTATTTGTAAGATTTTAATTTATCATAATCAAATCTTTCAAAGGCTATTATAAACAATAATTTACCATTTATATTGCTAATCAGTGCTTGTTCATTGTTCAATAATTGCATCTACTAGCTTTTCAATTTCATTAATAAGTGCTTGTTCATTCAAGCACTTAGTGCCAAACAATAAGGTTAACAAAGTGGTTTTTTTATTTTATTTTTATTGTTTTGTAGGATACATCTCAGTTTTTTACCTTTAGCATCTTCTTTGCCTTCTCAATTTCAAGATGATCAGGATGGCTTGTAACAAAACGCCCTTCCATATTTCTTCTTTTGGGATGGTGACTTTCAACTTCACCATCAATATGTTAGTCAGTTATAAATGAATATTTGTTCTAGTAATAATCTCTTATCTCTTCACTTTATTTATTTGTTTTTAATTTGCCTATAATTTTCTGTTAACACCAACCAACTTTTTGACTTCGAATGAATAGATATAAACAAAATATATTATTCTGTATTAAATTTTTGTACATAAATTCTATTGGTACATTATAGTATTACCTTACCTGATTTTCTCTCAGTGATGTCAATTTCCAACTAACCAAACAAACAGGCTTTGTCAAACGGGCCTTGTGATTCTTCATGTTTATGGTCCTAAGATGTACAGTCTGATATAACATCATCTTTGAGGAGAACAAGAAGTATATTCCTACAAGCTAAAGCATATTACTCACTAAAAATAGATCTAAAAGACATGAAAGGCAATTGTAAAGAAAGGAAATGACAGAGACAAACACTAAAAAGCCTTTTGCAGAGACAAACATGATATATATCAACTCAAAGAATAACAATTCCTGCTGGTCCTGTTGTGAAATTTTTGCACCATCTTTATATTTACCAAAACATAAATGACAAAAATGCCTAATAAATGGTTGGTCTAAATGAGAAATTTCATCAAATTACGAAAAAAATTTCTTAGAGGAGGTGGAAGGCCCCATGATCACATTGAAAGTCTATGATCCGTTTACATCTAAAATACACTTGACTACTACTGTAACCCGCATTCTGACACAGTAATGATTGTTAATGAAAAGGATGATTGTTAATGAAAAGGACTATTGTCGTGTTCACATTTAATTTTTTTGAATTCATTGATCACAGCCCTATCACAGTTTCACCATGAATTTCCATAAAAGCAACATTTCATTTTATCATAGTGCACAATTTTAGGGAGGTGGTTGGAGGTTTGGTAGTGGCAGCTACAGGGATAAACTTAACTAGATTTAACTAAAAGATAAAATAGCAGGGAAATTGCATAACATGCCACAAAAAATAGTAACTTTTCTTATAATGTGTGCACTTTGTACATCAATTAAGAACATTGAGACATCATTTAAGTGGCTAGTATAAAACATTTGTTTTATATTGACATAATGTTATTAAAAAATACAACCTTTTTTTAAAAGCACATTAGACCTTTATACAGTAACAGAAAAATGTTACAGAGGTCAACCACCCTTTTTCAGCTCATTTTCTACCTAGAACCAATGTAAACTAAAAATGCATCGATAGGTAATATTAACTCAAACTATCTGATCAAATGCATGTATTATTCTTTTGGTTTATTCTGTAGAATTTTACAATACCTCTACAGTTTTAACTTTTTTCTTGGGGGCAATGTTTTTTTTTTGGACTTGCCATGCCATTTATCACTTCCTTTACAATGTAACAAGCAACCAGAAAAAAACCACACACAAAAAACAAAAAAACAAAACAAAAACAAAGAAAGAAAGATAGAAAAAGATGCACACAAAAGAACATGCTCTTTAATCTTTATGATGACTACAATTTAACATGTCCAACATTTTATAATTTTTCAATTTCTCTTCACAAATCGCCCCTGCAAAAAAGTGAAGAAATGATATTGAAAAGAAAAACACTATCAAAATCATTTGCAATAGCTAAAACATTTAAACATGATAGATTGATTACATATATATAATGTTTATTTACCTTCATACAAGGACGCTTCTTTGCATTGATTTTTCGAACTTCATAACGGATACGTTTGGAGAAAAGCCTATTCTACCTCTTCTCCTTGTACCTCAACACACTAGCTTCTCTTTTCCCTAACTTCCACTCCTCTCCTCCTCCATCTTGAAATACTACTTACTCTTTTACTTTGATATTATTGCCACCATCACCACAGCCATTGCTAATGCTATATTCTGGAACTGTCCACAACCCTCCATTATTTCCCCAACCATCCTTCAACCCCTATAATTCTTTTAATTTTCCTCCAAAGATCAAAATGGCGGTACATATAATAGCTTTACACATTCACCAAAACATGAACATTATTAGACAAGTTTAATACAAATTTTAGTGAAACAATTAAAGCAAGACTGTCTCTGTAATCAGTGAGTTAGTAAATCATCTAAAGCCGCTACATGTATATATACATATATATTTTAGGGAGAAACTGCAATATTTCATGATTTTCAAAAATCATGGATTTTCAAAATAAGAAGTACTAAATAATATATTTAGAAATGCTTTAAATATGATCACAAAGCAAGGGACAGAGACATTACAGGAAATGTTCTCTTACAGAGTACATCAGATCAAAATACAAAATGAGGGCATTGATATACAGATTCCATTCTAAACCTAATTCAATCAAATACCTATAAAACTTACTTTGATTTCACATCAATAGGTTAATCACTTCATATAGCTTATCGACAGTCGCATTTCGAACAGCAAAATCATATGGATATCAAAGACAGATCGAAGAAAACCAGATTAATAATAAAAAAACATAGATCCAAAACATACGAGAGAATCGATTTGAGCAAGAGACAAATACAGAACTATAAGTTTTTTTAGTCGAATCTTCACCTGGTCTCACACATCAGCAGCAAACGGCAGAAACTCGACGATCAACAAATGTCTATGCAGATGTGTGATTGTAAGGAGGAGAGAACTACGAATTATGAGAGAAGGCTGTGCAAGATGGAAAATCGGGGAGAGTGATGAGGGGGTCTATTACTTATCTTGGAAAAAAAAAAAGAGGGAATTTTGAGAGGGAACATTCACACCGCCTCAAAAATTTCTAGAGACAGATCAACAAAGGGCGAAGCACCGTTAAATCCTAATATTTGGTATGTTGGACTAGTTAGTCCTGACATTTTTTTTAAGAACTGAAACGTCCTATTTTAAGTGTAAAGACAAGACTACCCATGATTTGGGCGCGTGGGGTTCAAAAAGTGAGGGTTAATTTGGGGCGATGTTTATGTGCCAATTACGGAAAAGTCCAACAGTGAACTGGGGAGATCGAATCCGCAACGGTGAATGCGGAATAGTGTTGGATTTGTTATGATTTTGGGCGATCGAATCCGATGTTGCAGTGTTTTCTGGCGCGGATTTAGTGTGATTTTGATTTAAGGTTGGTAATGTTGATGTTGTTGATGAAATTAGAAGTCCACTACGATTGTAAACCCTAGTTGCCCAATCCAACAGCTGATTACATCTGTCCTTCCAAATACGTCGTGAACGTCGTTGGGGAGTGTTTGACAAAGGTTTGGAACGTATCTCCATCAGTGTAGCAGACACATAGACATTGACGTCCACGGAAAACGACTGTGGAGAACATGGCGCAAGGTATGGGTTTTTATTTGACGTAAGGGTGGGTTTTTATAATATTATGTTGTGTGTTTGAACGTTAACAATGACCTAGTAGTCTGCTTTAATTTTGGTTGTAAAGGAATAAGGCAATGTACGTTGGTGTTTGGTACTTCTGAGTGTGACAATTGTGAGAGTGTTGTTTGGTTGTAAAGTAGTTTGGTGTATTCGTGTGGGTATTCGAGAAGTGGGTGTTGTTCTATGTTGAATACAACGTTATGGTGGGAATGTTGGTTGTGAGTTAAGGTGGTTGGGGGAACCCCTATTTGTTGGGCATGTTAAATTACTTGTTGGTTCGTATTTATCTATTTATTTATTTTTTACAACAGGTGGTTCAAGTGGTTCAAGTAATGTATGTATTTCGATTTTACACGTACAGTATGTAACTTTGTTGGCATGTATCGTTGTGTGTGAGATACGGGGACATTATATTAGTGTTATTGTTGAATGACTGAAGTGAAATTGTGTTTCGATAGAGCTAATATGTGTTTTTAATTTGAAGGTGATGGGCATTGTACATTGCTGTGAGGTAGTTTATTTTAGGTAGGGGGCCTCTGTCTTAGGGCCAAGTAAAATTGTTGTTGGTTGTATATTGGTGTTTAATAGGTAATGTAAACATTTGTTCGTTTTAGTTGTGAGTCGATTCGGTTGCTTATGGCATGTGAAACCGGTGATATTTTTTGTATGGTAATGTAGTATTTTTAACATTGTTGCAGGCAGTTCAAGCAGAGTAGGTGTGAGACGCAATGGTCAGGAGAGAAGTCCATGCTCACGTTCTACAATGCAGACGTCAACCCGTTTGGCAACAAAGAGTCAAGCTAAGCTACCATTCAAAAAATCTGGACTACTGGCACAACCTGGCAGGAAAGGTGTTGTAGACACAGCAAAGTTAATGTACCGTTCGAATGTTTCTGGTGTTATAAAAACTGTGCAGGAACTTTAGTTTGGTGCTGGTCACGTAAAACAATTAAAAAAGACACCTTTTTGGCTCATGATTGACGCAATCCGAGTACATAATTTGGATCCCAAAGCATATATGAAGTGTGATGTGACCGTGTGTCGTATAATTCAGACATACAATCCAATTGATGAGAAGTTCTACGTTGGGGGAAGAAGGCTGCCTCTACGTAACAGTGACATCCGATTGATTTTTGGAATTCAGTGTGGGAAGGACAAGTTAAATTTGACGCATTCTGGGAAGCCACCTTCTGATTTTATCCAACGACGGTGTCCAAACGTCAATAGGCTTTCTGCCAAGGTTATCAAAGACTTACTTATGGTGGCAATACGGGGGAGCACGGAACGTGATGAAGAAGACGTTGTGAAATTGATGTGCCTATACATATATGGGAAGTTATTTTTTGCTATGGCGGGTGAGTCAATTGAATGGGCTTTCGTGCGAGTGATTGACAAATTGGAAATGTTGCGCTAGTACGATTGGACAGCAACCATACGTAACGCGCTGATTGGATCGTTAAATGAAATGCACAGTAGGCCGGAAAAAGTTACCGGATGTGTTGTTGCATTACTGGTATGTGTAGTAGTTTGTAAGTATGGTAGTGTACATACAATGTAAAACGTAACATCAAAAACTTCATGCTTTTTATAACAGTGTCTACATGTCCATTACTGCAGTTTCTCCTTTGTGAGCACACATCAATTGTGGCACCGGATAGGCATGAAGTGTCACCACGGTTTTGCCGATGGAACATTGGGAAATTCATAGGGAAATTGAAGGTGTCGAACTATTGATTGAGGGTTCCATTGAGGTATTACCTACTACTTTTGTTGATTTGTTGTTCATGTTTGGTTGAATTGTAATTGAAGTTGTGTAAATGTTTTTTTTTTTTTTTTCAACGCAGGTTAATACTGATAAACTAAATGGGACGATCATCGAACGGTATTTTGTGAAAGTATTAGAAGATGCGACCGTTTCTGATGATAAAGGTGTACATGTGTTTGAGGTACAGCCGGTAAGTACGTGGGATAGGGGTGCTGGTGATATGGTTGTTGATGCAGTTAATGTCAGAGAACCGAGTTTGGATTGTTGGCAACCAGATTCGCCAAATGGGGGTGAGGTTGAGTTTACGTCTGAAACGAAGGAAGAATGTATTCCCGCAGGGCAGACTTGTGGTAGAAAGAAACTGGATGGGAAAATGTTGGCAGCTGGGGAGGAATGGCCCGTCTTGTTTCCCGACCTGCTAGAATTGTCTAGTACACCACCAGGCAGCACTAATTGTGACGACACAGCGAATTCAATTGAACAATTAAGTAAAGTAACAAGAAAAATTACTGATCTGGAGTCCGAATTGCAAGCAAAAACTGTACGCATTTGTGAGTTAGACAGTAGAGTTGAAGCCGCAGAGAGAATTGTTGGTGCACAGGCCTGTAATCTGTTTATCGGTTACGATTGTGTACTTCTGTCAAAAGATGCCGAGATTGCTCGAATGAACGCACTAGCTAGGAAGCTGGAGGAGAGAATAACAACCTTGGAAGATGATGTTATCAATCATGAGGTACATGAAGTGACCCAGTCAGCTGCGAAGGATAATTCTAACCAGCAGGTACCATTTGGAAATTGTTCCGGGAAAAGTAATGGGTCAGGAAATGTGCAAAGTTGTGAAAGTGTGCAATGTTCTGCCTGCGTTGGTGAAAAAGTTAACCAAAATGTGGATCGGTCAGCACAAAATACAGAGGAAATGGATTGGGTAAATGAGTTAGGTCAGAAACATGTTCAGTGTGGTCAAAGTAATCCTATCACCATTTGTGAGGATCAAGGGATTTGCAATGTAGGCCTACAACCTGCTGAAGATGATGTCGATGTTGATGTGGGTGCAGCTGGAGCAGGCGACGGTGATGTTAATAGTCCTGGTCGAAAGATGACATCCTGGGTGAGAAGATTAAAGTGCAAGGAACGACGTGAATTAAGACTTGCCGACTATGAGTATCCGAAGTTTGTGTGTCCTGGCAAGCAAAATTGGAAGATGGGAAACAAGGGGGCAGTGGGTCCAGAAGTCATATACGAGATTGAGGATGTAGGAACCGAGCGCAAAACGTGGCACGGGTTCGGAATGACAATGAAGCATGTTGTGTGGGCCATGCTCAAAGATGAAGAGAAGAACATGCTGAAGAGAATTTATAGCTTTGACGGCGACGGGTTACTGTTAATATTGGCATATTCCAACATATTGACATTGTGACATAGTAGATGCGCCGTTATAATTTAATATGTTCGTATGGGGCTGAAATTGGTAATGGCCTAAAATTGTGTAGTGGTCACTACCTATGTGTTTGTGCAGTTAGAGTCTAGGATATAATTTGATAAGTTGTATGTTGCACGAATTTTGTGATGACATTCGTTGTGAAAACAATTTGACTACGCCATGAATGGTCGGTCAACTGGTACATTTGCACATTGGCAGTAGTCCACTGCTGTAGACACCCCATTTTTGACCATCCTCAAGACTATATCTATATATATCTCTCTTTCTCTCTTATTTTTGTACACCAGGTGTTTGTGACTTACTATTGCTCACCAACACCTATCAAGAGAAAGGAATCATCATCAAATGAAACTAATTTATTTATTTACCCCATTCTTGCATTTTTTTTGTCTAGTTTAAAGTTTTTTTTTGTTTAGTCTACAACACATAAAAGTTTTTTTTTAGGCCCCTCTTTATTGTTCATTTAAGTGTTTTTGTGGTGGTTTGCAGTTTGACCTCACTTACCTTGAAAAAAAAGCTTTTTTGTGCTATTTTGTGAGAGATCCGAGACTTTGTCCTTGATGTCCAAAAAAAAGTTTTTTTTTTTCCTTATGGAGCTCCATGTGTGTGTGTGTGTGATGTTGTTTGGCTTTTTTTCCATGCTTATATTACATGATATATATGTTTTTCAAGTTGGTTTTGGTCTCCTATGCATGCTTAGTATTGTGCCTCTCTTTTTCTATTGTTTTAGACTTGTGTTGGTGAAGCTTTTGCTTTATTTTGCCATGGTTTAGCTAATGCTGCTATCCTTGCCTTAGTGCTTCTTAGCATAGGAGGAGCATGCACACTTGTTGTTTTGCTTTTGTGCATCCTTTTTTTTTTTTAATGACTTTAGATGCAATAAAAGTCCATTTTGGCTTTTTTTTTTTGACAGAAGAGAAAACCTTTTAGGTTGATTAGTGCATGCCATGTATGCTGTGCGAGGTGTGGTTTAATGCCCTATATGCATTTGCATCGCGCTCGGGCGCACATCATGCAAAAGCATCGTACTTTCAATTCCAAATTGAATTTGCATATGTGTTAGATCGAATAGGGTGTGCGTAAAAATATATACAAAAATGCTTACACTTACGAATTGGTTGCAGGGCGCTGATATGGGATGGAGGTGAGAATGGTACACAAGTCCGATTTGCAGAAGTTCGTGATTTAGAGCAACGTGTCTCGATTCAAGGAAACGTAAGTGAGCGTGAGGGATATGTGGCTGTTGTGTGCATGTGTGTTTGAGTGTTCTCATTTTTTACTATTGTTTTTATTTCAGTGCAGCATCATTGACATTGTCAGTGTGATGCGTAGGTCATTGATGCATATGCTACCATGCTAATGGGGTTGCAAAAAAATGGTGTTTGTGAAGATGAAGGTGTAGGCACGTTATATGTTTTTAGTAGCGTATGTGCGGTACGTGTGTTTGTTGGGAAGGTTTGAAATATACATGTAGATTTCAATTCAATGTTCTGTTGTTATTAAACTTTTTTCCTTGGAAACAAACAACAAGATGTGATGCGGAGTACGGGTGCTATTTCAAGGATAAAGTATCTGAATGTGCAAATAAAAGCAGCGCAAGGTCATAGATACACCCATTACCCAGTGTATCATGCCAAACATTGGACTGTAATGGTGAATGACACAAACAACGGGACATGGAAGCATTATAACTCTTTGAAACCAAGGCGCGATGTACGGGATGAACATTATAACGAAGCACTAAAAGTGGTAAGCCTGGGACACTGAATACACATGTCCGAAGTTGTGGTGGTTGTTTTATTTCACAAGTACTTTCAGTTATTTAATTTGAGCACCCATTAACATCATGTTGGTTTGATGTACTTAGTTTGGATTGATGTTAGTTGTGGTGGTTTAACGTTTATGAGACTATTGAATTTGCAGAAGCAATGGGTGGAAGAATATTATCATAAATTTGTCAAACCAAGGTGGGAATCTGGAAGTGTTAAAGCGTCGAATTTTGACGGGCCGCTCATTCCAGTGATTGACTGTCCACAGCAGAGTCCGGATATGTAAGTTTGGATTTTTTTTTTTTTTTTTTGTATTGACCTATATACGCAGTAGTATATTGTGCAGCTGATTGGATTTGGAGGGGGGAACAATTGATAGGTATTGTTTTTTGGGGGATTTCGTATGGGGGAACGTAATGGTTTCCCTTAAACGAAATGATTTGAATTTTGCGAAATATTGTAGGTTCATGTCAAAAAAGTATAACTAAATTACAATTTAATGTAAGCTGATTGATGCTGCTATAGCCAAGTAACTATGGGGTCAATATTTCTGTAACAGAGTAGGATTATTACATTTTGAAAATGGGTTTCGGTGATGTGGACCGAAATGAAGTTATTGTGTTTTGTTGATAGTTATTGTATGAAATGATTTATTTTGCAAAATGTTTGGTGTTGACAAAGCTTGATTTGTTTTGACGTAGCAGGACGGATTATGCCATTTTCGTATGTTACATCATAAAGCAGTACATGGAGGGTGGCAAAATTGGGAAGGCGATGGACGAGGAAACGCCAATCGAGCTACGGACGTCAATAGTGAAGATGTTTTTAAATGATCCGGTTAGAGGACTGTGTGCACTGGACTGTCTCGCTACACCTTTCACACCAAAGTTAAATTCGAAAACTGTTTCACTTTAGAATTTTTTTTTGAACCACAAAGCGCTTGACGAGCGTATGGAATACAAACTGTTTTTGTTTTTTGACGTACAGAATGTGGTTATGGTGGTTTTTGTCCTAGTATGATGACAACTAGCTTTGGCTTTGATTGTTTTTTATGGTTGATTTGAAATAAATAATTTTGCCAAAGCTTTATTGTGGCTGTGAACATTTGGCGTGTTCATGGAGGATATGTTGTTTGTGTTGGTGTGTTATAGGTTGGAATTGTTTTGAATGTACATTAGTTGTTCCAAAAGTAGTGTACGTTGATCTAGTGGCAGTGATTATAATAACTACCATGTATTAATAATACGTAATCCTATTTTGAAATATGGCAAACATGATTTGCATCATATTTAATTTATTTGTATTTCCAATTTGTGGTGACTGGTATGTACTTGACAAGAAGCTGATATGGAGGTTGTTCATAATGTTTGCACATTGAAACGATATAATTTCTTGTACCACCACGAATGCATAAAGTGTAAAATAGAGAATTTTGAGGATGCTAACCCCAATCTGGTGGAGGAAATAAGGAAAGTACTACACCATCATGTTTTTTGAACTAGTATACAGGAATAGTTAATGTTTGATGCCACTAAACATTGGTAACAATCAATAATGATGGGCTATGAACTTGGCCAGCGTAAATGGGGCTGTACTGTGAATGTTGTATGAAATGTGGAGTAACAACCCAGAAGAAGATATATGGTCCGAAAGTAATGCAATGACTTTTTGTAAATACATAATCCAATGGGCAAATAAATTTAAATTTAACAAACTGAAGTGAATGTATGAAATAAATAATGTGCGTCCCAAAAAATTTTAAGTAATACAAATTGATCTGAAGATAAATGTTGGTATCACTTAATGTTGTAATAAGTAATGTAGTCTTCAGTAATTATTTGAGAATCTGGTTGGGGCAAAAAATGGGGAAAAAAATACGTCGAGCATGCTACATTGATTCCTTGCACGTTTTCCTATTGTGATGACCCATCTTGCCGCAACGTCCACACCAAATACGTTGAACAACTTCACCCTTGGACGGAATTCTTTTTTGCTTGGGCCTACCAGGAGGACGCTTATAAATAGGTGGACCAATGAGATAGTCTGCGACAGTGAATTTGGGTTTTTCCATCGTGGGAATTGGGTGGATAGAACCTGCATATGCTGCCCTGTACTCCCCTACTTGGTAAAACGATTCGATGTAATCATAAATGTTCTTACCACTATTTCGAAAAGAAACAACCGCGTGTGAACATGGGAAACCATTTAGTTGCCATTGGAAACAAGAACATGAGTGCCTGCCAATATCGACTAAAACCGATGGATGCGAACGAACCTCGAAAACATTATCATTCGACTTACTCACAATCCATGACCTGCTGTCTTCGAATGCATGCACCAAAATTTTTTCTATCTTCGGACAAATCTCGCCAACCCACACAATGGATTTCATCTTACGCTTTGCCCTTTGTTCCATGATCTTCCCCCTAATTGCATCCACCAGTTGAGTAATGGGAAGGTGGCGAGCTTCGCGAATCCAATTGTTGAACGACTCAGCAGCGTTAGACCACATCTCACCGTACCTTCGGCCACTGTGGGGACAGTAAAATTAAATAAATTATATTCATAGTATACACAAATTGGTGTTCATTTGCGTAGTCTAAATGTGAATTAACCTCATACCTGAAGTATGCATTAGCTCAATGTTTAGGATCCAAATCTTTTAGAAAATTTCCAACAACCGTTGGGCTACACTGGTTCAAAATTTCAATTTTCTGATTGAAAGAATTCACTGTAGGGACATAAGCACATTCTCGTAACTTTCGCATGAGACCGATTTTCTGATCCACATTAACATATTTCATGCGGTCTCGAAGATTCATCTACAGATGTAGTAAGCAAAATGCATGGTGTGCCGTTGGTAAAACAGTTCACATCGATTGTAATAGCCCTGCATTACGGTCAGACACAAAAGTTAAAGTCCTGGAACAATCTATAATTTCGAAAAGATGACGTAAGAACCATTCCCAGTTACATGAATTTTCCGAATCTACAATAGCAAACGCAACGGGGAATAACCCTGCAGAAGATGCATAAACATTAGGCATAAATGAACAGGAAAGTAATGCACATCTTCTGCAGAGTGACAGGAATGTAATGCACATCTTGTTAGGTGATAATAGAAGATAAAAAAATGAATAAACAGGATTGTAATGCACATCTTGTGCAGAGTGACATCAGTAAATCATATCCCTTAAACATGTGCAACAGAAACTTCAACGAAATGTGAACTGTACCTTGGTTACCATCTTTAACGGTAGCCGCAAGCAACGTTCCCTTGAACCTACCCTTTAGAAATGTACCATCCAAAAATAAAAGCGGACGGTAATTGTTGAACCCATCAATACATGCACGGAAAGATATAAAGTACCTCACAAACCGCCCAGTTTGTTGATCGAAATCCAAATTAATATAACTATGTGGGTTATTATGCATAACAGCGTCACTATACCACCTGAGTTGGTCGAATGACATTTCATGATCACTAAATACTTCATTCCTCGCTTTTTCCACTCCCAACCAAGCAACCCGGTAACTAATATCTAACCCGTACCCGTCTTTCATGTCAAAGACCACGTCCGTTGGGCGGGTGAGCGGTTGTTCACGCACACGACTTGCGATAACATCGGAAACCAAGTCTGACCCAGTCTGTGGGTTCCTGTATGTCCGTACAGCAGCCCCACAAGAATGCACCCTATTGAACCTTTTCAAACTCAAAATACCATTTGCTGCAGACACCCTTGCGTGAACCAACCAAGCACATCCAGTCAACATTGCAAACTTGCATATAGCAGTGACTCATAAGGAGTCGTTTTTGACATACTTAACTGAAAACCGCATTCGACAACATACTTGCAAAGTATCGTCCAGAATTCATGCGCACCCCCCAAAAAAGATTGACCAACATATGTAATACCCAAAGCCCAGCCAACGAACAAAAATGTCTTCTTTTTATGAGGACAATATGACGACAACAGATCAGTTCGATCTTCCATATCGGCTGTCCTCCAAGCCACGGTCTCGCACCCCATATCGTCGGGTGACACTGTTACACAGGATTGTATGCCTAACGCATTACTCCCCACGTGAATTAGAGCGTCAATATGCTCGAGACCGAATGACTTTGCAAGTGACAAAATGTTCTGCACATCATCGTCACAATCAACCTTAAACTTATTATACCCAGGTATAGTGAACAAGAAATAAACCAAATCTCGCTCGAAGATATCAAACTTCTCGCAAACATTGTCAACCAACTGAGCAAATTTTAATGTTTGGTTAATACGGAGCACCGCGTTAGTCTGCTTGAACGAACACAACAACAACATTGCCACCTCCATGCCTGCGAGAAAACCATATAACAATGTAAAACAATTCGCACACATAATTATGAACAATAATGTTATAACAATTTAATGTTTGGTTCATTACATATTAAATCCGTCGAGTAGTTCTTGAAAAAAAAGTGGCAACTACACTGCCATCTACATGCAATGTTTTAATTCATACAAACTAAGCCCCCCACCCCCACATGCGTTGTATTCCCAG
Source organism: Camellia lanceoleosa (assembly GCA_025200525.1). NCBI lineage: Eukaryota > Viridiplantae > Streptophyta > Magnoliopsida > Ericales > Theaceae > Camellia > Camellia lanceoleosa. The sequence goes on along the minus strand of CM045770.1, from coordinate 59,015,294 downwards.
AAAATTAACACAACAGACCGACATGAATATGAAAAACAGAGCATCCCAATACAAGACCACAACATTAACATGGACTTATAGTTCATTGCCACCTCTATGCTTGCGAGAAAACCATATAACAATGTAAAACAATTCGCACACATAATTAAGAAGAATAATGTTATAACAATTTAATGTTTGGTTCATTACATATTAAATCCGTCTGGTAGTTCTTGAAAAAAAAATTGACAGCTACACCATTAACATGGACTTATGAATAACACAACATACCTACATGAATATGAATAACAGATCATCCCAATACAAAATCACAAAATTAACAAGGACTTATAGTTCATTGACAAATCACAAACATCGGCAAAATACCACAGTGAAACATCAACATTAAAAAAAACGAAATAAAACCATTCAATCTGACATAAAAACCAACCTGAATGTACCTTGACAAAGCACATCAATCGTATACCCCCGAAGAATGAAACGGCAACACCCAAAACACCAACCCTAGAAAACGTATTCCAATCCAGATGAAACAAACATTAGCAGTTAAAGACCCAACTGGGAAACACGACCTACTACCAACGATGCCTCAGAAACACATCTCCTACAAAAAAGGAATGTTACAACCTAACTTCCTCATAAACAGCATAAAAAAATGGGAAAAAAAAAAAAACAAAATATGGGCAAATCAGTAAAATGTATAAACAATACACCAAACATAAATATCAAACCAACCAAATACAGGACTAAATGGTTTGAAAAAAAAAAAACTCAGGACTAATTAGAGCAATATTTACCTACATGGGATTTATTAGTAATTTTTCCATCAACAAAAAAATAAAAATAAAAATAAAAATAAAAACAATAACAAATAATTTTTAGATTTTTTTTTTGGAAAAAATTAAAATTAATTTGAGAACAGTAAAAATCAAAAATATATTTTTAAAATTTTAAAAATTATTTATGACCTCCCAAAACATAAAATTATACAAAAATAATAAATATTTTTTTTATTTTTTCACCAAAATGTTTTTTAAGTTTTTAGAAGAAAAAAAATTCTGAAACAAGTTTCTGAAAATAAAACCAAATATATTGAAATTGATAATCTAACCACATTCTTTAGAGAAGTTTAGATTATCTCAAATTAGCCATCTCAACTTAAGAGTATGTTTGGGTTTGATGGGTTCATTTTGTGATTTAATTCGATGATCACTTTAATTTTACAATTCAATAACTAAAATATTTAAAACTCTTTGAAAAATTATAAAAAAACACAAATCATTAAATCACCTCGTTTCACTAGCAAAACTTTTATCGATGAATAGTGTTATCGTCGCTAAATGTTTAACTCTTTACCCACGCCAACTTGTCGTCGCCAAAAGTAAACACACTAATAGCAACGCTTATTGTGTTGCTAAAAAATAAGTCTCGTAGCTAAAATTTTTGAAATTTTGGCGCCAACCAATAATTTTGGCACTTAGTGAATGTTATACTTTTTTAGCGACGATAGTAAATTACGTAGGTAAATGTCTACTTTTACCAACGAAATTCATCATTGTGTCACCAAAAATATACTTTTGGCTATGAAAAATTGACATCGTCGCCAAAAGTGCAATTTCTTGTAGTGGAAAGAGCCAGAGAAATTCTGAATTTGAGAATGATTGATTTGAGATCCATTTGATCCATATGATCGACCTCCTCGTCCTCCTCTGGAAGATCTTCCTCTAGATCCAGAACCTCGATAGGTGTAATTCGAAGAACCTCGAACAGACGAGAAGGCCACAGTAGGCTCAGTATGATCTTTGTGATGTTTGGACTCAATATGTATGGCTTTAGAGAGAAGCAAAGAACTCAGTTCATCCATTGAAATGGATTTGGAACGAGCTCGAATTGTCATCTTGAATGCATCATATTCTTCTGGAAGTTCGTTCAAGAGCAGAAGCACATGATCTTCATCATCAATGAATGCAGAGGCAAGAGCTAATTGACTAACTAACTCCTTGATTTTTGTGAGATATGCCTCCATGGAATCATTTTTCTTAGTAACACTGTTCAGTTTATTTTTGAGTTGATGCACATGAGATCGAGAAAGTGCAGTAAAACGTTTGTGCAATGCACTCCAGACCTCAGAACAACTATGAAGATGAAGAACTGTGGAATATATTGCAGGTGATAAAGTTGCCGTTATACAACTAAGAAGATGTGCATCTACGAGTTTCCATTGGGAATAGGCAAGATTATCAACATCTGATCCAGAAGCATCTTTGATTGTGATGGATGGACAAGGTGAAGTACCATCAACAACTCCAAGCAAATCAATAGCTTTCAAAATATTCTGAGTTTGATTTTTCCAAATCAAAAAATTTGAAGCATCAAGTTTGACAGTTATAAACGAAGACAAATTGGAAATTAAAAAGAAAGATTATAAGGAATCGAAGACATCGAATAAGAAGATGAATTGGATTCAAACACAGATGAGGATCAACTCGCAAGAGATTGAAGCTCTGATACCATGTGGAAAGTTAGAATTCAACACAGAGATTTAAGATTTAGATATTTTCATTGATAGCTCTCTCTCACACTTTTCAACTCTCTTAGGATAGTATCTATATATAGAAGCCTAATACATTTTTCTAGAATCTCTAACAAATTTGCATATCTCAAGTTAGTTATAACTGAGAGATGAACTAGTCTCATATCTTTCAGCACACGTGGAATCCATAACTGCTTTTTCAACTGTGGCTCAAGGTGTGGCTTACTTCTGCAACTGTGGCTGAAGTGTGGTTCGAGCTGAAGTTGAAGTTGAGACTGCAGCTGAACTTTGTTCGGTCATTGGCTCAGTAGCCTCAACACATGTACATTGTAATGAGTTTTATTCCTCTTGTATTTATTTAGAATTTCTCTCCTTTAATTTATTTTTTATTTTTTATTTTGGTAATAATGATATGTTGTATTTCATTTTCAATGTAATGTTGGTAAAATTATAATGTTCAATGATGTCTTCCCTAGCATGCCAAATTAAAGTACTTGATAGCCCAGCTTGAAAAGCATTTCTAAATTTTTTTATTGAAAGTAATTTCCATTTTTTAATTTTATAAAAAGAAATGTGTTTTGCTTGGTTCTTACCCTAGCATAAAATTTGTTTTCTTATTATATTTATTGTGTATGTCATACACAATTCAACTCCTAAAATGGGAGAAAAAACATGCCCTTTTGTGAAAGGAATTGAACCTTTGAGTTTATAGGGAGATGCAACCACTCAAGCGAAATAAATTTTATATTTTGAGAAATTAATTTAAGAAATTACTTGATGATGACTACTATATCAAACAAAGTAGTGAATGTTGCATTACACATAATTGATTCTCATACCATATGTTTTAAAATAATTTCTCAATAAGTGGGTATTGAATTAAATCTATTGATTAGCTTAAGTGCGTATAAGTATAGAAAAAGTAGAGTGGACCTAATGGTTGGAGCAGCAAATTGGTCACAGCTCATTTAGCCTTAATTTGGGGATGAATAATTAACTATAGTTAGGTAAACCTTGCTTGAAGTTTGGCCTTTTAACTTTTTTCTAAATGAGAGTGAACTATACTTTAGTTCATCTTAAATTTGGTACGAAAATCTTAAGATATGATTCAATAATTAAAAATGTAATGAGACAGGAGAAAAAAAAAAACTGGGAACTTAGAATTACATATCCCAGACAATTTGCATATATTTTTTTCAATAGTTTGATATTTATTATTTAAAATAAAGAAAATATATTTATTATATCATATTACAAAATCTGCATTTGGTCAATGAATTCCAAACTTTTATGAAAACATAAAAGTATAGGCTATTTGATAATAGGGTAATATTCAGAAATTTAATCTATATAGTACACTAAGTAAAACATTTTTAAATTTTAAAATGAAAGCCTAAGAAAATCTGAATTAAACCACCGACAGTCATAATCAAAGTGATCATAATATAATAATCAAATGTCACTTAAGATACAATAAAAAAAATTTAGTCATAACAAAAATAACAACTACAATAGATGATAATTAGGTCATAACTAAAAAATACAATGAAACATATCAAGTCATAATCAACACTACAATAGATCATAATTAAAAATCATAAAAGATTATAATTGAAGCATATGATACACCCTTTAAAGAATAATACATATTATTTAAAGAATCTAAAATCTGAATAAAAGTCCCATATAAATAGGGTTTAGGCTAAAAAATAAAAGAAAAGAATATTGTCAATTTCGTTAGTAATAATAATTTTTTTTACAACACTTAAAGATTGTGTCACAAATAATCCCAACACAAAAAAATTCATTTTAGTGGGTACGAATTATGGGTCAGTAATTCTGTTTACCCAAAAAAATAATCTCAAATTTCTACCGACATAACAAGATTGTGTGATTAAGATTGAATTCATTTAATATGAGATTATACGTAGAATAAATTCAAACCACAAGTTAATAATTCTAAATAAATTTTGAAAAGGATTTTTGGTTTTTTGGGCTAAAATAGCATTCAAAGATAAAATATGCTAACATAACTAATAAGACAAAATGTCATATCAAATTCATAATTATTTCATTTTTTCTCTCATAAACATCATATTCAACTATAAAAAAATCTCACCCTCTCCTCAAACATAATTATTTTAACCTATTAAAATAGTTAATATTTAAAATAACCTATTAAAATAGCCAACTTCTCAAATGTGAAGGCTCCATTAGGGTTGTTTTGGAAATATAGTTAAACAAAAATGGTAGACACCTCAAAAATTCTACCAAATGTCTCACATGGGTGTGGGATCCACATGGGACACACATTGTATGGGTTCCACACTCATGTGAGACATTTGGTAGAAACTTTGGTATAATTTTTGGGATCTCTAGCATTACTCATAGTTAAAAGTTAACTTTTTGATTTTTTTTTTCAAAAAAAACGTGTAAGAAATATTTAAAATAATATGACCTAAAATGAATTAAAAGTTAAAAAATAATTTTTAACCATCCTTTTAAAATAGCCGTAGAAAGCTACTGTTGGGGATTACACATTAATATCATGCGTGCCAACCACCAACTATACACTACAAAAAATTTGACTTTTTGCGACGGCATTCTCAAAATGCCGTCTCAAAAGGTTTTTTGCGATGGCAAACAACTTTTAGCAACAGAAAGTGGGGAGTCGCAACAAAGGAGATTGCAAAAAGGTTTTAGCAACGGCACGTTGCCGTCGCCTTTTTTTTGCAACGGCAAAGTTGCATTTTTGCGACGAAATTTTGCTGTCACCATTAATATGAAAAAATCTATAGTTTTTTGAGACGACACTATATTGCCGTCGCTAAAAGTGTTATTTGCGACGACAAAAATACCGTCGCTAAAGAATTTTTATTGCCACGATATACCTGCCGTCGCTAAAAGATTATGTACAACGGCAAAGAGTTCCGTCACAAAAGACTTGTCTCAACTCTGCCAATATCATTTTCGACGACAATGTGGTGCCATCTCAAAAAAAAAAAAAAAAAACTACAATAAAATTATTAAAAATATGAAAATTACTTGTATTAAATGAAAAATAATTAAAAAAGAAACTAATAATTACATAATAATATAAAAATAACAATTCATCCATAATAAAAATATTCTTACATTCATTCATTCATTACAACACATTAACAAAATTATCCCACTACATAATATTGCATAATACATATAGAATGTTTAAATACATAATGTTGTTCACAATTCAAAATAACGTAAATCAAAAACAAAAGTTTCCCTCATGATTCTTCCGTGGGTAACAAAAACAAAAGTAAATCGCAATCTTCGAACGCCTGTATTCCACAAGAAACAAACTGCTACTCGAGAAATATCTGAAAACAAAAAATAAAAATAATTAATGACAGTATAATTATGTGTTAATATTTTAATTACAAAAAAATATAAAAAATTAACTACTATATAATTACAAAAATAATTAAATAAATAATTTTAACTAGACAGAAATCCGACTCTAACTCCCAAACCAGAAACCCGATTAGAGTCCCATCTTCTCCCACAAGTCTCTCGTGCCTAGGCAATCGACAAAAAAGGCTTTTTTTGTTTGGAAAAAATTAAATTTTTTTTTTTTTTTTTTAAAAAAAAAAAGTGTAAAAAAAATAATGGATGTATGTTTTTTTTTTTTTTTTTGAAAAAAAAAAAAAAAAAAAAAAAAAAAAAAATTTTTTTTAGAAAAAGAAAAAAAATTTGTTTGGAGAACCGTGTAATTTTTGTTTTTTGGTGAATAGTGTTAACTTTTTAACTTTTGACAAACTTAGCCTAAGTTTCATGCCAAACTAACGCCGTTTGGTGATTTTGGAGCGTCAACCCCTCGAATTCAAATTTCTTAAACTAATATGCCTAAAGTGAAATCCAACTCTAACTCCCAAACCGAAAACCCGATTAGAGTCCCATTTTCTCCCACAAGTTTTTATCTATGATGTGTGTTTAAACTTTACATTGTGGGGCTAAATCTTGAGTGAATCTCAACCATAAATTTTAAATTTTGAGTAATATTCTAAATTTTATTTTTTCTAAGTTTTTAGTGGGTCTCATTTAAGTTTACTATACAAAATGTATGCTATCACTGGATCATCAAAGACAGTTGGATTCTCTACAATAATCTTGCAATACTAGTTTAAGTGAGTGGTTTAAGCCCAAAACACTATCAATTATGATTTAAATAGATGGTTTAAGTTCAAAACATAATCATTCTTGCAATAATTTTACAAAATAATTTTGACCTTTTGTAAAACTATTGCAAAAAGAATATTATAGAGAATCTTATTCCATAAAAGTCTACCTATAAATAGTGATTCATAAAGCCAACAACTATTAATGGCACCAGACCCACAAACCATTAGTTATAGATATTGGTGTAGATATTGGACTATGAGCATAACCTACCTTCAACCATCCTCAGCAAACAGGGCTTTAGAGAAACAACCTCCAACCTATCATTCAATCTATGTCCTTTAACCTGGTCCCAAAAGACAAACAAAAAAGTAATAATTAATTAAAATTTGTAAATAAACATTCATAAATATATGTATGTATATCAAGACTTACCTCATGGCATAGAGAATAGTTGGTGAGGTGGCATGTGTCTACATTGACTGCTAGCAGCCTCCTTACATCAAGTATTTTATCAGTTGAGATCCCCTTCATTTCCATAGAATTACATTATTAATCAAGTAGTTAACAAATTTAAACAATAATATATTAAAAAAATGCTCCTTTTTTTTTCAATATAATATATATGTGCTTTTATGGGGGGAAAAATAAACAAACAATACCTTGAGAACCACTTGTTTGTCATAAGGTGTGATGACTGTAATATCAAGAACACTAGGTACAACTGCAAAATGGAAAGAAAAAACAAAAACAAAAATAATAACTCATTAATTAAAAAAAATTTAATGTGTTCAAATCAAGAAAAAGAAAAGAAATTAATTGATAGACAATATAGATGGAAGTGGGTGTCTAACCTTTCTCTTCTTTCTTCTTTTTCTCTGCCTTAAGCTTTGTTGCCCTTTGCTCTACTTGACTTTGGAGCCATTTCTCTCTTTTTTTTTCTTTTTTTTTTTACTTCTTTTTGCTATGAATGAGGATTCTTTGGAGGCAAATTCAAAAACCCATTTCAAATATAATTACTAATTAATAATAGTAATTAATAATAGTAAGATTACAGATAAATTCAGTGAATCCAATGATAACGATGACGAAGACAATGGTTTATGAAGTTGGTGAGAGAGAGAGAGAGAAGTATAAGCAAAGAAAAGGATGATGAGAGAATAAATGAAAGGAGAGATTGAAACCAAGAAGAGCTTTTAGAGATAGAAAAGTGAAATGAAAATTTTATGAGAGGATTTTGAAGAGATAGGATAAGGATTTTGGGTTTACCCTCTTTTGGATTTGTGAGCAATCCTGACCTCACCTTAGATTCTTACAAATTAAAGAGGATATAACAAAATGACCCAAAACATGTTAAACAATTTGATATTCTATATGCAAAAGTTAAAAAAATTCTCAAATATGGCTGTGTCAATGTAGTGGTGGCAGGAGGATGATGGTTGGAGTGAGGTGGTAATAGTGGGTTCCTTGCTTTGTATGGCTTTCTATTTTATTCGTTATATATGCAAACCCGAGCAATGCTTAAGGATGTCTTGCTCAGCAATGTTTATAGAGTTCCAGGGAAGTTGGAAAAAACAGCCTTTAATCCTTAAACCTCTTCAAATGAAACTTACTTGCTGATCTCAAGATCCTCAAGGAGAATTAAGAAAACTAAGACAGATAAGATACATTTCCATTATGTTTAGCAGACAGCAGCGATTAACCAAAAAAAAAAAAAAAAAACAGACAGCAGCCACTTCTACAATACAACCACCGGAAAAGAAATTATCAAAATTGGTGAGAAAAAGAAATAGTTTGATTTTGAAATACTAATCTGTGCTATATGCTAATTATATTTTTAGCAGAGAAACATCCAGATTATATAAAACACACAAACCTGATCATCCAAAATGCAGCTAGACTGGCCACCTGCGTTTCACATAGAATATTCCTCAAAGGCTTGAGATATCTGTGAAGGACAAAATGATGTGGGGTGGGTTAAGTAAAAAATTAAGAAGATAATTTCTATACACAAGATTGAAATCAATCAACTTATAATATGTTTCCCTTAGGGTGCAATACTCATTTATGGACAAATCTTTTATGTAATGAATTCACATTTCATCAATAATACATGAAACATCACTGTACAACAAGTGATTTGGTAATGTCACAAGATTCTCAAGAAGCTGTGTAGAACAAATCCCCCCGCCAATGAATGAGATTTAAACTGAACCTTTTTTCTCTTTCTGTCTTCCTCTCCCTAGGAAGGAGGGCTTCACAGAGTTTCCAACGAATCAATCCTAGAATGGAGACAGCTTCTCATACTGATTCACTGTTATATGTTTTTTAATCCAACATTCAATCTATATTCCACAATTTAGTCAATAGATCTTGATCTGACCAGCCATCTACAATTCCATTCAGAATAGAAAAACTCTCGTGTAATATTACCAAAGAGTCGATTTTATTTTTATTTCTTCTACATCTAAAGGGACAGTTTTAGTATCATGAAATAGAAAAAAAAAATAGTAATTTGTTAGTAACATTTTTCTCTCAACCTCTTCACTTTTAGAGAGATTCAAAATGGGAATTTTAAGAGTAAGTCTCTCCATTTCCTTCCATTTCACCACATCTCTATCTCTTTATTAATCAAAAGAGGTGATATGAATAAAAACAAATGCATTTCTTTTATTTTCCCCAATCCAAACGAACTTTAAGCTTTAACATTAATGCAATCACTCTTTTTTTTTTTTACAAATCAACAAACACAATTGTAAAATAACAAACAGCTAACTCTACAAAGAAATGGAAACAGAAGAAGAAGAAGAAGTGAGAGAGAGAGAGAGAGAGAGAGAGAGAGAGATTATACCTCTAGGACCAAGAGTGAGGCCAACAGCATCAGCAAGCTTATCGATGCCTGCCTGAAGAGCAGACCTCGAACTCTGGTCAAACGCGATCTCCTTCGCAGCAGCTCTCACCACGAACCGCTGACTCGAGGACGCCCCATCGTAATTCATCTTCTGACCTTGCAGTAGTTGATTCACTCTCCTACTCCTCAAATTCCCCTGAATCCACACAACACAATCAATCAATACACACATACATACATACATAGACACGGATGCATGCATCGGCAGCAGATAAAGAGTTGTGATGATAGTATTACCTGTTTGGGAGAAGTGAGGATCGAGGCGGTGGAGATAGCATTCGCGGAAGCCATTTCTGTGTGTGAGTGTGTGTGGATAAGGAAAGAGTTGAGCGGAGAGTACACTGTGTGTTAGCGTTAGGGGGGTTTGGAAATTAGGGCTTTTCTTTTGGTGAATTTTCTGTTTGAGCGTGAAAAGAAAGAGAGGGAAAACGAAATCAGAGATAGGGTTTTGTGGGAAATTCGAACATTGCGAAATTTGGAAGGGAGGTAAAAATTGAGATCATGATTGGTTGATTTCTTTTAAAAAATGTATTTTTAAATTTTTAAAAATTATTTGATTTTGATTTTTTTGATTTAATTTTTTAAAAATTGAGTTTTTTTATTTTTTGTACATTTTTTATTTTTAGTGAATTTTTTAAATTTTAAGTAATTTTTATTTTTTATATTTTTAGATGCACTTTGCTTAGATGTATCTAAAAAGTAAAATATTTGTCAAAAAAAATTTAAAAATCAATAAATACACAAGAATACGAAAAATATACTAAATTTTCGTATATATATATTTATAGTATTTACTGAATTTTATAAATATTTTTTTTCACAAATATTATATTTTTAAAGTGTATTTATGTGTGGTATATTTAAAAATTAGAAAAAAAATGCTTAGAATATTAAAAAAAATAGTGAAAACATAAAAAAAATAATAAAAAAACACACACACACATAATAAAAATTTTCAATTTCCTGAAAAATAAATACTGAAAATCTAACCCAAACAAGCTGATCATATCTTTCGAAAAATTATATAAAATTGACAAGTATGGTGGTTTTGATTTTTAAAATTTTTTCATGAAACTAATTTTTAGTCTTTAAAAAATAAATTTGAATCAAGTTTCAAAGGAAGCGGCAGTAGTGGTAATGGTGGTGGTGATGACGAAGGAGATTAGTGGTGAAGTTGTGGTAGTGGTAGAGATGATGGAGTGGTGATGGTAGAGAAGAGATAATGGTAGTAGTAGTAGCAGTAATGATAGTGGTGGTAGTGGAATGGTGGTGATGGTGGTAGTAATGGTAGTCATAGAGGTAGAGTGGCAACAGTGGTAGTAATAGAGTGACATTTGCAATAGTGGTGAAGGTGATAGAGTAGATGGGTAGTGAGAGAGAGAGATGAGTGAGAGACAGATAGGGAAGAGAGACAGAGACAGAGACAGAGTGATAAGCGAGAGAGAAACAAAGTGATCGCTAAAAGTGCATTTTTTTATAGTAGATCGATAAATCGAGAGGGAGCTCGGTAAATAGAGAAGAGATAATGAAAAAAGTGAGCAAGGTGAACACAATGAGGAAGAGAGAAAGTGGCATAAATAGACAAAAGTGACAGAGAAAGAAAGAGAGAGAGAGAAAGAATACTGATGAGTGAGAGAAAAAGAGATAGAGAGAGATAAAAAAAAGAGAAACAAAAGATGAGCAAGAGATAGACAAAGAGAGAGAAAGAGAGCGAAAAGATATGAATGAGAGAGAGACATAGAAAAATAGAGAGACATAGAGAGAGAGAGATGGGAGAAAGAGAGAGAGAGAAAGAAATGAAAAAGAGAGAGAGAAGATAGATGAGAAAGATAGAAAGAAGAGAGATAAGCGAGAGACACAAAGAAAAAGAAAGAGAGAGAGAGAGAGAGAGATAGACAGACAAACAGAGAAGAGTGATGAGTGAGAGAGAGAAAGAGAAAAGAGAGAGAGAGAGAGAGAGAGAGCAAAAAGAGATAAACAAGAGAGAGAGAGAGAAGAGAAGAGAGAGAAAGAAAGAAGATAGGTGGACGAAAGACACGGAGAAAAAAAGAGACAGACAGACAGAGAAAAGTGATGAGTGAGAGAGAGACAGAGACACAGAGAGAAAGAGAGAGACAGACATACAAACAGAGAAGAATGATAAGTGAGAAAGAGAAGAGAGATAGAGACACAGAGAGAAAGAGACAGATAGACAGACAGATAGAGAAGAATGATGAGTGTGAAAGAGAAAAAGAAGAGAGACAAAGACAGAGTCGTAGTGAGAAAGAGATAGACAAACAGACAGAAAAGAGTGATGAGTGAGAGAGAGAAAGAGAAGAGAGACAGATAAAGACAGAGAGACATAAAAATAAAAAAATGAGTGAAAAGAGAAATGTTATATCAAAAGAGTAAGACGATGTCGTTTTTTTTATTTTTTTATTTTTGTGACAGAAAAATACCGTTGCATTTATTTAAACCATTTTGTAACTATATATATATATATGAAGTCGTCTCAAAGCCACAATATACACACACACATATATATATATATATATTTTTTTGTAATGGTACCTATTACAATCGCAAAAAACTCTTCTTCTTTTTTTGTGACAACAATTTCTGCCGTTGCAAATACTCTCATTTTTCGCGACAAAATTTTCTGCCGTCGCAAATATTCTATTTTTCGCTACAACAAATTGTGTCGTTGCAAAAAAGTCACATTTTTCGCTAATTTTTTGCGACGGCAAGTTATGCCGTCACAAAAGGTCACATTTTTTGCGACGGCAAGTTGTGTCGTCTCAAAAAGTCTTTTTTTTTTTTGCGACGGCAATATTTTTTTACGATGGCAAGTTGTGCCGTCTCAAAAGGTCACATTTTTTGAGACGGCAAGTTGTGCTGTCACAAAAAGTCACATTTTTTGCGACGGCAAGTTGTGTCGTCTCAAAAAGTCACATTTTTTGCAACGGCAAATGTGCCGTCGCAAAAAGTTCCGTCTTTTAAGCCCACTTTTCTTGTAGTGATAAACTCGTTACATTGCCAACCACCAACATATATAAACTCATAACACTGTATTTTGTAAGAGTATTCACACTAGTCTCTATAAATTAAAATTTTTAATTAAATATAGTTAGCAAATCATGAAATAATGCTCCATCTGACTCAAAAAACAAATTATATGATTAGTTATTATTTATGACTGCTACAATACCTCAACTTGTTGAGACACCACTATTTACTGGCAATTGAATAGTTTATCTTTTCTTTTTCTTTTTCTTTTTTTGGGGGAGATAAATTTTATCTCCACTATTTTGATTTTTTTTGAGTATTTTTCATTGAGGGAATGAATGACAAAATAGAATTAGAATAGAGAGTCTAATGAATGATACAGTTAAAATAGTAATTAATTAAAATAAGAAATTAGTTTTTTTAAATTAGAATTTGGCTCGAAATTTGTTGAAAGTGATGTGAATGTTCTAATTAATCATAGAGAAGAAGGTTGTTAGATATTAAAAGAATTTGTTTTTTTTTTTTTTTTTTTGACACATTAGAGCATCTCCAATGGCAAGCTATTGGAGCTGCCATTGCCAAAATTTAGCAATAGTCTCCAAAAATCTTACTCTAGTGGACTGCTATAACCCTTGTTAAATTTGACAATTGCCATTTTCTCTGTCAAATTTGGCAACACGTTTGGCAATCATCATCCAAGTAAATAGAATTTGGCTCCAAAATTTCTGTGGAACAAACAAACACATTGGGAAAAATCTAGCAGCAATACAATAATAATAAAAAATACTATTTTCTAGATTTTTGGAGATGGAGATAGAAGCAAACCAACCCCCCCTCCCAAAAAAAAAAAAAACATAACATATATATATAACAAATTTAGAAAACAACAACAACAATCACTACAAAGACAATAATCAAACAATTTCAGGGAAATTTCAAGTAATCTCAAACAAAGCAAAAAGAATCTCAACTAATTTCAAGCAAATTTTAAAAAAATTCATAAATGAAATTTCACAAAAATAAATACTTGGAAAGGGGTTTGAAGTTTCTTCATCTTCTTCACTCAATTTTGTAGTGGTATCAAATGGTGGGGTAAATTATATTTATATATATATATATGTATATATTAATATTTTTAATTTTTTATATTTGTCTAGTCAAATAGAATGTAAATATTTAATTTTTTTTAGAAAAAATTTGAAAAAGGTCATAAAAGATTAAAAAAAAATAAACAATAAAAAAATCATTAAAAAACACATAACCTAAAATCCTATTCAAGACTCATAAAAAATTTTAAAAAGATTTTGGAAATATTTTTGATTTAAAATATAAAAATAACAAGTGTAAACAAAAAAAAAAAAATCGAACACTGTTTCGATCAACCGGCCGGACGTCCGGGTTAGCTAAATTTTCCCGCCTAGAAAAGAGTTTTCAAAAGTGGGTGTAGAATTATAATTTGAAAACTCAAAATAAATACTACATTGAAATCAATGGATGGAAATGTGTTTGGAGAGCTTCTCCAGATGCAGCCAATTTTTTTGTCAAATTAAGGATGAACCAAATCTTTCACTAAATTTTCAATAAGCTTTTTTCTTTTAAATTTGATTCTGTCCCAAAATAATAGTCTATTTTGGAGAATTTAATTTTTTTTAGTAATACAATTATTACATTTAAAAAAAAAAACAATTTTCAAAATTATCCTTTGATGGTACAGTATATTTTTTAGGAAATATCAATTATCATAATTATACTTTTTTGTGTTGTTAATAAATTTTTTTTTAAAAAAAGAGAACAAAATAAGAAATTTATATTATTTTAGTCCTTAATTTTTAAGAAAAGACTTATATTTTGAGTGGGATGGAGAGAATAATAAAATTTAAGATGAACAAGTAATTTTTTAAAAACTTTTGATGAAATTTAATGAAAGATTGGAATAACCCATGTCAAAACAAATTTTTACTCATTTAAAATCAAATAAAAAATTTAATAAATGATTGGAGATGGTGTATCTATTTTTCTTGTCAGATCAGCCGTTTCCAAAATTTTCATAACTCATTCCTTAATTAAATCCATTAATCAACTTTCATTCTCTTGAAATTCAAAATTCCCTCTCTGCAATCTATTTTTCTTTCCAAAATTTTCACAACTCATTCCTTAATTAAATTCATTAATCAACTTTCATTCTCTTGAAATTCAAAATTCTCTCTCTGGAATCTATTTTTCTTTCCAAAATTTTCATAACTAATTCCTTAATTAAATTCATTAATCAACCTTCATTCTCTCTTGAAATTCAAGGTTGCGTTTGGTAGAGCTTTCTAACTATGATTTGAGAGTAGGAGTTGTATTTTGAGTTTGTGAGTTTTGGAATTAAGATTTGAGTGTGGAAAATTTGTTTGGTGAAAGAGTTTTGAAAAGAGTTTTTGAATTGAGTGGGGAAATTCGATGTGACATATGATATTTGATACAAAAACTTATAATTTATAATCAAACATACAACTCAAAATTCTATTAAAATACATAAAAAAAATTTAAAAATTCGAAATATATATTTTTTGAATATATAATAATAACATATGTCAATTGCAAAAAAAATAAAAATTTACACTGTTCCGGTCAACTGGCCGAACGACCAATATTTTCCCACCTTTGGTAAAGCTTTCAAAGCTGAGTGTAGAATTAACTTTGGAAACTATAAACAAACATCCCACGCAAATAAAGTGGTGGAATCATGGTTTGAAAACCATTCCAAACAGGGTCCAAAATTGTCTCTCCCCGCAATCTCTCTCTCTCTCTCTCTCTCTCTCTCTCCATAAATACCTACCCCTCTCTTCCTTACCTTCCACATCCTACATTAACTCTCTCTCTCTCTCTCTCTCTCCACAGAGGGTCTTTTGTTAGAATGGCAAAGGAAGTTGAGAAAACAGTAGTAACAGAGTAGGAGTTCTCAGCCAAGGACTACCACGACCCGCCTCTAGCTCCGCTAGTGGACGTGGTGGAGCTGACAAAATGGTCATTCTACAGAGCTATCATTGCAGAGTTCATAGCCACACTTCTCTTCCTCTACATCACCGTCCTTACTGTCATCGGTTACAAGAGCCAGATTGACCCCATCAAGAACCCTGACCAGTGTGGCGATGTCGGCATCCTCGGCATCGCATGGGCCTTCAGCGACATGATCTTCGTCCTTGTTTACTGCACCGCCGGTATTTCTGGTTAGTATTGTTGGGATCTGGGATCCCGCCTAAGACTTTGTAGAAATTATACCAAGCAGAAAAACACACCCATACTTAAGGAGACACCATATTTAACGTGGTTCGGCCTCAATGCCTACATCCACGGGAGAGTAGCCGGTTATCACTATAACAATGGAGAGATTATAGAAAGATTACAATAGAGGAGGAGCTCACACTCTCCTCATTCAGCTACTCACCCGTCTCCCTCGCTCACACCGAGAGAGACGGTCTCTCTGCCTCACATCTCTTACTCTCTTTGGCTTGCTTTTTCTCACTCTCTTTGGTTGCTCTTGCTCTCTCTCTCTCTCTCTCTCCTCTCACCCTCTCCATTTATACACATTACAGATGGAGATGGAGATGGAGAGGTTGGCCTTGCACATGGCCAGCTATTCTATTATACTTTCGGTGGCTTTCTCCACATGGCCAGCTCATGATGATCACCCCTCACATGGGGTGATGATATCCAACAAATCACCCCCTCAACCCATGTGAGGTGATCTACAGCACACATTGCTGCTAATCTTGTCATGCCCAAATTTCAACATAGTCTGCTTCTCTTCACTGAGACGTTTGCACCCCCTGAAGCTAGAGATAATACACCAGAGATACAAGAGAATAAGGGAATCCTACATCCTCAACTCAACTCATACCACTCTCTGATTTGGAGAGAGCCTCTGCTCCTATCTCCCACAGATCTCTTCCACGCTTCCTGTCTCGGATGTCTACACCTGCTATGCTTGAACTTGCGCAACCAAGATATCCGACACCCCCTGATTGGATGTCCTGCACCTCCTGCTGGGATGCCCTTGACTGTCATGCCTTATCTCGCTGGACAAGTCATTGGAGCAATAAAAAACTCGTTGTTCATCAACGTCCTCGGTCTTCTTTGCTCGGAGCTTTTCCTCTGAACTATCAGCCTTTGCTCTTTGCACTTCTAAACAACCTTCTAGCGTTTCCACATACGCTTGTTGTCTGTGCCTTTGCAATCCCTGATTTGCTATCCAGTAGATTGATGGTTGACAGTAGCTCTATCTGTTAAGGCATCGTCAGCTATGCAATTCCTTGCATATGGCTTACCACGGTCTCCTGCGTCGAGCTCGCCTAAGAGATCCGCATCAATTCTATCCTCCGCTACCATGGAACTCAAGAAACCACCATAGAGAAAAAAGACTTGCCACTCATTGGCGCGCACTCTTGCATTTTATCCGTCTTAATTTCTCCGTCGCGCCTCGTGAACTTTCAACAACCCACCGCCGCACACTTCTTCTTGCGCCAGACGATACTTTCACTGCATTCTTGCACCGCTGCGACGCTCAAGATTTGTGCTTCTGCGCTTAGTATGCTCCTTTGCAACTATTTTTCTACACGTTCACATACCATCAGTACCTACTCGTATACAGTAGCTCCAACAGCCACAGTATTTCCCTGAGCCTGTACTCGTTGCCAAATCATCTATCCGTCGATGAATGGTCTTCTCTTCTGATTGAACCAGATCCTCCGATGACATCAACAACCAGGAAAGTTCCCAGGAAAGACTGGTGGGGTCACAATCGGTCCCACTTAAGAACCAGTCTCCTTAGACAGTGTCTTTTTGACAAAACTTTCCTAGACATTGTTGATCTTGAGATAATCATGTGCAATTCTCCTGATCGCCCTCTGACCAATCTTGATCTCCCTCGATTTGCCATTTGATCAAGCCTGATCTCCTCTAGTCTTCAATGATCTATGTCAATCTGTATCTGGTTGTCCAATCTGGTCAGAATCTGCCCATTCTAACCTCTTCAGTGAATCCGTAGCGTTCCACAATATCCGGCAACCTTTCTTCGAGTATTGAAGATGACAAACTCCCATGTTTTGACAATCTTTCCAAATCATTCAGAATTTCACTATTCTGACCTCGCGATTGCGTCCGGAACGGTCCGTTTAGCTAGGACCAACCTTCGCTGCACTTCCGGGGACCTCACTAAAAAATTTCCCCAAAAGTTGGGCCACACCACAATTTTTTGAAAATTCTGGGCCAAATTGCAATTTTCAAAAGTTTAGGGAATATTCCGTGTACCAACAGAATATTTCGTCCATTGCACCTGATGCCGTCTGTCCCTTTAATCTGCCTTCTTTTTACAAAAACTCCGATTCCAAAATCTGACCGTACGGATGTGTCCGGAATACTCTAAATAGTTGGAAAGCACTATTGGATCGCCAAAAATGGATTCTGAATGGCTTAGATCTAGCCAAAACATTTTGTACGCCTCAGATCTGCGGCTGCACCTTAGCCGCGAAGCACTGGATTTCTCCTCGGAGTGCTGACGTGGCGCTGACTGGACTTTGACTGACATGCCACGTGGCGATGACTGGATCGCCGACTTGTTAACCACATGGCAAGACCGGCATCGGCGGCCACATGGCCACTCCGCTGACGTGCTGATGACGCGGCGACGACGTGTCGCTGACTGGGCGCCACGCGTCTCGTCTTCCTCCTCTGCCGCGCGTGTGGCGCGTGTCCGAGACTGGGCCTACGCGCCGGTTGCCTGCACGGCACGTGGAGGCGCGTGCAGAGACTAGGCCTCACGCGCCTTCTTTAGACGGCGTGTGAGGGCGCGTCCTTCCTCCTTTGGTGGTCTTCTTTACATTTTTGGACTCATCTCGTCGAGCCCTTGCTCGTGGTATGCTCAAAACTTGATTTTGAGCAACTTGATTTATGGGCAGTTTCAAAAATCACACTGTTTTTGTTCCAAAACGCCACCGACGAGGCTCTGATACCAATTGTTGGGATCTAAGATCCCGCCCAAGACCTTGTAGAAATTATACCAAGCAGAAAAACACACCCACACTTAAGGAGACACCATATTTAACGTGGTTCGGCCTCAATGCCTACGTCCGCAGGAGAGTAGCCGGTTATCACTATAACAATGGAGAGATTACAGAAATATTACAATAAAGGAGGAGCTCACACTCTCCTCACTCACCCACTCACCCGTCTCCCTCGCTCACACTGAGAGAGACGGTCTCTCCGCCTCACATCTCTCACTTTCTTTGGCTTGCTCTTTTGATTGAACCAGATCTTCTGACGAACTCCGAAGATAATCATCTCTACAATCCTCTGATCACCCCTGACAATGAACACCACAACGCCTTATCCACTATGTCAGCGCTACGCCTTGTCTTATATTTTCCTTAATAAATTTTTAAACACTGCAGCTTTGGTGAACAGTGGTCATCTTCAACCTCTCGATGCGCGTGTGGCACGTATCCGAGAGTGGTCCTCACTCGCCATGTTCAGGGTGCGCGTGAGAGTGCGTCCAGTGTCCTCTGGAGCTCTGCTTTGCATTTCTGGACTCCTTTCGTCGAGACCTTGCTCCTGGTATGCTCAAAACCTGATTTCGAGCAATTTGATTTCTGGGCAGTTTCGAACAACACACTGTTTTTGTTCCGAAACGCCACCGACGAGGCTCTAATACCAATTGTTGGGATCTGGGATCCCGCCCAAGACCTTGTAGAAATTATACCAAGCAGAAAAACACACCCACACTTAAAGAGACACCATATTTAACGTGGTTCGGCCTCAATGCCTATGTCCATAGGAGAGTAGCCGGTTATCACTATAACAATGGAGAGATTACAGAAAGATTACAATAGAGGAGGAGCTCACACTCTCCTCACTCACCCACTCACCCGTCTTTCTCGCTCACACCGAGAGAGACGGTCTCTCCGCCTCACATCTCTCACTCTCTTTGGTTGCTCTTGCTCTCTATCAAATTTTGCTCTCCACTCAACCTCTCCATTTATACACTGGGAATGGTAGAGAGCTGGTTGGCCTGCACATGACCAGCTCCTTCTCCACATGTTGCAGCTCATTCTTCATGCGTTGGCTTCACAGAGAGCCTAAAACCATTATTTACCATTTTACTAATTTAAACCCTAATAATTATACATATTTTTTTATTAGTTAAGATTGTGTCACTGACCTTTGTAAACAATAATTATTCTACTTGCACAAAAATATATGGCTGAATTGATGTAGGATTAATAAAAAGTGAGATTCATCTCATGTAAAAGGGTTCTGTTTAATTTTATATTCAATTTTTATGTTTCTAATTATTTATTTTGAAAAGAATTGAATTGTCCAATATTTTGATGTGAGCTCAAAATAAGATGATTCATCCTATTTAGTTATTTTTAATTTGGATCATTTACAATTATATCATCTCACTTTATTATATTATTTTGTCATTTTTGTTTGAGTGAAGTACCAATAAATGCTAAATTTAGATTTTGTGAACTGATTAGTCCCTAGGTTTTTCTTATGGACCCAAAAGTCCTGTTATCAGTGAAATTACTTTAAGGGATGGGGGCAGAACACGCGTGTGTGGAAAACAAAGGGTGAATGTGGGATTTTGCAATAGGCTGAAATTACACATTTACACCAAGCTCACTATAGATTTTTTGTGTTTTCCCTCCTTTGCAATCGAATCTCACACTATCAGGGTAGGAAAGATTCTGTATTCCCAATGTTGAATTGTTGCGTAGTTAATATGACATTGGGTTCCAATGTTCTTTGTTGCAACTTCCAGAAGTCGTGAGATTGAGGCACATTAGGATACAGAAACCCTACATTGTGTGAACGAGGGATTAGGTGTTAGAGCCAGCAGACTTTGAATTTGTATTGTTGAATGGGTGTTGCGGAGATGACGACGCCACGACCAAGTTAGTGATGTTTATTTGAAAAGGAGTCGGGAATGGAAGGCCTATTGATAGGGTTTGCTAGCGTAGAGTTAGGGGTTGTAACGTTGGGGTTTAATACTGATGTTGTATGCCTTTTTGTGGTATGTGCTTGGTATTTGGTCCACCACTGTTAGATTTTTGAATTTTGTTGGGTTTAGATTGTTTGGCAACGTCGTCTGGTATTCAATCTTGTGTTGATGTGTATTTATTTTTATTTTTTTGGTAGGATCAACCATTTTGTGTTTCTCTCACTTTTAGGTTGGGGTATTATCTGGGTGGCACATTTTGCAATTGGATTGTGATGTTAATGGGTGATATATGAGAATTCCACATACACATTAAACCATATAACCAAAATGTGGTCCTGGTTATGTGATCCTAATGTCTATGTGGTTTGGCATTACATGTTGGCCAACCTAGGTGTAGTGTCCTGTGTTGTGGAACTATAGATGTGTTGGATCTGCTTATATAACACGGCATTAACACCGTACTCAACTGTGTCGTTGAACGATATGAAAATAAGGACTAGTGGTTATATTGTCAATGTGCATGGACATTATTCTGACGAGGTTTTCTAGCTTTTTTTTATCGTTTTAATGTGTTCTTATTTTTAAACCTGTATGGGTCGGAATGGGTGGCTGATGTGTTATTGTAGGTGTTGTTTGTATGTGATTCAAAAATTTGCGATAGTTGTTTAGGTCTTTGATGGGAAATGTTATATTGGTTATTATGTGTTCCGTCACACTTCTTTGAAAATGTATTATTGGGTCTTCCATAAGCTTGTGAGATTGTATTAATTGTTTCCGTATGTAAGGAATCGTTAAGGCATACATGTTTACATTGGAAGTGTGTTTATGGAGAGTGATAACAGTTATTGAGTCCATGAATGGAACAATATTTTGCACGTTTGGTGAGCGAGTCCTGTATAGTCATAACCTAAGTACACTGTAATGCACATGACAAAGAATATGTTATTCAACTCGTTGTCAACATGATACAAACATATGTGTATTACACATTAGTATACAGTCGTTATATGGAAATGATGAATTCAAACGTCGATCCACCTTGAACTTATTGTAACCAGGTACGTCGAACATGTATACCAGACCCAGCACCAACCCATCAAACTTCCCACAAATAACATCAACGATTCTCTCGAACGTCGATGCATAATGCAACTGAATAGCCGCATTGGTTTTGTCGTACGTGCACAACAACAAAATCCCAGCATCCATACCTGCACATAACAAACACATGGCCATCACACATTCCATACATTACACATTATGGTGATGTATACTTTTTTTGAATTAGACACCATTACAGTTAACTTCTTGATTGAAAAAAAAAAATGAAACCTAGATTGAAACAAAACCACCATGATGACCAAACATGCTAACGTGCATCAGTAAACCAACATAGACACATCGAGACCACCGAATGCGAAAAAAATTGCCGACCCGTGTAGAAAACCACATCGGTCAACCACCAAACAAACCCAAATTACACATAAACACTCACCATTAACACAACACACGACAAACATGAAAAATGACCCCCAACCAATAACAATACCCACCCCCCTATCCAACTAAAAAATCACATCACACCCCTGTACATAAAGAACAATCGACCAAAATGTACATACCTTATGTCATTCTGCTAGACCCGAGCAAATGCAACACCATCGTCTCTAGAAAAACACACTAGTAAAAAAGACTCCTGTTCACTCCCTGAAATGCCAAAATCCACATCCACCGTGATACACTCCACCAAATCTTACACACAGAATAATATCAATCACGTCTTACCCACCAAATCTCACACACCTAGCAATTTGTTCCCAAAATGAATCATTAAAAAGGGTAATCTAGTCAAGAGATACGCCTTTTAAAAAAAAAACTAGGACTAATCAGTCCATAAGAAAACTCTTAGGACTAAATGGATCAACACTCCCCCATATAGGATTTATGGGTAAATTCTCCTTTTTGTTTTGTAGTATATTTTAAAATTATATTTATTATTGGAAAATGTTACGAACCCCAAATAATCTACCAAACTTCGACCCACACAAACTCACACATGTGAAAGATTTGGCAAAAAATTTAGTAGATTATTTGGGATCCCTAACATCACTCTTTATCATTTATTTATTACAAGAGTCTAGTTAATATGTGCTTTTAGAATAAATGCTAAAAATATTTAAAAATATTATGGTCTTGTTTGGTTTGTTTTTAAATTTTTTTGATATTTCTTTAGAAAATTATTTTCTTATTGCTGCTTATTTGCGATAGCTTCCAAGACTTTTGACTTTTAGGTTCTCCTTTATCTTCCTTCTTATATGTAGTTACGTCAATATCTATGTTTATGTTTTGTTTATCTCGGTTATATACAATTGTTATACAAGTTTCAAATTTCCAATTCATTCCGAAACTAAACGAAGTTTAGGGTTTGAGGATTTATTTTGATGTTTGTTAATTGTGAAAATCTTGATGAAGCTTGATTTTGTGAATTGTGACATGTTCTTGTATGAAAGGAACTGCTTTTCTTGATCTTGATTGGATTATTTAATTTTTGTTATTATTTATTTTTGAAAAAATCTCTATTGGAGTTTTGTCATTTAACTGTGTGATGTAAGGGAAAGACTTTAAATTGTACTTGAAGGCCATGTTTGTTTGGGTGGACATGAGCTTGGGATTGGACTAATAAAAAATAAAATTAAATGTTTGATTATGAAATTGGAACAATTGGACTAATTATTTTAAACTTTGACTTATTAGTTAAGATGGGATATAATCCAAGAAGCATAATCTAATC
The DNA here is from genome assembly GCA_025200525.1 of Camellia lanceoleosa. Classification (NCBI taxonomy): domain Eukaryota; kingdom Viridiplantae; phylum Streptophyta; class Magnoliopsida; order Ericales; family Theaceae; genus Camellia; species Camellia lanceoleosa. Next base: position 58,991,932 of record CM045770.1, on the reverse strand, counting down.
TTAGGACTATTAGTCATGGGAATACTAATCCAGTCCGCCCAAACAAACATGGCCGAAGGGTTAAGTTGCTTGTGGGTATTAATAGCAAAATCAAAGAATCAAACTTTGATTAGATAGTATATTAGTATCTACCTGTTTATATATGTATATATACATGTTCTTCAAAACCAAACATTCTAGGGTTTGGGAAAGATTCCAGCATGCACCCGAACTTCTTCCACCCAATTTGATTCGAATTTCGGAGTCCCTCTCCTCCAGATTTGACATTCATTGCAACCTATGAAATACAAAAACTTCTAGATGAGAGTTGTATTTGTATCGAGTATCAATACTGTTTGGATACTAGCGTAAACCTATTTGATACTTCTTAAACGTATCTATAATTTGAAATTTATTTTATTTTATTTCAATCAAGTACTAAATTGGCTATTCAATTGATCCTAAAATCAGAATATGTGGAGAATTGATCTAAAGAGAAGATCAAAAAGTTTTGAGAAGAACTAGAAGGGAGAAGAAGAATACAACGGTCAAAACCTTAATCTCACAAAAATGGCCACAACCTTTAACTACTCAATACTATTATCTCAAAGCTAACCGAAAACTATTACATAGAGCCATATATATAGGCAACGTAGGAAACCCTAATTAAAAATAACAAAGTAAATCATGACATTATTTGGAAGCTTAATCTCTAATAAAATAAGTAACTAAATATACTAAGGTTTTAATTAAATTATTAATAAAATAAATAAATAAACATAAATTAAAAAAAATTACAAATAAATAAAATCCACATATCACGTTCCGCATCATCTAGATCATGTAACTTATTTTGAAAGTTAAGTATTTCTTGCATAGCATTAGAGTAATTGTTAGGATAAATACAAGAGTAGTTTCCAGGTAAGAAGAATTGGGAAACATTGAGAATAAAGCATGTCAAATTTGGTCCAAGTTTGAGTGGACATAATGAACCCTCAATATATCTTATATGAATATATTATCAATATTAATATATAAAGGGGTTCATTTTGGTGTTGATCATGTACTGAAGTTGTGTATTATTTTCCTTCTACCAAGTTATGGGGCAATAATCAAAATTCTCACAAACTCCTTTCCACTTAGAAACATTAAAATCAACTTCCCACAAATTCACATCCTGACAACTTCTACCAAAACTGCTTTTCACTTGCCAACTTTCTCTTTCAAATCAAATGGTTTCCTATATGAATTGGAGGATGTCTGTGGTGCAAGTGCTATTATAGATCAAGTGTTTTCTTGCTTCTACTAGTGTTGCAACTTGAAGGATAACATTTCTGCTTAAAGGCCTCAAGGTGGGTTGGGTCTTTGATTAAATAATGATTGTCATTCAGTTTCTTGTTGAAGTGGAAAAAACAGAGTTGCAAAGTACATTGTCTCTATGTGTATTATATATATATTTGCTCTATCAGAGAGGAATAGACTTTCCAATTCTTCCAGACCAATAGTATAGAGAAGAACATTCAATTATCTCCTTGGATTTGCTCAGTAATTTTATACTATCACCACCACCTTGGTTTAAATGACATCACTTATGTTGGAAACTGGGCCGGGTATTGGACCCGAATTTAGGCGCCCATGTGGCATGACCCATGGCCCATTCAAATTACTCATGTAATTTGAATTTGATTTCTTGATTATCCTATTTGTTAGGATAATCCTCTATCTATCTACATCTATCATATCCTTAGGAGATATAGATAGATGGATATATATGGTTATATATTTGATTATATATTTTAATATATAGAACATCAGATACGTAATGTGGTTTTTTATCCATAACATTTTTTTCCCTATACTCTCTCTCTAACTCTCTTCCATCAGAGAACGATCCAGCCTTTGCACTGTGACTAGTGTGGGTGATACTCATACTGTAGTATCACTCCATTGCTGGGTGTTCATAGTTCATGGTTGTCAAGCACGTGATTTACCAACAAGGTTCTTTGTTTCAGATTCTTTTACACAAGGTATGGTTTGAATTCTTTTATCTGCTGCGTTATCTGCATCTTACATTGGTATCAGAGCCATGAATGAGTATTTTCGTGCTTGTTTTTTGTGCATTAAAATATGTATATAATTATATATATACACGTGATATATGCATGAAAAATTAATATTTTTTCAAACTTTCTCCAATCAACTTGAAATTTATATATGATGTAGTATATTTTATGTAGAATATATCTGCAAAGTTTCATGAAAATTCAACGGTCGGATTTTGAGAAAAATGGAGATTCATATTTAATTTTTCGTAACTTTGACTGCATACTGGTTTTAAACGCTTTGTTTTTATGTTATGAAAATTATATATTTGGAATTCTTGTTTCGATACCTTCGAAATGGTATATTATGGGTCTGATTCCGACTTACGGTTGATGAGAAAATATAAACCCTAATTTGGGCTCGTTTTGTGTTTTTGGTGGCTTAAGAAAGAAGATGAGGTGTAGAGTTTTTGCATTTCCACTCTAATTAGAGAGAGAGTGCGCTACACTTCATTATTTGTATTTGTTAAATGTCATTTTTGATACCACCAATGTTTTTATTTTGGAAAATGGAGTTCGGCAGTACCAAAATTGGAGCAGAAAACACTTGGAAGCGGGCGTGTGCCTCACGCTACCAATCGACGCGACGCCAGCGCCACGCAGCCATCACGCTTAGGGCGCTTCCCATGCGCTTCCACGCACCATCGCGGCGCTGTCACCACGTTGTCCACGCGGCATACCGCCAAATTGAAGAGCCCGTTTTTCGGCTTATTGTCTGGTTTGGCAGCTAGATGTAAGGCGCTATTTGTTTTTTAAAATCTAGAGTTGCTTTAAATGGTCATAAGTAATTCGTTATAGTTTTGTTTTAAGCGTGGTTGGTACTGTTAGACTTAGAATTGAATTTTTAATCTACTGTAAAATTTTCAAAATTTTATGAAAATAAAAATATTTTTCCTGAAATAATAATTCATTATTTCTGCTTTAAAAGGCTTCTGGTGTTGCATGACTAAGTTTCTGGGGCTGAAATTTTTTCTGTAGACTACTGTAATGGTTTACTATTTATTGGTATGATTTTTTCTTTTTCCCAAATTCTGGAATATTTATTTCTGATTTTGTGTATTTATTAATTCTTTGAAATTCCAAAAAATACCAGAAAATTCCAGAAGTGATATACTTTATGTTATGGCATAGTCTGAATATTAAACATAGCATATTGTTATTTTTTGCCTAGAGAGTTTCTAATATGTTGTGATTAGAATAACATGATTAATTGTTTTTTATTTAAATTCCATTATTAAATGTAACATATCGTGAGTTGATTGTGAATCTACATTAAGATGCTATTGTATGGAATTAGAATATTTTATCATGCTTTAGACGTGCCATAGTTAGTGGGAGGTTGTTCGGTTGAGAGAAATCTTTGTAGATTTACTCCTGAAAATTAATATTTTTCCCATGAATTAAATTAAATTTTTAGATAATTGTCACCTGTGGCGCAAGAGATGATTACGAGCATAGCGGATTTTCGATCTTGTGACTTGTGTAATATTGTCACTATTTAATTTAGATTTTTGCAGCAAAATTATATTATGCTAATCAAATTAATCCCAATGTGAATTTCTCTCTAAATTGACTTAGCTTATGGAAGTTATTTTGGTTGACCTAAACTTAGTAGAGATGTTCAAATGTGAATAATGTAATCCTATTCTTTAGATGAGCAAAAAGTCTTGGAGATTTTAGGTCAGAGTTTAATTGAGCCAAAGTAAGGAAACATGACTCAAAGTCGCCGTGGTTTTGTTGCCTTGTTTGGCACAATAAAAACTGATGTGTGCGCTATGGTTAGCGGCATGCTACGTAGTTTTGATTGGTGAGTTTTGGAGTTGTGAAATTAGTAAGCCCTCAATAGATCTGTATATGATCTTGACTATTGAGCTGCGCGGATTAACTTTGTAATTTAACTTGTAATAATGTTGCATCATTGGATGAAGTAACATTCAAGAGTCACGTCATTCAAGAAATGCGAGCTTAAATGAATTAGTCATTAAGTGTATGATGAGTAACCAGTATGAGCAGTGTTTTGCTTTCTACCCAACTGTTGGGAGTGGATGGAGCAAAAATTTCACGCACTATAATAGTGTGCATTAAAGTATCACTTGAAGTTAAAAGATTAGCGCTTAGTAGCAGCAAAAATCTATTAACAATAAGTGAAAAGATTAGCACCAAGTGATTGCAAAATCTATTAGCATTGCCAACTTGTCTAAGTCTGGACACTTACTATTTCCACACTTGAGTGTGAGACATGATGAGGTGCTTCTTTGTATGATTCCTTAGCTAGGCTAACGCTTTTGAATAACGTTTACCACTTAGCAAACGTTGCAGCATAGTAATGAAAAGGTCAAGGCCGATAAGGTTGTTATGACTCTAAGAATTTGACGCATGGCTCGTGAGAGCATTGTGTTGAATTAGACTCTTTAGCCTAATTCGCGCTTAAGTTACTTCGGGAGTTGTCATAGATTGATAGCTTATTCTCTCCTCCTTGTGGAAAGTAGAATTAATTGCAAGTAACTATGAAGCGAGAAACAGAGATGGCAAGAGGAGTATCGTCATCTTTCCATTAGATGCAGTAAAGTATATGGAGAATAAAATTGACTTGAAGGTGTAGGGGATTAGCACTTACTAGTTAAATTTGCGACTTAGGTGCACTTGATATCTCCATAACATCTTTTTATGATCTAGTGAACATGAATTTGTAGTGAGTCATTACCTAGTTGGGCCTAAAACCTTTAAAACTTGTCTTCGAGAATTCACACATTAGAATGATTGGAATTAGTTTATGACATTGGTCATGAACTGGTGGCTTATTATACTTAATCACATTAATGAGAAGATGACATAGATGGTTTGAGTAGGCCCTCTCGGGCCCACTCGCTTGTGACATCCTGCTCTCATGTGAATGTGTAACTTTGTTCGCAATGGTTGCACACAAGTAAGTAGGAAAGCTGCAGAAGGGCATTTGTATTGGCACATTTAGTCCACTATGATATTTGTGACTGGATATGTGTAAGGGTATGATAGCTAGCCTCAATCTTGACACATTTATAGATTACGATACGCATCTTAGTCAGGGCTATTTGATCTCCCATAAGTCAAAAGTTTTGAGATGATTTTTGACATTGCACACATAAGGTTGAGATCAATTAGATAAGAGCTTTTGTGCTTTTAGTTTTGACCTAGGTGGCGAGTATCTATTTGAGTTTTTTTTGAATACTCAGTGAAGAGAGATGGATGCTTAGAAAATTGATTATTCTTAGTACTTAGCAACACAATGGTATAGTAGAGATAAGGAATTAAGTATTGTTTATGTTAGGTGGATGATAGCGCAAAATATTTTCCAATTGGGAATTGCACTAGTTTGTTGCCTATATCCCTAACTAAGTGCCCTCCATATTAGATTTTACACTTCATTTAAGTAATGGGTTAGCAGAGAACCATTTGTGGGCGATCTGTAACCATCAAGCAGCTTATCTTTATTTTACTTCTCTTAAGGTTGTGACGTTAAGACCTAAAGATCTAGGGCGCATTATTGTATGCTGTCTTGTAAAAACTTAGGGTCATGTGGCGCATTATTATATGCAGTCATGTAAACCCTCCAGGTCATGTGCTTATAGATAAGCAGCTTTGTGGGAGTGTAACTAAGTCACATAAAGTTTTCTTAGTAAAGGTGACATGAATAGAGTTTTGGAACTCTATAAAATAGAGAATTCTAAGTATAGCGGTTTATGTAGCCTAGTTGAGAATGGAAAGAAATTTCCAATATCCTAGGGATAGTGGGATCGATGTGCCTACTAATGGATTACTCAATTAGAGAAGAATACTCTACATTCTTAGTTGCGTGGTAAAGAATGTGAAAATTTCCACGTCATCACTGGGTGATTGAGAGGGAAACATTCATGATTGCTCCGCAAGATGATAAAGAGCCTAGGATAATGCCAAAGGGTCTCTAGTCCCCTACTTTTAGAAAAGTGGATCAATGTTGCGCAGTTTAAGACAAATTCTTTGAGGATTGACCATTTCTATAATTTGGTTGACTTTCCGCTATAACGCGAAACTGTTCTAAAGTTATGCGCAATTTGGATAGTCATTTTTTGAGGCATAAGGCTCACTAGATACCGAAAAGTCACACCATTGAGGAAGGTGTAGGCCATGAGAAGACTTTCTCCTGGGGAGTAAGGTTACTTTGACTTAGGCTATGATTGACATGAGTTCGGAATTTTGATTTGTGGACGTTGTGACCCAACTTCTCGTTGGAGAATTGGATAAGTAGATCAGTAGAGATTTACCTTCTGCTTTTATGGTGAAAAGTTAGGAGCGCAAAAAGGATTGCTAGTTCTAATAACTCTTTTACGGCCTAAAACAGTTACCCAAATAGTGGTTCTTAGATTTCATCGAGCCATGATAAGCCAACAATGATTGGTGAAGACCACTGAGGCATGATCAATGGTTCAAAAGAAGTTTTTCCTAACTTAGTCATTATGAGCCAGGAATTTATACGGTTGTCGCCACCTAGGGTTGGTAGTCCTCTGTTTTAGACATGAAGGACATGGGTGATGTTATTTATATGCTCGAATGTAAGATCCTTAGAGATTGTTTTGGGAGAATTCTCGGTTTGTCTTTAATGACTTACATAAGGAATATCCTAGAATGATTCTAGATGCGAAATTGCAAACCCATTGACTTATCTATCAGTAAAAGCTAGAGCCTTAGCTATTGAGCGAATCCTCGGATTGTTTTTGAGATAAACAAATGACCTATATTCCTTGATTTTTTTTTTGTGGAAGCCTGAAGTACGCTATGTGGGCTTATTCGGCATAATGAGCGCTATCTCTTTAGATGGTCAACTGAGTAGTTTTAGACCTTGACCTTGCTCATTAGACTGTGGATAGGATGCTTTACTGGTAGTGTATAAATTTGCCCTTTGTAAGATTCAATGCACTTGGGCGCATCTTGAATGAACGTAGATTGGTCACCAAAATATCTTTAGAGAGGTAATTGCGCAAGAGGTAGTGATCTTGAACCACTTCATGTGAGGCGCACACGGTGGATTCCGTTTATATGCTTATCGCAAGAGGTGCTGATAAGGTTTATGCTTGGAATCCATAATTGCGCAGACTGTGGTCGTGTTTTTTTTTAAAATCGATCACTTATTTGTTGTGAGATGATGAGATGTTGACACTATTATGGTTTGTGTCATAATGATTAGCAGATGATGATGTCAGCAGGCAAGATTGGCTCACTCACACGAGCAATCACCCTTGGTGCTTGGGAGCAAGCAAGGATGAGACTAGTGGTTTATTTTTATTTGGAGCCAAGAGGCTTAAATTATCCACTATATATGTCGCCTTGGTTACAACCAAGATGAGGTTGTGTTAAGGACCAAACATGGATGTTAGTAACCACTTTCTATGTTGTGCCTGTTATGATTAGCTAGATGCGAGATCTCATTTGGCGCCTGGAAGGCGAGCAAATAGAGAATTCGGGTTAGGCACTAGAAAGAGACCAGACTAAGATCTGTACGGTGTATCGAGTATGTCGTCACTCTTTTGGAAGAGTTACTCCACCGTAGCATGTATTTATACTCCATGTCCTTGGCGACCGAGTAATGAGGTAAGAGAATGGATCCCTGTTTCCTCACCGTGTGAGTCTTACGTGTCATTATTGATATGACTTTCACTTGTGTACCCTTTTGTGACCTTTGACTATGTCACAAGGTAAGGGGTTGATATTCTGCTACTTTGGTATGTTGTTTGCGGTCATGTATGATTCGGCCTTAAGGGACATCACTGGGAAAGCGGTCAATCCTAAACTAAATGGCATAAGGGCAAGGGGAAGATCATCTAGTATTACATCACAGTTGTATATTCACTGCCGGCAACTCATATCGCTCTGTATGTAAGGCGGATTGAGTGTGAATATATTGCAAGAATTGAGAGGGTCAAACATGCTCTTTTGAGGGATTAGAGATGTTTTTGGACCGGTGTAATTAGATGGGTTTGGGGTATATGAGACACTATTTCTATTTTTTGGGTTGATGTCCCTATGCTGGCTCATTTTGAGTTTCTAGTATAGAGCTTCCACATGCAAGTGTTTCTTAGCAGTCGCACGGTTCATTGGCTAGTATGGGATTGTTCAATATTTGGGAGATTGAGATAGAGATGTGGCAGTATCATGCCAACTCATGTGCGAGTGGGAGATGTTGGAAATTGGGTCGGGTATTGGACCTGAATTTGGGCGCCCATGTGGCCTGACCCATGGCCCATTCAAATTACCCATGTAATTTGAATTTGATTTCCTGATTATCCTATTTGTTAGGATAACCCTCTATCTATCTACGTCTATCCTATCCTTAGGAGATATGGATAGATAGATATATATGGTTATATATCTGATTATATGTTTTAATATATAGAACATTAGATACATGATGTGGTTTTTCGCCCATAACATTTTTTCCCTATACTCTCTCTCTAACTCTCTCCCATCAGAGAACGATCCAGCCTTTGCACTGTGACTAGTGTCGGTGATACTCATACTGTAGTATCACTCCATTGCTGGGTGTTCATATTTAATGGTTGTCAAGCACGTGATTTACCAACAAGGTTCTTCGTTTCAAATTCTTTTACGCCAGGTATGGTTTGAATCTTTTTACCCGTTGCGTTATCTGTATCTTACAACTTAAAAGACTTTTCTTCATTTTTACGTACATATACATCTATGATAAATTGTATGTATATATAAATGTTATTTTGACTTTTTTTGTGTGATGTTGTGTATGAAGCTTTTCATAGTCATTGTTGCCTATGAAGCACGGGTACAAGTACGAATACGAATACTAGTACTGGTACGATACGGGTACATCAATACGGTAAAATTTTTAAAAAATAGGGTACGGGTAAGGCTTGGTACGCTTGTAAGAAAATATTTATTTTTAATTTAGAGTAATACAAAAATTAATTAAATGATTTAATTTGTTAAGGTTCAACCTACAATTAACATTTAATATCAAAAGTAAAGGTATAAATCAAAATTAAATGTCAATATATTAAATAACTTACAAACCATAGTTTGATTTTAAAATCATGCTAAGTATAAAACAAAAAATAAAAAAGAAGTCTAGTGAAAGGAGTTTTATCTCTGCAGTAGAAGAAAATATTATTTCAATTGAGGTACGGTACGGCTTGGGTATATACTAGGTACGTCTGGGTACGCCAAAAATTAAAAAGAAAAAGCTTGGGTATGTGTTGTGTACCTAGTCAGTACGGATGCAGAAGTACCATACGAGGAATATACATATTTGCTCTATCAAAGAGGAATAGACTTTCCAATTCCTCTAAACCAATATTATAGAGAAGAAGAACATTCAATTATCTCCTTGGATTTGCTCAATAATTTTTTACTATCACCACCACCTTGGTTTAAATGACATCACTTAAAAGATTTTTCGTCATTTTTACATACATATACATCTACCATAAATTGTATGTATATATATAAAATTTATTTTGATTTTTTTTGTGTGATGTTGTGTATGAAGCTTTTCATAGTCATTGTCGCTATATGCTTAGCTGGATATAATGATTTATCTGTCTATAATTTTCATTTTTTTCACTATTATTAATTTCCTATGTCAAATGTGTTACAAAGAGATTAAATAACTTCAATTTGATGATGGTATTATTATCCCATGAAAAAAAAAAACACAAAAAAATTTATGATATTCTAAACATAAAATTTAACGGGGACTTTGAATATTTTGTTGATTACTTTTTTATTTTTCTTTTTGTCCATTTTTTAAAAAAATTTACTGGGTTGCTGATCTTTTGAAGTAATTTATGGCATCATTTCTGGTAACATTTCATTTATACCATAAATTTTATATTTAGAATTGTTAGTCTTTCAATGATTTATGCACACTTTGTGCTTGCTATGACTCCTAGTAGTTTGAAAAACAGTCTTCACAAAATTACTTTTTAAATTTATATATGTTTATATATTGTCGTATCCTTAACATAATCAATATCTTACTTTTCCAGAATTTGTATCGATGTATCCATGTTGTGTCATACCTCTATCATGTATCCCATTCCATGCTTTATAGATTCAACTAGTCACTTAATCTCTACCAATACTACACTTTGAATTTTTTTGCATGCCGTGACTTCTAGTAGTTTGAAATTAAGACTATTTGGTAGACTAGAAAGTCAACACATACTTGATGTGCTTGAATACATCGTAGGGAAGCATTGCAACTCTTGATGATAGTGGAGTTATATGCAGAGCATGGGACTGGAAGTAGAGAGCTTACATACTTCATGGTGGTTATGTAACTGTGTATATAAAATAACTATGTGACTCTCAAATGATTTGATTAATTAATCAATTTTTATTCAACTTTTTCTAGAAATCTAAAGTCTGACTCAGCTTTGCCAAAATTAGAGTGTTTCCTAATTATAGATAAATAAAGAAAAATAGTTTATCCTAAAAGATTTATGACAATTACTTTTTAATTTATATATATTTTTATTTATGGTCGTATCCTTTAACATAATCCATATCCTACTTTTTTCAGAATTTGTATTGATGTATCCATATTGTGTCATACCTCTATCTTGTATCCCTCTAGCCATGCTTTATAAATTGTAACTAGTCACCTAATCTCCGCCAATACAATACTTTGTACTTATGTCTTAATGTGAGATAACACAAGTATATTGGAAGAAATACTCTGTAATAATCTAATTGTAGGTTATATAGTACGTGAATGATATTTCTCTGCTCCATGTAGGCATGTTTATATTCTAATTCTAATTTTCATGTCTTATTGTTTATCATAGTGTTAATTGTTTATCATAGTGTTAACACTAATAATCAATCCATTAGAATAGACCTGTGTTTCTAATTCTTCAGTTACTTTCGGGGATGGGAGCAAAATTTTAAGAACCTTAATATTTTACAGTAGTTCCCTTATGGTAGGTCTGAATTTTTGATATCATTTTATTTGTGAGATACTCCATAGTTCTGCATCATCTTTGACTCTCCTAATTCTTGATAACTAACACATCAATATCTAAAGGACTCTAATTTGCTTAGGCTGCATGAAAAACCACCAACTGATCTTAGTTTCTGCATCAACATTAGGAACAATTCTGCAGTTACTTGAACAGATACATTCTTCCATTTTCAATTTTGGCCTGAAACATTTTATTCTTGAATTCATTTTCACAGTAGTGTTGGAGAAAATAGATGAGCAAGAAGGTTTCAAGCTGTTTGGGACCACAGATTCTCGTGAACCTGAAAATGCAATAGAAATACTTGAGCAAAGGGAGCAAAAGGTCTTATTTCATGAATCCACTGAGTTGGGAAGAGCAAGCAACTTACGCAAAAGTTTAGATTGGGATCTTGCTTTTTCACCGGTCTGGTGTATGCTTTTACAAGAAATCTGAAATATTTGGTGCCTTCTGCCAATGTTAACTCATTTCATATGGTTAGAGCAAGTTAAAATTCGAAGTCATTAATGCTTCATGCGTGATCAGGACTTCTAGATCCAGAAGAATTGTTTATTATAAATAAAGGATTTGAGAAGGTTGAAGCTCACCTATTACCCTTAACTCAAGAAGATCTGTGTACGCGGAAATATGCAGACTCAGAATCTACTTTAGATAGTGATGACTTCTCTTTGGACAGCAACCAAAGCACTGAGGTTGATTTGTTTGAAGAAATAAGAGCACCCATTAAGAAATCCAATATAATGTCCAATATTTGCAAGTCTGTTTGCAAATTAGGAGTTGGGGAAGCCCACAAACGGGAAACCCACTGTAAGTATATTGCAAATTCAGAACAAATCTCATTGTGAATGGAAGAAGAAATTCTTGCCTGTTCATTTTGTATGTGAATTGCAATGTGATTGCATTTAAGGTATCCCAAAGAGATTTAATGGGTAATCAGGCCTTCCGCTATTGTTGTAGCAGGAAATTTTGAAACCTCACTTGTCCTAAATTCTTTTCTTACTCTTAGGCTTAGTAAGCATAATATCTTGTGTTTAGGAGGTTGGTACCTAGCCTTAGTGTCTTGTAAAAAATGTTATATGGTCTCCCTTTTTATGCATCTGTTTATCACAAATCTATGCTCAATATCTATGGTTGCTTCTTTTCAGCCTTGAAGAAACTTGATGGCATCTCTCGAAATAGGGTATGTGCTAATGACTGTAGTCTTTCATTGTAATTGTTCTAGCATTTATTGAGAAATTAAGTTCTCTTGTATCTAAATGTCAGGTGAAATCCACACCAACTTCTAAAAGGCAAAGCGTCTATATGCAAGGATCAAAAAGAGTTAAGGAGGTTGTCCATCCACAAATCATCCAGGCATGTATAAATCAAAGAAAATGAGATTATATAGTTCCTTTTAGTATTTAGTATGCATAAGTGTTCATCATCTCAATTGCTCAAATTGAAAGGCTGCATTATTATTTATAACTTACAAGTTACAAGTTTGTCCAGGCATGTATAATTCGAAGACAATGAGATTGTATAGTTCCTTTTAGTATTTAGTATGCATAAGTGTTCATCTCGATTGCTCAAATTGAAAGGTTGCATTATTATTTATTACTTACAAGTCATAAGTTTGTCCAACATTTGGTAGTCTAACATGTTGGACATGTAGACACAAGATTGTGTAAGGAAATGAAATTTTAACTCTAGGATATGAATTAACTGACTCAAATTAATTTGATCAATACAGGATGCTAAAAAGAACATGGTGTCAGTAGGACAAAGAAAAAAGATTTCCTTAGGTGCGGACCATGTCAAAATGGGAAATAAAGTTGCAACCCTTGGATCTGGTAAGAACCATCACATAATTTAAAAGTTCCTTTCTTCCAATTCTAATGGAATTTACATCAAAATGCATTGGTATTACAGGAAAGATTTAGTATCCAAGAAATCTGGATTGGGGAACTCATGTTGTTCCACTAGCTCTACAACATCCCTTGAAACATCTTCTTCAGTTTCTGTCACTACCAGTAATGATTCATCAGCTTCTTGTTCTCCATCTGGTAGTGCTTCGTCGTTGAAATCTTCTTCAAACTCGAGAAGAAAAGCAGATTCCAGGAAAAGTAGACTTGCTGCCTCTAGTTCAACCTCCAAGACTCCTCTCAGGTGCTTACTAGGAGACAAAATTGTGTTGGAAAATCCTGGTTTGTCCACCCCTTCATTGTCCATGTCAAACCATTCTTCTAATGATCCTGCAAAATCGACTAGAAATTTCAAACCTTCAGGTCTCCGAATGCCATCACCAAAGATTGGGTTCTTTGATGAGGTAGTTTTATTTTCTTCCAATTTGTTTAGTTCTATGTTATGAGTATTATTATTTATTACTTACAAGTTACAATTTTGTCTAGCATTTGGTAGTCTAACTTGTTAGATATGTAGACACAAGATTGTGTAAGGAAATGAAACTTAACTCTAGGATATGAATTAACTAACTCAAATTAATTTGATCAATACAGGATGCTGAAAAGAATGGTGAAGCTAATTCATTTCCTCATAAGTCACCCAAGATATTAAGTAGGATGAACATGGCGTCAGCAGGACAAAGAAAAAAGATTTCTTTAGGTGCGGACCATGCCAAAATGGGAAATAAAGTTGCAACCCTTGGATCTGGTAAGAACCTTCATATAATTTAAAAGTTCATTTCTTCCACTTCTAATGGAATTTACGTCAAAATGCATTGACTGTTACAGGGAAAGATTTTATATTATCCAAGAAATCTGGATTGGGAAACTCATGTTCCACTAGCTCTACAACATCCCTTGAATCATCTTCTTCAGTTTCTGTCACTACCAGTAGTGCTTCGTTGTTGAAATCTTCCTCAAACTCGAGAAGAAAAGAAGATTCCAGGAAAAGTAGTCTTGCTGCCTCTGGTTCAACCTCCAAGACTCCTCTCAGGTGCTCACTAGGAGACAAAATTGTGTTGGAAAATCCTGGTTTGTCGACCCCTTCATTATCCATGTCAAACCATTCTCCTTATGAATCACCTGTTAGCTCCATTGATGGATGGTCCTCAGAATCATCATCAACTGCCAACCAAAGCTCCAACTGTTTAGAGGTCAGTTTTCATACCAGTACTTCCAGAGGAGCTTGTTTAGGAAATGATGCCACCCAAGCATTAAATTTTCAGAGTTTCCCACATCATGAATGTTTCAATGATCAAGAAAGTCATCAAACAAGGTTTCCAGATCCATGTCTTGAAGTAGTTACGGGAACTGCTAATGATCTTGCAAAATCGACCAGAAATTTCAAACCTTCGGGTCTCCGAATGCCATCACCAAGGATTGGGTTCTTTGATGAGGTAGTTTTATTTTCTTCCAATTTGTTTAGTTCTATGTTATGAGTATTACCTTGTGAAGTCGATTTCAATCAAGTAAAGCTTATCTCGCTTTGGCGGACAAAGCTATCTATCAACGATGAGGTAGAGATTTCTGTTTCATTTTGGAGCGCAGAGTGCTTTGCCTAATATCAGTGGGGTGACAAACAGAAAAAGGCCGGATAAACTTCAGACTACTAGAATTTTACTAGAGAATGGGGATACAAAACTTGGTTCTGTGCAAAATGGAGTGATGAATCCTTCTTTGAATGCCATTCGCAGATATGCAGCACATAATCAAGAGCTAGATAAAAATTCCCCAAAAATGTCCAGCACGTCTGCAACCTCGAGAAATTTACCAGGGAAAACTTCAAAAGGTTAGACTGATACATCTCCTCAATTGTGTAGAGAAAATTGCTCAAGATCTAGTAAAGTTATTGATGGGGGACATAATTCAAAAAAACTAGGCTTGCATTCTAGTTTGAAGGCAGAAAGGAAAAGAACAGAAGGGATATTGAAAAATGAAATGGGTGGAGAGAGCAAGAGGCTTAGAGGCCAATGGCGAAAGAACATGAAAGGGCCAGCAGGCGCCCTCTTGAGAATGACCCTCATTCACTTCATGGCAACGAAAAAGAAAACATTCCTAGTTTTGGAGATCATGTTAATGGTTTAAATAGATGTTTGGAGGTCATTGATCTCAACAGGGGCGTGGTGTTGCTCTTATTCCCACCTTGGTGACAATTTTGCTGAAAATGACAGAGCCCCCATATATTCATCATCCTTCTCTAAGGAGTACCTTTTTCCCCGCCAGCAGGTTTCACCAAATATGCTGTCAAAGACTGGACCACTCTCTCTTTCGACGACAGTTGAGTTCATGCCTAGCACAAGAACTCCATTGGCGGACAAAAATTCTACTCCCATGTAGCAGCAGATTAATTCAGGTTTATAACAGAATCAGAATCAACGGTAGACAAGGCAGTGGAAAAGGTGTCAAAACACTCCATTACATGGCATTGGAGATCAGATTTTTTTTTTTTTTTTTATATTATCTGAACCTAGGATTAACATTTCAAGGCATGGGTCTCTGTTCTATATTTCTCTCACCTGAATTTATTAATCTTTAAGTCGGTTCTTCTGTGAACACTTCCCATATATTAGCAAATTGTCTGATCAACCTTGTCATTTAGTGTTTTTTGATTGTGCAAGAGTTTAATTGGATTGGAGTTCATAGTACTTGTATAGGAAAAATTGTTCCTGAATAAACACATACTATTTGTCAGATCAGATATAATAAATGTGTTGGATTTCTCATCTGTTTTGAGATTTGAATGCTAGCGTATGCTTAGCACATATTAACGTGGATAAAACAAGTAAGGTAACATAGAACATCATTAAATCCATTGACATTCCGAATCAAAGTTAGCCATTGAAAATGCGTGATCATCGATCCTGCTCAGAAGGATAAATCACTAGTCCAACTCTCTCTCTCTCTCTCTCTCTCTCTCTCTCATTAATATGCTGTGAATAATCTGCAGGAAATTTGAGAGGGAATTTAATTCATCTTGCTCAGTGGATTCTCAGTGTTGGAAGGGACCAGTAAGTTAGTTCTGACACTTTGCTCCGTCGTTTTTTGGGTGTAGACAATATTATTTAAGATGCCTTGCTTGCATTTGACTGTATGTATAGGATAGAGAAAGTTTTGTCCCTTGTTTGATTCTTGAGATTATGGTGATGAGATGTGACTCGATACTTGGCTGCTGATGCATACCAGCCAGGCCGGCCTTGCTAATTTTGGTTTTTCTGACTTTTAGACATGTAATATGTATTTTATTAAGACTAGGCTTCTAGTTCTTCTCTTGATTTTTTATTTTTTATTTTTACAGCGAGCACCAACTATTTCATTTCTACCATAAATCTCTCTCCCATTCTCTCTCATAAAAAAAAAGGAATCAAAATTTGATAAACAGTAAATCAAATCTCTCCCGTTTAGATTGGGATACTGCTTTTTTCACCAGTGCAGGTATGCTTTTACAAGAAATCTGAAATATTTGGTGCCTTCTGCCAATGTTAACTCATTTCATATGGTTAGAGCAAGTTAAAATTCAAAGTCATTAATGCTTCATGCGTGATCAAGAGTTCTAGATCCAGAAGAGTTGTTTATTATAAATAAAGGATTTGAGAAGGCTGAAGCTCACCGATTACCCGTAATTCAAGAAGATCTGTGTAGGTGGAGATATGCAGACTCAAAATCTACATTAGATAGTGATGACTTCTCTTTGGACAGCAACCAAAGCACTGAGGGTGATTTGTTTGAAGAAATAAGAGCATCCATTGAGAAATCCAATATAATGTCCAATATTTGCAAGTCTGTTTGCAAATCAGGAGTTGGAGAAGCCCACAAATGGGAAATCCACTACAAGTATATTGCAAATTCAGAACAAATCTTATTGTGAACGAAAGAAGAAATTTGTGCCTGTTCATTTTGTATGTGAATTGCAATGTGATTGCATTTAAGGTATCCCAAAGAGATTTAATGGGTAATTAGGCCTTCCACTATTGTTGCAGTCGGAAAGATTGAAACCTCACTTGTCCTAAATTCTTTTCTTACTCTTAGGCTTAGTAAGCATAATATCTTGTGTTTAGGAGGTTGGTACCTAGCCTTAGTGTCTTGTAAAAAATGTTATATGGTCTCCCTTTTTTTGCATCTGTTTATAACAAATCTATGTTCAATATCTATGGTTGCTTCCTTTCAGCCTTGAAAAAACTTGATGACATCGCTCGAAATAGGGTATGTGCTATTGATTGTAGTCTTTCATTGTAATTGCTCTAGCATTTATTGGGAAATTAAGTTCTCTTGTATCTAAATATCAGGTGAAATCCACACCAATTTCTAGAAGGCAAAGCATCTACATGCAAGGATCAAAAAGAGTTAAGGAGGTTGTCCATCCACAAATCATCCAGGCATGTATAAATTGAAGAAAATGAGATTATATGGTTCCTTTTAGTATTTAGTATGCATAAGTGTTCATCATCTCAGTTGCTCAAATTGAAAGGCTGCATTATTATTTATTACTTACAAGTTACAAGTTTGTCCAGCCATGTATAAATCAAAGACAATGAGATTATGTAGTTCCTTCTAGTATTTAGTATGCATAAGTGTTCATCTCGATTGCTCAAATTAAAAGGCTGCATTATTATTTATTACTTTCAAGTTACAAGTTTGTCCAACATTTGGTAGTCTAACATGTTGGATATGTAGACACCAGATTGTGTAAGGAAATGACACTATAACTCTAGGATATGAATTAACTGACTCAAATTAATTTGATCAATACAGGATGTTGAAAAGAATGGTGAATCTAATTCGTTTCCTCATAAGTCACCCAAGATATTAGGTAGGATGAACATGGTGTTAGCAGGACAAAGAAAAAAGATTTCCTTAGGTGCGGACCAGGTCAAAATGGGAAATAAAGTTGCAACCCTTGGATCTGGTAAGAAGCATCATATAATTTAAAAGTTCCTTTCTTCCACTTCTAATGGAATTTACATCAAAATGCATTGACTGTTACAGGGAAAGATTTGATAGTATCCAAGAAATCTTGTTCCACTGGTTCTACAACATCCCTTAAATCATCTTATTCAGTTTCTGTCACTACCAGTAATGATTCATCAGCTTCCTGTTCTCCATCTGGTAGTGCTTCATCATTGAAATCTTCCTCAAACTCAAGAAGAAAAGTAGATTCTAGGAAAAGTAGACTTGCTGCCTCTGGTTCAACCTCCAAGACTCCTCTCAGGTGCTCACTAGGAGACAAACTTGTGTTGGAAAATCCTTGTTTGTCCACCCCTTCATTGTCCATGTCAAACCATTCTTCTAATGATCCTGCAAAGTCGACCAAAAATTTCAAACCTTCGGGTCTCCGAATGCCATCACCAAAGATTGGGTTCTTTGATGAGGTAGTTTTATTTTCTTCTAATTTGTTTAGTTCTATGATATGAGTATTATTATTTATTACTTACAAGTTACAAGTTTGTCCAGCATTTGGTAGTCTAACATGTTGGATATGTAGACACAAGATTGTGTAAGGAAATGAAACTATAACTCTAGCATATGAATTAACTGACTCAAATTAATTTGATCAATACAGGATGCTTAAAAAAATGGCAAATCTAATTCATTTCCTCATAATTCACCCAAGATATTAGGCAGGATGAACATGGTGTCAACAGGACAAAGAAAAAAGATTTCCTTAGGTGCGGACCATGTCAAAATGGGAAATAAAGGTGCAACCCTTGGATCTGGTAAGAACCTTCATATAATTTAAAAGTTCCTTTCTTCCACTTCTAATGTAATTTACATCAAAATGCATTGATTGTTACAGGGAAAGATTTGATAGTATCCAAGAAATCTGGATTGGGGAACTCATGTTGTTCCACTAGCTCTACAACATCCCTTGAATCATCTTCTTCAGTTTCTGTCACTACTAGTAATGATTCATCAGTTTCTTGTTCTCCATCTGGTAGTGCTTCGTCGTTGAAATCTTCCTCAAACTTGAGAAGAAAAGCAGATTCCAGGAAAAGTAGACTTGCTGCCTCTGGTTCAACCTCCAAGACTCCTCTCAGCTGCTCACTAGGAGACAAAATTGTGTTGGAAAATCCTGGTTTGTCCACCCCTTCATTGTCCATGTCAAACCATTCTTCTTATGAATCACCTGCTAGCTCCATTGATTGATGGTCCTCAGAATCATCACCAACAGCCAACCAAAACTCCAACTGTTTAGAGGTCAATTTTTATGCTAGTACTTCCAGAGGAGCTTGTTTAGGAAATGATGCCACCCAAGCATTAAATTTTCAGAGTTTCCCACATGATGAATGTTTCGATGATCAAGAAAGTCATCAAAGAAGGTTTCCAAATCTATGTCTTGAAGTAGTTAGGGGAACTGCTAATGATCTTGCAAAATCGACCAGAAATTTCAAACCTTCGGGTCTCCGAATGCCATCACCAAGGATTGGGTTCTTTGATGAGGTAGTTTTATTTTCTTCCAATTTGTTTAGTTCTATGTTATGAGTATTACCTTGTGAAGTTAGTATTTCAATCAAGTAAAGCTTATCTGCTTTGGCAGGACAAAGCTATGATGTCGACGGTAGGTGGAGATTTCCTGTTTCATTTTGGAGCGCAGAGTGCTTTGCCTAATATCAGTGGGGTGACAAACAGAAAAAGGCTGGATAAACTTCAGACTACTAGAATTTTACTAGAGAATGGGGATACAAAGCTTGGTTCTGTGCAATTTCGCTGAAAATGACAGAGCCCCCATATATTCATCATCCTTCTCTAAGGAGTACCTTTTTCCCCACCAGCAGGTTTCACCAAATATGCTGTCAAAGACTGGACCACTTTCTCTTTCGACAACAGTTGAGTTCATGCCCAGCACAAGAACTCCATTGGCAGACAAAAATTCTTCTCACATGTAGCAGCAGATTAATTCAGGTTTATAATAGAATCAGAATCAACAGTAGACAAGGCAGTGGAAAAGGTGTCAAAACACTCCGTTACATGGCATTGGAGATCAGATTTTTTATATTTTATCTGAACCTAGGATCAACATTTCAAGACATGGGTCTCTGTTCTATATTTCTCTTACCTGAGTTTATTCATCTTTAAGATGGTTCTTCTGTGAACACTTCCCATATATTAGCAAATTGTCCGATCAACCTTGTCATTTAGTGTTTTTTGATTGTGCAAGAGTTTAATTGGATTGGAGTTCATAGTACTTGTATAGGAAAAATTGTTCCTGAATAAACACATACTATTTGTCAGATTAGATATAATAAATGTGTTGGATTTCTCATATGTTTTGAGATTTGAATGCTAGCGTATGCTTAGCACATATTAACGTGGAGAAAACAATTAAGGAATATAGAACATCATTAAATCCATTGACATTCCCAAGCTTGATACTACACCCTCTGAAAAATTCAAGCAAATGAAAATAAGAAAGCCATCATCATCTCAGGCACTGAAGTTAGCCACTGAAAATGCAGCAGTCACTGATTCTGTTCTGTAAGGATAAATCACTACTGCAACTCTCTCTCTCTCTCTCTCTCTCTCTCATTAATATGCTGTGAATAATCTGCAGGAAATTTGAGAGGGAATTTAATTCTGAGCTTGAGAGTCTCGGGTCAATTTTGAGCAGCAGTTCTCAAGCCGAGCCATATTTAACTCATCTTGCTCAGTGGATTCTCAGTTTTGGAAGGGACCAGTAAGTTAGTTCTGACACTTTGCTCCGTTGTTTTTTGGGTGTAGACAATATTATTTAAGATGCCTTGCTTGCATTTGACTGTATGTATAGGATAGAGAAAGTTTTGTCCCTTGTTTGATTCTTGAGATTATGGTGATGAGATGTGACTCGGTACTTGGCTGCTGATGCATACCAGCCAGGCCAGCCTTGCTAATTTTGATTTTTCTGACTTTTAGACATGTAATATGTATTTCTTTGAGGCTAGGGTTCTAGTTCTTCTCTTGATTTTTTTTTTTTTTACAGCGAGCACCAACTATTTCATTTCTACCATAAATCTCTCTCCCCTTCTCTCTCATAAAAAAAAAAGGAATCAAAATTTGATAAACAGTAAATCAAATCTCTCCCGTTCTCTCTCATAAAAAAAAAGAATTAAAATTTGATAAACAATAAATCAAACAATAATAAAGGGGTCGAGAGAAAACCATAAAAAATATATGCTTTTGTAGTGTGATGATATCAGAGTATTATCAAAGGTCTATGGGTGGGATTGGGTTGATTGTGGACTTTACCTCCTCTTTCACGGGCTCTTACAAAAGAAGTCTTTTGATGCACCAAGTTAGTAGGGGGTTTACACAAAAGGAGAAGATAATAGAGATTAGGGTTAAATTAAAGTTACCTTTTGCATGTGGCCAACTTTTATATAACACATTCTTTTATCTCTCTCTCTCTCTCTAGTGATTGGAGGAATAATTTGAAAGGGGAAGCAGAGGTAGAAGTGATTTGAGGAACGGGCGGTGGATTTTTCATATGAACTCCCCATTCTGCAGAGGGTGGAGGGGAGTCTGGGGTTTGAAATGGGGCTGGAAATAGGGTAGGATCAAGCTTCAAGGTTCTGAGGTGTCATTTGAAATTGATGATAGAGGCCTTTTTGTTCTCTAGAAGGTAGACAAAAACATTGGTTGTAGTTATTGGTGGTCACTCGAGCTATGAATAGTTTAGTGAAGTAGTTAAGAAGGTGAGAAAGTTGTCTGATAATAGTGATAAAAAGGTGGATGAGAAGATCAATAACTGCACTAGTCTTGAGAAAATTGAATTGAAGAAATCAACTAATTTGGGGAGGGAGGAGATTCGTGAAGCTATTAAGGTAAAAAAAATAAAGAAAAAAAAAAGGAGAAAACTTATCTTCTAGCAAGGAAAAGGAACTAAAAAGGCTTCGATGTAGGGTTAATTATGAAGGGAAGGGAAGAAAGGGAGTGAGGTTTGGTGGGGTAGTGTAGTGTGGAGAATAAGGTTGAGCATTCCCATCTTGGAGGAGAGATTTTAGATATGAAGAAAAATTTTAGCGCCTTATTTCACTCTACAGTGAACCCCTGACCCTTGGTCCATTCTACTTATAACTGTATATGGCACATTCTCTAATAATTTGTGATTTGTGTTGTCATTGATGAGTCATTGTAACTGAGATACATAATAATAATAATATAAAAAGAGTTATGTGGGTTATTTTGGGTGAGCAGTGTCATATGTCCTTTTGATGTTATAGAAGTTCCTTTGTTTATTCTACCCAATAAATTTGATACTTGTACATGTTTGGCTCATTCATTTAGAGTGCCCACAATTGAGGCAGCGTCAATGATCTTGATAGTTAAGTTAAACCCTTTGTAACAACTTAAGCTTTTAGATGAAATGGTCATTAACAAGTTAGATTTACTAGTGAAATCTATATTACTTTTGACATGTTCTCTCTAGTTTCGAGTACGTGTGCCTTGCTTAGGTCTGATTAGTGTTGAAAACTCGATAATTATTTAGCACAGTTTATGTACAATGTTTCTTTTATTCCTTATATAAATATTTCTAATCTAAGACAGGTGTGGAGCTAAACAATCCGGTCAGCTAGGTTCATCTTCTCAAGCACTTGATGGCATCCTTGGTTTTGGACAAGCAAATTCTTCCATGATATCACAGCTTGCATCGGTTGGAAAGGTTAAAAAAATGTTTGCACATTGCTTGGATGGTACTAATGGAGGTGGAATCTTTGCTATTGGACAACTGGTGGAGCCAAAACTTCCGTTGGTCCCAAACCAGTATATGATTTTACATCATGTTTTCTAATTTTCAGTGAAACTATGAGATATTTTAATTTTGGGATGAGTTTTGTGTTCATTACAAAATTGGTATTTGAAGTACTTTCTGCATCCTTTTGATGGAATGGAAGTGGTTATTTAGCTTGGATTTTAGTACCTGACTCAAGTTCACCAAGTTGACACTTTAAATTGTCTATTTCCCCTCATGTGGAGTAATATTAAAAGACATTTATAATATTCAATAACACTGTAAAATAACCAAAATACCGTCACACCAGCCATTACAAAGACCGTTGGTTTCCCTCTCTACCTCTGAACTCTCTTTCTGTGTCACTTTAATTGCCTCACCATGATTAGAGATTATTGGTTGATGGCAACCGAAAGCAAATGACTCCGTTTTCAACTATTGTGTCTCTCTTTCCTATCAACCCAATTAAATTTATCACACGACCATATGAACCACCATGGCAAGCCTACCACCTTTACATCAGCTTCATCAAGACACATCAACTCTGTCAGGATCCACCAATTTGAAGCTACAATTGCTAGATATAATTAAATCAATGAGCTTTAGTTTGGACCACTAAGCTCCAATTTCTTGACTTCAAGTCTGAACCTTCTGCTCCCACACTCTCTCCAAGCGATTAACAATCTAGACCTATCTTAGACTCAACATTGATATGGTTTGTAAGATTAATTTAACATGTCGGGGCTTTGTTTTTTAAACGAATGGCTTTGTGCTTATGTTGAGACAAAAATTAAAAAGATAGAAGATTGAATCAATGGCGATGCATAATTTCTGCCATGGTTAACAGGAAATCAACCACCATCTCCACCAACAACACTGACACCTCCCACTTCTCCCTTGACCACCATAGGTTCCCCTTTCTATGTTTTTGCTTTTTTGTTTTTTGAGAAAAACTTTTCGTATTTGTACATAATTTTTTTTCCCTTAGATTTTCCATACTATTCGATACATTAGTAACCACTTATTGAATTTTGTCAAATTACGCCCTGTGTCCTAACCATATGGGGTCGGCTACATGATTTTTTTTTCCATTCCACTTTGTCAAGGACTATATGCTATTCTTTCTAGTAACTTTCTCAGGCAATGAGTGAGAAAAAAAGTTATCCTACAACTACTTAGGAAAAGAAGTGAGTATTTAAATCTTGGGTAATGATTGTTAAATTTACTTCAAGGAATAAAATAACATGCAAGGAGCACCCTTAGTCAAGAATTAAGTTTCTATTTGCATTAGCAATTAGATTATGAAGAAATGATCCACCACTGTATCTATTTGCTTTCATCTATTAGTAATTATTATTATTATTTTTTCAATTTTAGAAGAAAGAGATATTAATATAGCATATCAGAAAAAGTTATTTTCTAGAGTGAAAGTTAATTGTTAACTGGTTTCTAAATGACCCCACTTGAAAACAAAAAATAAAAATAAAAATCTGGCTCTGCGACAGGCTACTGCTTTTAATAAAGTGATTATTAAACATAAGTGTGCAAGTTATGAATATGATTATTAATCACTCTCAAGTGATCTTCTGTGTTGCAACTTTCCTTTTGACGTCTGGTAATTTTAAATCTATTTTTAATGGACTCGCTAGTTGCTACTGCATAACATTCTTTTATTATTCTTGTCTGTTTATAGTTCCTCAATCAGGTTTGATCTCGGCTCAAGAATCTTGTCTAAATTACAGTTCTATTATTATCTTAGGGCACATTACAATGTTATTTTGAAGGCAATTGAGGTGGGTCATGATGTTCTACAACTTCCCACAGATGTATTGGATAGTCAGTCTGGGAAAGCGGTGGTAATTGATAGTGGTACAACCTTGGCATATCTTGCAGATGACATGTTTACCCCACTAATGGAAAAGGTATGCCAAATCTTTTAAAGCATATTGACCTTGGACTCTTCCTATCAAAGACTGATTTGCTCTCTCTTCTTCTTCTTCTCCTTCATCATTTTTTTTTTCTGTGTAATTAGATTATGGCCACACAACCCGATTTGAAATTGCATACCGTAGAGCAGCAGTTCACTTGCTTTCAGTTCAATGGAAAGTACGGACCCTATACGGGATTTTTTTTTTTTTCTTCTTTTCTATAGTGAAATGTTTGCAGATTATTTATATTATGGAACTTGCTTCAAGAATTTCACTTATCGTTTTACATTCACATGGTGATAAGGCATAGTTGTTATATGCATGTATATATCTGGTGAGTTTTTATAATAAAAAAAAAAGGGGCACCAAGGGGGTGCTACCTGTGTATAAAAAGCATCAAGGGGAATATCACCCCTTATACATTATAAGCAAATGAAAAATGAGTTATTTGGTGTGTCATTGCTAGAAAACTAGTTTCTCAAAAGCTTGAGTTGTTATTGACTTGGCCCAATAATATATGTCAAGTTCTCACACTCCACCTCCATGTGTGCCCCCTTTGCATGTGGAGAGGAGGGGCAAATAAATAGAATGGGGTGTAAACACAGACAGGATAAAGTGCACATGTAGAAAAGCTAACATTAGATGTGATGTTTTGGACAGATAGTCTCACATGCTTCAAAGAGTATGGAGGTAGAAAATAATCAAGCATTTAGATGTGTTGTTTTTCAATTCTTAGGCAATATAGATGCATTTTTGCTGGTGCTTCAACTCAGGTGGGTCTAATTGTGTTGGAACCACAGAACTAATTCCTATGCCCCATCATCACTGACCTTTTATAATTCTTATGCAAAGGTCATCCTATCCAACTTTCATTCATTCAGATGCAATGATTTTTCCACATCCTGGCCAATCTGACTCAACTTCTTTCATTATAAATCGTGAACAATGAATTGGCCATCAAAGCTAGTTGTCATAAGTCACATCTTTTTGCATTGAAACATTTAAATTTTTGGCTACAGTATTGAAAAATCTAACAATGCAAACTCATTATAAATTGAAGATCTGCTTCAACTATATAGCATCAGGCCCATAAGTCAGTATAGTTTTTATTCATTACAATCCAAAGGTTGTTGAGTTTGTGTTAGTTACATCAATGCTAGATTTGTGGCTCAATTTATATTCTTGAATAAGATTTTGATCACAAGGTTTGTTTGAAAGCAATTTAGTTTAGTTTTTTTTTTTTTTTTGATCGGCAAAAAAAGAAAACTTTATTGATGGCAATGAAAGGTACAAGATGTACACACAAAAACATCAAAACATCAATAAAGAAAGGAGGGTACACAAAGCATCACAATGGGCTAGATCATCCCAACTATGTTGGCACCAAAAAAACCCATCCGATCATCTACTAAGTACCCCCAACAGAGAGCAACACCCAAGAAAGACAACCCAAATCTGGGAGGAACAGAGCAACACAGAAAACAGCAGGCTGTAGCAGCAGAACAGGACTGCACATACCTCAACCAGCAAAGCAATACCTCAGTAGCAGAACATAAGATCCGCACAGATAACATAACAGCACAGATAACATAACAACCCAGATCATACACTAAGCTCAAAAAGCATACCATACACAGGCTCAACCAGCAGACCTCAGTAACAGATCAAACACTGACAGCACAACCCAGATCAGACACTAACCTCAGCAACCAGACCAGACACAAGCTTAGCCATCAGACCTGATTCTAATACACATTCAACCACCATACCTGAGGCAAAATTTGACCTGCTGCAGATTATACACCAGATCATTCACAGAAGCTTCCACATGTAATGGCGAGGCCTTGACCCACATAAATTAGCTGTTGATTCAAACTAATTCGAGCACCAACAATAAAGTGAGAGAACAGAACAGCAGCAGTATCAAGAGCCCAGTGAGCAGTAAGACCTGTGCAGACATGAACTACAGCATAACAACAGCACTACATCATGAACTCTGCTGCCATGAACTCTAAGCATAGCATCTGTTTCAAGTCCCAGAAGTGAGACACTCCATTCACCTTCATGGTTATATGAAACTAAAATTAATATGGTTATATGAAATTAAAATTAATTAAGAACCCATAGATAAATTTCTTATACTCCACCATGACTTCATGAATTGTTATTTTATTTGAGTGTTGGTGAGAAAGAGTGTATAAAAAAAAAAGTGAGGATTATGAGATTTATTTGAATGCCTTAGGCTTGGCATTGTTATGTTTATTCTCATGGGTGAGATGTTGTATTTATATATATTGTTGCGTCGTTCTCATGAGTAGACGAGTGCTTTGATTTACGCGCGTACGTATATGCTAACCATCCAGGGAGTGTGAGTCAAACTCGGGACGATATCCCCGTGCAAGTTTGGCTTCGGAGTGGTGTTAGGTATACGGGAGGCACATGGAATATATGTGTAGGCTGGAAGTGGAGGGCCGAAGTGGTGGAGTTAAGGTATAAAGAATTTAATTATGGAATGATTGTTATAGTGTGTATTGTATTGATTTGTACAGGTTGAAAAATAGTAAACAACCTCGATAAATTATGAAATTTGAGCAGAGGCATGTATACGTGATTCTAGACAACTTTTTTGTTTTAACTTTTTATTAAAAAGATCGATTATAACTTATAATTGGATGATCTTGGTTATTGTAGTTTTGATTCATTTTGGCAATGCAGATTTTAGAGATTGTTTTAACCCATGAAATGAGCTCATTTTTTTTGGTTTCGTGTAAACTGGAGTAAAACATTATTCTACACACTTTTCGTGTTTTAAACTTTTCCAAAAAAAATCATCTTAGGGCAGTTTTTGTTCGTTTTCAGTTTCAGATTTTTTGATTGAATTCCATCTAGATTTTTCTATCAAGTTTTTCTCTCAACCTGTTCAATTTCTATTAAATTCGTTCACTTTATCTTTTAGGAAATTTGATTTTGTACAACTTTTGTTCTTTGAGTTTTGGTTAATTCGAATTATTTAAGCATAAAACGGTGCATTTTTATACTTTTTCAGTAAGTTACTTATGATTAAATTATACTAACTCTATTTTTTTTGCAGCATGGTGGGTTTTACTTTTTTTTTTTTTATGCAGGGCAGGGCTGACCCACCATATTTTTATTTCTATTTTGATTATTTTGTAATCAATTTATATTTCGTTGTGTACGGACAAGAAACTAAATGCCACCGTATCTTGAGAAACTACCCATTCGTCTTGATGCGGTTGTAACTACTTGTCTTGTCTCGTAATAAGAATTTAATGTATTTTTGTTTGTGTCTGGTGGACACGTAGGTGTTGAATATTGTACTCATACCAGTATATCTGTATACTGACCCGTTTTGTCTCTTGGCAACTCGGGTGCGTTCTGTTTGAGCGCAGCTAAGCTTCCTTTGCAGGATTAGCTGGGGCTACAGTGGTGACGTGGATTTACTATAGTGTTGGACATGTCATTTGGACTTCTTTTGTTTTCTTGAACTTATGATTGATATTAGTCTATGTATTTATTATTCTCTTTATAACTTTAGTATTGGAATAATTTGGCATTGTTTGTAACCGTACATTGTTTAAGTTGTTTTGACTAGTTGTTGCTACTTTAATGTTGGAGGTATTTGATAGTTATAAAATTATGATTGATGGTTTGGTTAGCGTTTAATTTTTTTGTTTCACCCCTAGGATTTGGATGATGGAATGTTGATTGAGATTTAGTCATAATTTAATATTTAATTGTCCAAATTTTGGGGCGTGACAGGGCACATGGTTTGAACAACTCCATGTAGGACTCTGGGTGTAAAGAACGTCAAAGATGAGGCTAACTCAGGCAACCCCATTTTCCCTAGTATACGGGTTTGAAGCTATGTTACCAATTGAGTTGGCAGTACCCTCAGCAAGAATGGCTATGTCAGCACACTTAGTTCCAGACAGCAGAAGGAACGACATAGAGGCAGCCGAAGAAAGAAGGGATCGGGCCTCGTGGGCAATGGAAAAGTATCATCAGTCCATAGCTCGCACCTACAATCAGTCTGTTCAACACAAGGAGTTCAAGGAGGGAGACTTGGTATGAAAGATAGTGGACGCAATCATGCGGGGCAACTAATCCCCAAGTTCTCACTCAGATGGAAAGGCCCCTACAAAGTTGCTGAGGCAAGTAGCAGCGGGTATTACAAGTTTACAAAAGTAGATGATGGGTTCAGAACTGGCCCTATCAACACCAAGTATGTCAAAGAGTATTTTCCTTAATTTCTTTTGTTCAAAAAAACAAAAAGAGAATTGTAAGTTTCTTTGCTAATACTTCCAAAACAAAGTGTAAAGAAAGCGTCATACACTTAGTAAACCTGTTACTCTTGTAAACACTTAGTGTGAGGAAAGTTTTCCATACTTAGTGAAATTTTAGCCTTATAAAAACTTAGTCATGGTGAAGTTTTGTTCATAGCAAGAATATTGTTCATCCTTAGAAGCTATGTAAAGACAATGAAAAGAAAACAGTGAAGTAAAATTCGACTACTCAGTATCTTTGTTCCTCATAAACATCAAAGTCTTCCACAGCGTGATTACAATGTTAGAAGGGGAAAAAAAAAAAGATAGCCAAAGTACAAAGAAAAGAAGCCATAACAGAATCACAATAAATCAAATCAAACCCTTCATGAGGGAGTCCATCAAGGTCACATCCCTAGGCAGCTGAGCAACCAGTGCAGAGTCTTTCTTTTTGAATCGAGCCAAGTTCTGCCGATACTGCTCCAAGGCACCTTCACACTCCTTGATAGTCTCTTCCAAAGATGCAATCTTCGCGACATTATCTGCATGTTCAAGGAAGCCATCAACCACTTAAAGCCTGGCCCTCATCCACAATAGGTCGAGACCATTCCTCTCAAAGCCGCTCAAATTAGCCTCAGCACTCTCCACAAACTTATTGGGAGTCGTCAGAATATTCTTTGTAGCAAGGTCGCAGATAAAGCTGGCGAGTGATTCAAATAGTGATGTCTGTATTATTGAGCCCGAAATGTTGAAAGCAGTAAAGGTGCCAGGGTGCAGCACCTGGATGCAGGCAAAAATAGGAGCAACTTCGAGGGAGACCCAATAACTTAGGAAATAAACTTTCCTTGAGGACTGAGGGAACCCTCTTACACCACCGCTAGCTTCGATTATTGGAGGGAGACTAGTAGAGCGACCAAAGGCCTGAGGATGACACACCTCCCTTGAAGACGACTGCCCGATGGCGTTGGAATGGGTAGATGTTGGATAGCGACCGGACAAACGGACTTCGCGAGAAAGGCCAAAGCTGTTTGCACCATCATGGCCCTCCGAAAAGAGGTCGTCCATAGGGTAGTCCTCGACATTCAAATCTAGTATAACAGTGATGTCCATGCCCACATAAAAGTCTCATGATCCCCCAAAATTAATTGGCACCTCAGGGTAGTGAGTGGGATACAAGTCAACGAGCTGCTCAGAAGTTATTGAGGTAACTGGATCAGAAGCATCAATAACAACAGTAGTACCATGAGAGGCCAGATTGACAGTTGCCTCAGCAAGTTGAGCCAAACTTGGGGGGTCCACAGCAGGAACAGCCGCTACACTTGCACATCCCTTAGCAATTTGAACATTGGGAAGTGGGGTCTGTGGAACCAGTGGAGACTTAGTGGACTAGAAAAAACCACCAGATACAGCTCCCAAGAGGGGTGGTACAACTTCTAGTGGCTCTCTTACGCCACGATTCTCTTTCGAAGTCTTTGGAACAAAATCATTTCCGCCGACAGAAGAATGGTCAGAGTGAACAGAATCAGCAGGGTTTGGAGGTTCTGCATCCTGAGCAACTATACCACCTGCTGCAACTTCCACAGTAGGGGGGACTTGTTCATTTTCTACAGCCTCAACAACTGGCTCAGCCTCAGTAGTTGGTTCGGCCTCAACACTTGGTTCTTCTTGAACATCTAGAAGTACTATTTTGTGTGTTCTAAATTTTGTGACCTTTGAAGCAATAGGAAGGTTGTTGTCTGAATTTGAGAAAATCCTGATGGCAGTAGAAGAACCTCCGGGGCCTAAAGGTTGTATGGCCGAAGGACCCTGAAAAGGAAAAAAATCATGTGATTACTAAAATAAATGTAAAAAGCCCAAGGAAGTAATACAAAATATTTTCTAAGTACGGGTACCTTTTAGAGTCTCTTCCTACTTGGTGAGGCACGTGCCTCAGCAACTGATGCCGCTGCCTCTCGAGCTGTCCTCAATCTAGAATGGGTCATGCGTACTGTTACACCAATTGGGGGAAGAGTAACTTGCAGGGCTTGGACGAACATTGACCTAGATGGATGAGTCTCCTTTATTGTAGGTAAGGACAGAAGCTTGAAACGACAAAATATACTAGTCTGTTTCCCTCGACCAGAGGGGAGGCGAAGGGATAAGTCAAGCTGTGGAATGGGTTCCATCGTAGGGACAATGGGAGCGCTATTGTAAAAGTTAAAAAAAGAGTTGAGGTTGTGATGCCAGAATAACCTGTTACTAGGAGTGAAAGCACTTTCTCGTCGAAGTGAGGGTAACTCCATGAGGCCTAAACCCTCCACGAGTAAGGCAGTGTAGTCACGAGCAAACCTCTAGAAGCTTTGATGAAAATCTATCTGAGGCGGACGGCCGTGGGGGATGCCCTGGTCCAGGCTGAATTGCCTAAGGACCCTATCCGGTTGGTAGAACACACTGGACATACCCTCCTCATTCCACACAGGCAGAAACCAGGGTGTATCATGGCAGCCAGTAGAAGGGAGTTGGCCTGGACGCTATCAAGAAAGAAATCAACATGACGAACCTTTGAGAAATAAAATAGGACAACAGAAATGCCTGGAAGAAGTTGTGTAAAAGAGCAGAACACGCACTTCTTCATGCGATCGACGTAATCCACGAAGGGTCTGTTGGTACCAAGACCAGACCACCAGGAGATGCGAGGAAATGATTGAAGCACTTGTTTTGTGACAGTTCGACCCTTTGTATCTAGAACAAGACGACCTTCTACATCAAGGACTTCATCAGTGAAGAATGGCTCATGCACTTTAGAAATGGGGCTTATAGCAGAGAATCGCTTGTAGAAGAAGGCGATCAAGAACTGAGTGTGTACAAAGCTCCATACATCATAGCGGCCCATGGACCTCTCCATGTCCAAGTGAATGAGGTCAAGACGGAAGTATAAGTTCCCTAAGAAGAGGGGGGCTAGAACGATTTGACTACCACTGCAGAGTTTAACTGCCAGAAGGAACACCAGAGGATTGATACTCTCAGTAGGGTTGCTAGGGAGAACAAAAAAAGAAATGAAATAACTAACAAAAGCGGCCAGGTACAAGTCACCGTGGTAGCCCGGCCCAACTATGGAGTTACGGCTTTTTTATGTAATGTCGCCCACAACCGTTTGCAGGTCCTTAAAGAAATATTTCAGCCAGGAAATGTAGGTGGTCTTGTCCCTCTTGGGCCTCTTTTGGAGCAATTCCCCAGTCTTAAGATCGTGCCAAGAGCCATACTTCCATGCCTCTTGAAAGGCATTTTGGAGGGCAGTGACAGTAATTTGTTCTGTAAAAGTCAGGGACGCTGGATCGAAGGGGTGGTCTCTACGGGTACTCAGGAGAACGGCAACATTTTCGAGGGTTAGGGTTATGCCAGGGCAAAGGTGTGAGTGTCGTGGCTCCAGCGGGAGACGACCATATCAGTGTTGGTTAGTACCTTGCACACCGACAACTCCCTCGAAATCAAAATGGCATTGAAGAGATGAACATCCCTCAAGCACTGCTCGAAGCTGTTATTTACAATGATGCCATCAAACTAGAGAGACCAGTTTGTTGGAGGGCCCGACTGAGTGCAGTAGTAGATGTATGAATGGGAAAAGTTGTTACGCTCTAGGCAAAATCGCAGCGTAGAGACTGGGTTCACCATGTTAGCATCGTCCAAAGTAGCCTCACCAAAAAGGAAATAGAGGCTTCTCCAGAGAGATGGCATCAGGAACGAAAGAGTCAACCGCCTTCCAGAAGGGGTCAGCCAACCCTCCGAAGTATAGGGCCCTCTTCCACTCAATAGAGGGTGGGGTAGCCCTGTCGGGTAAAAACCTTGTGTTGGCCATAAGGAAGAATAAAGTAAAGTAAAGAAAACTTTGGAAGGTGAGGGCAAAGAAGAGAAGAAGATAAGGAGACAGGAAAGTGTGTTATGGCAGAAGTGGAAGACCAGTGGACCCAAGAGGCACTATTTATAGAGAGAGCAGCAAAAGGGCACCAATACGCTTCCCTAGACCATTAGTCAAAAAGCGCATTTTCAGAGTTATTATGACTCTGCAGAAAATCGACGTAACTCTTGACCCAATCGATGCAACCCTTGGATTACTTGTTAACGTCATGCACCTATAGGAAACAAGGGACGTGTCCCCCATGCGCGCAGAGGGCAAAATGTAAAGGGTCAGAAGTTAAACTCCAAATTAAATATGGACTTAAGTGTTGAGGTCGCCCCTTTGAAAAAGAAGCATGGGCTAAAGCCCAAGGGAAGTGGGCCAACAGAGGGCCAAAGCAGGTCTGACCCACCAAGGGTCCAAATGGACTCCACGAAGGAAAATGCCTAACTCAAGTGGCAGAGACAACACATGCAACGGTCAAGCTGTGAGGGGAACACTTACGACGGTGAAGTTACTAAGGCACTTTGCCTCAGCGGCACCATTACCCAATAATGTCGGTTCAGTTGCCATCTGAAGTTGCTGAGGAAAAGAGAAAGCTGAAGCAACTAAGTTGCAGAGGCGACACTTGCGACGGCCAAGTTACGAAGGCACTTTGTTTCAACGCTGCCATTCCAAGTATTGTCGGT
This sequence comes from Camellia lanceoleosa, assembly GCA_025200525.1. Taxonomy (NCBI): domain Eukaryota; kingdom Viridiplantae; phylum Streptophyta; class Magnoliopsida; order Ericales; family Theaceae; genus Camellia; species Camellia lanceoleosa. The sequence goes on along the minus strand of CM045770.1, from coordinate 58,958,432 downwards.
TCCGCTGCCACTTGGAGTTGCTAAAGGAAGGAGAGAACCAAAACAACTAAGTTGCAGAGGCACTTTGTCAGCGCCATCTTCAATATTGTTGGTTTTGCCATTTGAACTTGCCACAGAAAACGACTGCCGCAGCAATTATAGCTGCCGCAACCAATTTGAGAAGGGAACATCCCGCCAAGGTGATAACAGCCTCTAGGAAAAGTTTACCCTCTGCAAGAAGAGGCTAATGCTTGGCACTGATAGTAGGCCCCAAGGCATTACTAGCCTATGGCTGATAATAGACCCCAAAGTTCATTAACTTGGCGCTGATAGCAGGTTCCAAGGCTTACTAGTTAGAGCTGATAGCAGGCCTAGAAATACCAGTTTACTGCAGTGATCCCGCAAAGATGGGAGCAGGGTAGCCCGAGTGTAAGGGACTCCCTTTCCATTACCCAAGTCATAGACCTGCCTTAGTCGCACAAGCAGGACTAAGGAAGCCCCCTTAGGCTTGGTACTAAGGCACAACATGGCTGATAGCAGGCTTATCTGTGGCCTTCGCCTTGGGAAATTAGGGAGTTTGTGGTTAGGTGGCTAAGGATGGAGGCTTCACTGAGGTGAGCACGAACATAGTCGACAGTAGACTAATGGAGTCCTAAGAATGCATGTACTGGCCAAGTAGAACTGAGAATGCAAGTGCAGCAGCAAGGTTTACCATTGCAAGTGCACTTATTGAGGTTTGAGCTGAGAAGGTAAGTGCAGCGGCAAACACTCTCACCACAACTGCACTTACTGAGGCTTAAAAGGGAGTTGCAGTGCCAAATACTCTCGTCGCAACTACACTTGCTGAGGTTCAAAAGGGTAGTTGAGGAGGCAAACAGATAGTAACAGTACATTCAGAGGGACATGTGACACTTTGAGCCTAGTGGCTCAAGGCAGAATATTCTATGTGATCCTTAGGGACACCTGTCTTCTCTCTATTTGGCCACTTGGTGTCCTCTTGGTACCAAGGAAAAGCCTATAAATATGACCCATTTCCCAAGGTTCAAGAGGAGAAATTTTAGGGATTTAGGGGAGATGCTACCCATTTTGGCACTGCTTTTGTCTTCTTCTTGAGCTACTTGCTTCACCCTCACCCAACTGTTCACTCTCTAACTTCCCAGACAGTTACTGCTGCTCATTCTCCAACCATTCTACCATTGTTGGACCATTACCATAGTTTTGCCTCTCTAACCACCTTCCTAACCTTGAACTCCCCTACATTTCCCCTACAAGAATATAGTATGAAATAAATTCCTTTCTTTTTATAACACCATTACAGATATTTATATGTTTTTACATATTTCACTTGTATTTGACATTAATAAATACTTATTAGCCAGTCATTAAGGTTTTACTTTAGTTGATTAAAAGTTTAAAAATGCTATAGGCCCCAAATAATCTACTAAATTTTCTACCAAAGTTCTCACATGGGTGTGGGACTCACACAAACCCACATGTGTATGGGTCCCACACCCATATGAAAGATTTGGTAGATTATTTGGGATCCATAGCATCACTCTTAAAAGTTTGCTCGGCACAATTAATTCCATTTAGACCATTTACAATAGATTGTGCTATTTCAAGTCTGTTTGGTTTTTTTCAAAATTTTCATCTCAATTTGAGAGAGCATTTGAGTTTGGTGATCCCATTTTGGGGTCGATCTCAATAATCTAAACTGTTCACATGCTAATATTATATTTTAGCATGTTACAGTATCAAAATATTATATTTTTAGAGTTTAGAAAATATATTTAGTTCATAAGGTTAGAATGAGCTAAAATTTTCAACCTATTTAATTTCATATTGGGTTTGGGATAAAGAGTTTTAGCCTATTTAATTATTATATTATTTAGTTACAAAATAAACTAAAAAAATAATAAAATATTAAAAAATGAAAAGCAAACATATATATATTTTCTAGAGTTCATAAATTAAAATACTTCATCATATTTATTTTATAATTAAATTTTATTAATATTTTAAACTCAAATAATTATTAAAAGAATCTAAATAATTTAATAGTCATTTAGGACCTAAAAAAATAAAAATAAAAATTCATATTTATTGTGTTAATCGAGTATACTTGTGATTTAGACATTATTTTAAGGTTCAGTTTTGAATGACTAAGTTGATTAAGGCCGAATTGTCTAACATTGAGACTGTTAATTAGGATCTCTCAACTTTACTTACTAGTCAAACTATATATTTTATGTCTATTTAATGTCAATCAGGTTATACATAGTCGAAGCATAAAATGAGCAAATATATAGAATTTGGAGAGAAAAGAGCTTTCTGCACGTGCGTTGACTTTTTCCGCACGTGCGACCGTACCTTGGAAAATGGGCCTGATGTTTTAAACTTGTTTGAAAGGAAGTAGAGGATAAAAAGGCAAGAAAGAGGCTAGATTAGGGTTCTGATATTTTTCCCAAGGAGAGAGAGGCTAGGGTTTGGAGGAAAAGATTCTCAAGTTTTCAATCCAACTTCCCTGGGGTCTTCTATCCCCTGCACTTCTTTCCATTCCTCCATGAGTGGCGAGGCTCTTCTTTTCTAGTGTTTTGATGAAACCCTAGCTATGTTATGAGGTTTTTTTTTCTTTGATTTTTTATTATGTAAAGGTTTGAACAATTTTATGATACTTTAGAAATTTCAAATACATATTTTCATTATCTCTTTGAGTATTCGGCTTTTTGTGATTGTGAAATGCTTTCCATACAATGGTTTTCTTTTCTTTCATATTTAAGGTATAAGACAAGGCATACTACGAGGGATGAGTCGTTTTGCTAACCTAGTTTAAAGTGAACGATTCGTACTACTTGAGATGGTTTGTGCCTATACATTGAACGTGATGATTTTCTTGATAAATGCTTCGAACTTGTAATTGTGAAGTATTATTTAATTTGAACCGTAGCATAATTGATTTCAAATTGAATCCTTATTTATGTAACTAGTGGTGAACTCATTGCCCTAGGTTTTTTCCCAAATCAGTAAATTCCAATTTTATTTATAATTGCTAGTTTTATCGCTTTGCTTAATTTAATTATTATTAGTTTATGAAACTGTAGACCGCCCGAACTTCCTCCACGCGCCTCCCTTTCGGAGAGGGCGTGAAGTTGGTCTTACTACAGTTCGGACTATTGTCACGGTTCTGAATCTAATCTCACAAAGTGCAATGTGAGACTAATAAACACCAAAGAGTCCAAATTCGGCAAATTGTTTTGGAAAATCGATTTTGAATGAAAAAGCGCCAAACATGGACTGTTTTGCCAGATTACAGAGTCGTCATCTAAATATTTTATTTTGGGAAACTCATGCCAAAGGCCACCTATCCATCATCACCAAAGTTGCCTCGGCTCGGGAACTTGGGTACGAGAGGGGAAGGTCCTGAAATGAGCACCCCCGCTAGCCCGATCAAAGGATTGACCTCTACTAAGCATGATATGTTGTTTGATAAACACATGTGTTCTTATTCCAGATTATTAGCTAACTTACTATGTGATGCACACAGCATATAAGTATAGACTAAATCGCTCAAGTTGGAACAAAATAACTTATGTTTGTCTTTTAAAAATGGTTTGGAAGTGCTACTCACAAGTAGGCTAAAGCGCAGATTTGCCACCCTCAAGTGGGCTTAAAACTCACAATCGTCAAATTGTTCCAATTCAAGTAATCGAGCCTTCACCCACAGGCATTCAAGCAGTTAAGCATATAAGCACATAGCCTTATGGCAAGCATGCTATCATGGCAACACTCACACTCATGCAAGTATGCTAAAGCGTAAACACTTACAGTGTACTCCGAGCCAAAACAAAAAAGCTAGTTAGAAAACAATGCATGATCCTAACTATACAAGATGCCTAATGCAATACATGCAATATGTAATTAAATAAGCTTGGCTATCTAAGATGGCATATGAATGCAACTTGATAACATGCTTTGAAACACGTATTCAAGTAACTATTGAAATACAATGCAGTTTGAATGATGTGCCGAGTCTGGTGCGTGCAATACAAATAAATGATGCACGCATGCAAGCATAAGGATGCTAATCAAAACATGCCCTAAAACTAACTATCAAAAGCTGATAAGTAAAAGGGAGAAATAAGTGGGATTGGAAGACATGCACACACATACGCACCTTTATTACAACATTGTGCCCTCGCGAAGGAGGGTCCAAACAAATAAGCTAAGCTAGGGATGGCAATTTGAAATCGGCCCGACGGGGACTCAACCCCCCGACCCCGATTAGAGTGGGTTTTTCCCGAAAAATATCCCTTACGGGCCGAGAATGGTACTCAAAAATAAATCCCCGATGATTTTCGGGTCGGGAACGGTGATATGTTTTTCACTCCCGGCCTCGGCCCCGACCCCGTCCCCGTTAGCCCCCCGAATCAAACTTACTATATATATACCTCTTAATATATAACCCTTCATATAATGGAACTATTCTGTTATGTCTCTCTTTCTCTCTCTTACTCTCTCTCTTCCTTCTACACTCTCTCACTCTCGCACCTCTCCTCTCCTCTCCTCTCTCTCACTCTCACATCTCTCCTCTTCATCTCCTCAGCGCAGCCATCACTAACGACGCTAGAGTCGCTATCCACCTTGCCATCGTCTCTGCCGTTCGTCTCCTCCTCAGCGCAGCCTTCACCTTCGTTGACTCCGCCGTTCGCTCCATCGTCGCAATCACACAATGATCTCAGATCTCATATCTATCTCCTCCAATCTCCTCCGTCATCCTCTCTCTCTGTGTATACATGTATGCGTGTGTCTGTGTGTGTATGTATAATGTATGTGTGTGCTCCGTCTGAATGTATACATGTGAGTATGTATGTATGTATGTATCTGTGCATGATTTTTTGAGGATGTTGCTGATGATGTTGAAAATTATTGATGGTGTTGAATGTTGAAACAAATTTGGATCGGGGAACTTTCGGGGTCGGGGAGACTCGATCCCCATTGGAGGCGGGGACGGGGACCGTGATAGGTTCCCCGTCGGGGATCGGGGCCGGGGACGGGGAAGTTTTGGCCATCGGGGATCAGGGACGGGGGGTGGGATCCCCGGCCACGCCCCGCCTCGTTGCCATTCCTAACCTAAGCTACACTGATGTAATTAAGCTAATTAGACTAATTATTACACAACAAATTGAATAACTAGCAAACTACTTACTAATTATTACAACAATTTAACTAATTAACAAATTAGCTAATTAAATTACAAATTCAAATGCTAACTAACAAGTAAAGCTCTAAACTTGTACTACCTCAGCTCTGTTTGAAGATGTTGAACATGCATGCCTCGGTTTTTGTCCCGAAAAGCTCTCCAATTTGCTCTTTAGAGGCTCTGTTTGCAGGGTGTCTTCAAGAACTTGCTGCTGAAACTTACCAAACCAATGCCAAGGAGTGCACCAGTGGCCTGCCAGCCATGAATGGTGGCTGCCGGCCACTGGTGTGCTATGACACCAAGCCCCAACAGAGCACAAAACAGAGGACAGGGAGGGTCTCCCTAGGACATGTATGTACTGTGCCACTCCTTATCATTTCAAAACATCAAGAGATAGGCACTATTGGATCCAAAACCATCAATCAAGCATCTCAATGCATGATGGCCAAAGATCCAACTTGTACGCATTTCAATAAATGCAAGACAAACAAGACTCTAAGACCACTACCTTATCATGGAAGATCAAAGGCAATGGAGATAAAAGGAATTGGCTCATTTTCATCACTTTGAGTATGAAATGAACCAATTCACCTTGTGTTCAATATAACGTCCGATTGAACACAATGCAATGCACACATACAACATGCTTATCTTGACATGTTTTACTTGATTCAATTCTTGTTTATACATTTTACATTACCGAGCAATTCATCAACCAGTTAAATCCAATGTGAAAAGTCCTCTAATTGGAAAGATAGCCTCAGCTACAAGCACGAAAAGAGCCTCATGCTGTTGGTTAGTAGAAACCCTCAAGAGAAGGTTAAAATCATTAAGCATGAGAGCCTTAATTCCATGCTTAAGCCAACAAAGGGGCTTAAGACCACTTTCAAAATCAAATTCAAAAGTGAAGCATAGAGGAAGATTGTAGATATTCAGTGCTGATATGGCATGCTAAAGACACTAAATCATGCAATCGACAAATGCACAATATGTTAGGAGACTTAAGCATCAAAAACTAGTGAAGTGCATTACACTAGAACCATACAATATCAAGCACAAAGGACCAAACCAGCTCTGGACAGAGCTTAAACATGCCAAAATAGTGGCTAAAATGAGCTAAGATGGTAGCATGAAAAGCAAGAAAAACATGCTCATGTATTCGCTCATAAATAAGGCATAAGGCTTAACTCTCAAACACAATTAAAGAGTGATATATGCGAGAGTATGACAGTGATATATGCTCTGAAATCACATGAGAAATGATGCTATATCATGCAAACATCACAAGTAAAGCATGCTAGAGGCCCTAAAACTCAAAGCTAGTTAAGGCACTTGCACTATAGCTATGCAATACATAAGCCATATGACCAAAAAAACCCAAAACAATCCTAAAACAGCCTAAATGGAGTTCTAAAACATGCTTGAAACAAGTCAAGAAATGCTAGACTTAGAGGCCAAAACAATAGCACATGTTAGGCAATTTAGCACAATTGCACTACAAGTATACAAAGCAAAGCTCGAGTGATCAAACTGGCTCAAAACAGAGCTTAAACATGCCAAAATATTAGCAAAAATGTGCTGGAGCTATGCCAACACAAACTAGATCGATAGGCTAAATCATCAAATATGCTAGGCTAATAAGCATGGTTGCACTACAAGTACCAAAATCAAGCCACAAGTGACCCAACCAGCTAAAAAAAATGTTAAGGCAGGTCAAAATATAACCTAAAACATGCTTGAACTAAGCTTCAAAAGGTAGAAATGCATGCTCATTTGGTAGGCCATTAACACATACAAACAAGACAAGAGGAAAGGGGACCACCCCCTCCTATTTTAGACCTCAAAACCACCTTTCCACCACTGCAATTCCTTTGGAATTCAGTGGTTAAAGGGCTAAAAAGAGATGGTTTCAAAAGCTTTGAAAGATGGCACAAAGCTTAGCAAATAAGCTACAGAAGAGGGTGGACCACCCCTAACTCCAAAAGAACCTCAAACCACCATTTTAAACACTTCAAAATAAAGGTTTTTGTAGTTGACAAGTAGGCCTGAAACAGTATGCAAAGGTGGCCAAGAGAATGTACAAAAATAAGCTTAAAAGGAGAAGAAGCTTACCCTTGAAGCACAATAGCAAGATGGCAACTTTCTGAGCAAAAACTAGCCTTAAAGAACTCCAAACAAGCCTTAAGAAACCTCAGCTCCAAGATAGGGGTGTTTGGTTAAGGGGTTGTATGCAAATATGTGAAGAAAAACCACTTTCAAGCACAATATAGCACAATAGAGAGAGAGAGAAAGAGAGAGAGAGAGAGAGAGAATTCTAGAGAGCTAGAGAATTTTCAGCTTTGAAAATTTGTAGAGAGAGAGGGATTTTAGTGTGAGAAGCTCTCAAACTTTTTAACCTTCTCAAATGAGTGATATAGCCTCCATATATAGCAATACAAGAGCTCAAGGTCGAAATATCTAAATTGTGACAGCTGGAGCAATGTGAAAATAGCTAAAGGAGAAATATCTACAAAAAATCTGAGTTTTGGACATAACTGGCCGGCTGGCTACCTTTCCTGGCCGGCCGGCCACCTCAAGTGACCGATTGGCTACTTTTCTGGCCAGCAACAAAAATATGCTTTGCATGTCAAATTTCAAATGGGCATATCTCCTTCATATGGACTCATTTTCAGGTCATTATTGTGTCCAAATTGAAGCCCCGGAAGTAAACTTTCCAATAGTAGCGGCCTCACATTAAAATTCCAACTATGTAAACAGTTATGCCTCTTTTAGTGAAAACTACTTAGTTTTGGCTCAATCGAATTCATGCCGACCTTCTCCCAAACTAGTTTTTTTCTCTCCTCTCTTCTTTTCTCCAACACCAAACCCCTAAATAGGGTGTTTTGGAAGATTTTTCAAAGAGATCACCTCTCTTTCATTCATTTCCATTTTGTCCTTGCTCGGTTTACCGAAAAGCGCAACATTTAACAAAATGCGAGCCTCGGAATATCGTAAAAACTTTCTTTAAGAAACATTTCGAAAGGGAGGGTTTTAAGGTCTAAAATCTTTGATCAAAATAGTTTTAGTCCAAAAATGGGGTGTAAGTTTGGGATTTGAAGCTCCTCTTACCGAAGAAATCGAACATTTGCATAGCATAGCCTACACAATCAAGTAAGCAATCAGTGGCGCCCAAGTCTTAAGGACGGTAAAAAATGGGGTATCTATAGAATCCCTCATCTTTTTCATCGAAGTTAAATTAGAAATTTAACAATTAAATTAGTTTAATTTCACAATTGTCTATATAGATTGATATCTGGACTTGCCATTATTCTAAAAAAATTTGGTATGGTTTAGTGTTTAGTTTTGGTATGTGTAATGACCCATCATAAGTTATACATGATGTTAGACTTGAAATGACATATAGGTCATGTTTGGTTTGTATTTGTGAAACAATTTTGAAAAAAATTTATAAAAATTTAAAAATTTGTTTGGTCGTATATTTTAAAAATAATTTTGAAATTTTGGATGATTTAATTAATTTATTTTTTTGTAATTTAATTGATGTGTAATAAAGAAAAAGTGATTTGAAATTTTTTTTTTTAAACCAAACAAACTTTTAAATTTTTTTCTAAAAAATTGTCTCTCAAGAGACAAACCAAACAAGACCATAAACTTTTAATATATAGGTAGGTTTACATGTAAATCTTAATAAATGGACTTATTGTCCAATAAATCTTATAATAATTAATAGTATTTTTCATCAAACACTATTAAAAAAATCACTAATTATTAATTTTCAGTGATAGTTTGAAAATTTTGTCACAAAAATATTAATAATTATGAATTTTAGCTACAGTTTAAAAAATCATAAAAAAAAAAAACTAATTTTTAACTTTCAATAATAGTTTGAAATTTTTTTTAGACAAAAACGTCATTAATTATAAGTTTTAGCGATAATTTATAAAAATCGTAACAAAAAAATTACTAATTATCTTTTAGCGACATATGTACAAAGCGCCACAAAAAATTATTTTTAACCATAATTTTACTATAACTTATTTTTAATAGAGTTCAATAAAAATTAACCTAATTATTAAGACTTATTAGTAGGATCCAAACCCGATCTAGACCGATATTTGTTGACTGTAGAGCCGCATAGGGATGGCAATTTGAAATCGGCCCGACAGGGACCTGATCCTCCGATCCTGATTTGAACGATTTTTCCTCAAAAAATACCCCTGACGGGATGGAAATAGTATTTAAAAATTAATCCCCGATTAATTTTAGACCGGGGACGGTGACAAGTGCCCAAACCCCGGCCCTGACCCCTGCCCGCTTGTCCCCAACGTAATATATATATATATAATATATACTGAGTTTGTCTTTCTACTCTATATAATATATAATATATATATACTTTCTATTCTATATAATATATATTGAGTCTGTCTTTCTCTATTTCATTTAACATCTACACACTCTCTATCTTCCCTTTATTCTCTATCTCTCTCTCTCACTCATAGCCTTTGATCTCTCTCTTCTTTTCCTCACCATCTCTCTTCTCTCTCTCCCTCTCCCTCTCACTCACTCAGAGTCTCTCTCTCACTCTCTCGCACCTCTCCCCCTCCTTAGTTCCATCGTCTATGTCGCCTCACACCACCGTTTTCCTCCGTTGTTCGTCACAATCACCGTCGCCAACCTCCGTTGTCCATGGCCACCGACCTCTGTCGTTCGTCGCAGTCACCATCGCCGATGTCAGATCTATTTGATCACATACAGATCTCAGATCTGTGTTGATTGATGATGATGCACACTCAGATTTGTGTGTATCTTTATTTGTCTTTTTTTTTTTTTGATGCTCACAGTGTTGTTGTTGATGATAATTTTGTCACTATTTATTGATGATTTTGTTGATGATGTTTGATTTTGTTGATGTTGAAAGTTGTTGAAGATGTTAAAACAGATTGGGCTAGAAAATTTTCGGGGTCGGGGAAATCCAATCACCATTAGGGAGCGGAGATAGGGACAGTGACAGGTTCCCCGTCAGGGATCGGGGCTAGAGATGAAAAAAATTTTATCATCGAGAATCGGAGACGGAAAGTGTGATTCCCGATCCCGCCCCGACCCCGTTGCCATTTCTAAAACTGGAAGACAGTTATGTAAGAGCATCTCCAACCCATCCTTCATTTCTTCAAATATGATGGATCCTTCCTAATTTTGAGCTCCAACCCATCCTTCATTTCTTCCTCTCAAATGAAGGAAGACGGATTAATCCTTCAAATATGAAGGGAGGATGAAAAAAATGAAGGAGACCTCCAAAACACTATTCACTTCATATTTTTTATTATATTTGAAATAACTTTTAATGTGTAAATTTAATTTTTATAAAATTGACATCAATAAAAAGTATGAAATCATACCTTTAAAATGAGTATAATATTAAATATATTTTACAAAAATTTTAAAATTAAATATTTGTTAAAACAGTAATACAGAGAATTGTATGAACAAAAACAAAACTAAATACAGTAATACAAATGCCAATCTACATCCCATTGCTAAATATTTGCCAAAACAGTGTTAGGATGTAGATACTACCAATTGTAGCTACTACCAATTGATACTACCAACATGGGATATAGATTGGGATGTAGATTGGGATGTATCTTCCACTGTTGGGATGTAGATACTACCAATTCGAACTGTTTTAAATATTTAGCAATGGGATGTAGATTGGGATGTTAAAACAATTGATACTACCAAAATGGGATGTAGATACTACTGATATATACAGAATTGTATTAAATTAAATATTTTCTTTAAAACAACAATGGGATGTAGATTGGGATGTTAAAACAGTGTTCTATGAACAAAAACAGTGTTCCATGAAGTAAATGAACAAAAACTGGTAGATGAAGTTAATGAACAAAAACAATGTTCCACGAAACCATACATTTTCAAGACCTCAAAGTATCCTACCAACCATGCTTCTTAACTTCTCCTACCAATTGTGCTTCACTTCTATCAAAGAATCCTTATTAACTTCTCCCACCAACTGGTAGATGAAAAGTATCAGCATTTTAAATGTCAAATTCAAGTCCTTAACGTAAGAAACAGTCTATATATACAGATATCTTTCTTTTCTAAAAGCACAAGTCTTTTCCTATCAAAGCTACAATCATATTTCCATATATACTTTCTATAGAAATGTCTGCAAGTGTGGAATTGGGTGGAAAATCAGTTCTACGGGGTCGGGCATTCTTAATAGAAGAGGATAAAAATCTATGTAATGCATGGCTTGAAATTTCTCAAGATCCTGTAAGGGGTACTAATCAAAAGAGAGAGAAGTTACGGGAGCGTATTAGTGCCAAGTATCATGAGCTCTTGCCAAGCTACAACAGTGGCTCTCGAACAACAAAATCCCTCCAATGTCGCATGGCTTTAATAATGAAGGCCATTAACAAGTTCCGGGGATGTGTTCGATCAGTTGAACACCTTAATCCCAGTGGTGCTTCTGAGATAGATTACGTAAGACTTTTTACACAATTTTGTCATGTATTATGTATATGAGTTAATGTTTAAAAAAAAAAAAATTGCCCAACAAGAAGTTCCTATATCTTACAAAATATTGTTACTACTATAAACATTTTTTTCTTTTTATTTTTTTTTTAATTCTCATTTTGCAGATGGATCAGGCCAAAATCCTATTTGCACAAGACCCTGAAGAGAGGAAAGCATGTATGGCCCATTCTTAAGGAGGCTGAGAAATGGCTTGACAATACCCCAAAGAAAATCCCAAACAAGGGTATGATTGCTTTGAAGGATTTCAAAATGGATCCCCTGTATCTGCATCCTTAGTAGCACCATCATCCATTGATTTGGATGCAAATGAAGAGACTGCAGCAGAGGTGGATCATCACGTCGATTCATCGGGTCGTCCTATAGGGAGGAAGAAAGAGAAGTTAAGAAGGATGCAAATAGCTGATAAGAGTCATCTCCTTGAATCCATTGTTGAAGGAAACCAAGAAATCATGATAAATTTGAAAAAAGGGCAAAAGCAAAGAGAAGAACGATTTGCTAAAATGGAAAATGATTCTGCAGCGCGTGTCCAACTCATGATGTTACAAGCTGAAAATGAAAGTAAAAAATTAAAACTTCAACGTGAACATCAAGAGGAAGAAATCATGAAGATGGACTTGAAAAGCATTGCAGACCCAATTGATCGTGAGTATTTTCGAAGGAAAAAATTAGAAATTTTAGAACAAAATGATCAAGTAGCCAACAACTCTATTTCTTTTAGCCATGGTGATTTTAGTAGCTTTAGGCAATATGAAGGTGGTGATGTCTTACCAGATTACTAGTGCTAGGACATATTTTATAAATATAACTATCATGTTGGGAAAAGACAAAACATCCCATTGCTAAATTAATGAATTGTTACATGTAAACTAAAAAATATAACTACCAATTCGTATATAAACTGTTAAATTAACAAACTGTTAATAAACTGTTAAATTAATAAACTGTTAAATTAATAAACTGTTACATTTATAAATATAACTACCAACCCAACCTCTCCTAGTATCTTCCAATTTACATCCCATTACTAAAGACAAAACTAACAGCAATACAGGGAATTGTAGCTACTGATATATGTTGGGAAAATGAGAGAGTAGTGGCTTGAGTAAAAAACAAAGCTCCAGTACATGTCAACTCAAAAAGCTCCCAGTGCAAAAACAATAAATGGAGCATTCACATCAATAACCATGTCTTCTAAATGTGGCAATTACCATGTCTTTCCCACAAATGCTCAACCAATGCATTTCTCAAAACATAGTGAGCCTTTTTGTCTTTTATTTTTTTATGTCGGGCAAGAAACTGTTGAAATTGTTCTGTTTCATCTACCACCATCTCAACATTGGGGATGGGAGCTGGAGTACCAGAATTAATAACACTTGCATGTTCACCACCTTCATCCTCAACAATCATGTTATGCATTATGATGCACGCAGACATGATATCATGTAACACACACTTATTCCAAAAACGAGCTGGTCCCTTGACTATAGCAAATCGTGATTGAAGTACTCCGAATGCTCGTTCAACGTCTTTTCGACATGCTTCTTGCATCATTGCAAAGTGTTGTTTCTTCGGATCTTGAGGTTTAGAAATAGTTTGTACGAGAGTTGACCACTTCGGATATATACCATCTGCTAGATAATAGCCAACATTAAACTTTATGCCATGGATAGTATAATGAGCAGGAAGACCTATACCTTGGGTGAGATTCGCAAACAAATTAGATGATTGCAAGACATTAATGTCGTTGTTGGAGCCCGGTAAGCCAAAATATGCATGCCAAATCCATAGGTCGTGAGATGCCACTGCCTCAAGAATGATAGTTGGGGATCCACCACGTCCAGAGTATTGTCCTGCCCAAGCTGTTGGGCAATTTTTCCAAGACCAATGCATACAATCAAGGCTCCCAAGCATCCCTGGGAAGCCCCGTTCTTCACCTTTTTTTAACAAACTTGCAATGTCATTGGAATTAGGTGATCTAAGGTATTTTTTTGCAAATATCTCAACGATTGCCCGACAAAACTTTTTAATACATAGAATGGCAGTAGACTCACCAATTCGTATATATTCATCCGTAGAATCGGCCGCCATTCCATATGCCAACATTCGAAATGCACTTGTTACTTTTTGCAAAGTAGACAATCCAAGTCTACCAAGACCATCCTTCTTCTACACAAAGAAATCATCGTGAGCTTTTACGGCATCAACAATCTGTAAATATAAACTTCTACGCATTCGAAATCTCCTACGAAATAAATTTTCGTCAGAGGTCGGGTTCTCTGAGAAGTAATCATTCCATAATTGAGCATGACCTTCTTCCCTTTTATGATCTCTCACTATATGTCCATAAACTGAACCTTTATGTACTACTTGATCATCTTCTTGAAGATATTGAGCTATGATGATGTTGTTGGAAGCATATAAATGAAGTAATATATTTTCTTCCTCTTCCCATGCTGCCATTTCTTCTTCATAATCAAGGAATGGTGGTAAATAAATATGCTCTGCATCCATTTCTTCATGAATATACTCAGCATCCATTTCTGTTTCAGAAGCTCTACAGTCATTTGTTTTGGTTGTATGAGGGTTTGGTTTTTCTATAAAATAATAGATGGTAAGGAAAATAGATGGAGGGAAAATTAATGGAGGGAAAATTGATGGTTAATTTTGGAGGGAAATATTTATAGATTGTTGAAAATTAGAGAAGAAAATGCAGAATAATTCTAGAATGTTGATGCCGAATAATTCAGAAGTGATTTACAGATTATTGATGCCGAATAATCCAAGTCTACTATAAACCTTCATCACGGCATCAACATTCATATCTCCCCTGCCACTTTCTTCAGCAATGCAGAATAATGAAGGAATAGGATGGAAATATCCCCATGTTTTCACAGCATCAACAATTAGAGAAGAAAATGAAGGATTATGGTTGGAGTTGGAATGAATAGTGATGTATTCTATATTCACTTTTTGAATAAAAAAATTTATTTTCATCCTCTTTGTGAGAAGATTGAATTGGAAATGCTCTAATTAGGAAGAAGAACATGTCGGACCCAAAAAAGTCATTGAATTGAGTTTGTTGTAAGCACTCACCAAAAAAAGATGAAGATAAGGCGGAAAAAACGGTCAGTTGGGTTGGTAACTTTTAGTGAGTGGGTCCCGCATGCAAACTGTTCGTACATGTGTCCGTTTTCGGCGACAGTTTCACCTCTTCCTCATATCACTAGTAACCGCACATTTGTAAAGAGAATTAAAAAAACATACAAAATGAAAAATTATAGAAATATCTCTTCAAATAATTTTTTTTTAAAGTTTTTATTTTCTTATTTTTTTTTAATTTTTTAATTTTTTTGGTTTGAACACACTCAAACCGAGGTTGTGGCTCTAATTGATAGGCAGTTCGAAAGACAATTGGAATTGGTAATGACGATGTTCGGTATAATTTTTAAGAAAATTTATCCATAAGTCTTAATTTTTGAAACGTTGAATTATTTAGTTTTAAAAGTTTTCTTATGCTCCATTTAATCTTATTTTTACATCAGTATGATATAAATGATGTAAATGATCTAATGTTTCATTCTATAATTTCAAAATTTATTGAAATCTGATCAACATTAGATATTTTTCATCATATATTTTCAAACATTATTGAAATTTGATGAACATTAGATATTTGAAATCTAATATTTGTAACATGACTCTGATATTATTAACATTGTATCTGATGTTATTAACATTGTAATGGGACCTTTCAGTTTATAAGAAAATTTTTAAGACTAAACAGTACATAAGTTATTAATTTGGGATTTATTGGTGCATCCCCCTAATTTTTATTTATAGTATATATATTTTAAAAAAAAAAATTGTGTTAAATATTTGATACAGAGGTGGAGGTAGGGACGGAGGCACACAGTGGCCAGGGGGTCACGTGCCCCCCCCCCTTGGGTTTTTGAAAATTTTTTTTTTTTTTGGGGGTTTCAAACATAAGGAAAATATTTTAAATAAAAAAATTTATAAAAATATTATATAAAGTGAAATGTCAATGACATTTTTAAAATTATGAGAACAATAATAATTATTTTAATTGAAAGTAAAGAGACTATGATAAGTTATATTATTATTTATGAAAATTTTAATATAATAGTGATGTCTATCATTATTGACATGCAAACATAATTAACATCAATAAAGATATATGAAATTTATTGAATTGTTAGGTACATTTGATATGTAGAGTTTGTCCTCCATATGTTTCTTTCCATTTATAACTAAAATGACCACTATATAAATTATAATCAAGCCATACATCTTCAATTATAAAAATAAAAAAAAAATTTACAACAAGTTATAATTAATATCAAAATGAGTCATAACTAATTATTACTTGATATATATAGTCATAACCAAAATAACAACCCCAAGAAGTTATAACTAAATTATATCTAACACTATAATGTGTCATAACTAAAGACTACAAAGATCATAATTGTGACATATGATTGGTACTTTTTTTTCATGGTGTGCTTTATAGAATTTCTCTACTAAAATATATTATTTTTATCTCAACTTATCTTCTTTTTTAATTTCCTAATCTACCTGTAAATAGTTACTCCCTAATATTTATATAAAATTTAATCTCAAATCCTTCAATTTAAAATTCACATTTATCCAAATGGACTCTTAATATTTAAGTTTAGTAATATCTCATTATTGTTTATTAAAAAAATAAAAAATAATTGTTTGGTTAGAGTTTTTCGAAAACACTTCTAAGAAAATTCTACTTTCTTGTTTTCTGTTTTTTTATTTTTATTTTTACTGAATTTTTTTAATATTTTAAGTAATGTTTTTAATTTTTAGACATATCTAATATAAATATACCTAAAAAGTAAAAAAATTGTGAAAAAAACATTTTAAAAATTCACTAAATACCAAAAATACAAAAAAAAAAAAAAACGAGAATTCTATACATTATTTGTATTTTTATGTATTTATTAATTTTAAAAATATTTTTTCACAAATTTTTTACTTTTTAAATATATCTAAGTAAAGTGCATCTAAAAAAGTAAAAAAAAAAATATTTAAAAATTTAAAAATATTCACTAAAAACAAAAAAAAAAAACACGAAAATAAAAAAACTCAATTTTCAAAAAATTTAATTCAAAAAACTCAAACCAAACACACTGATATTATCATTAATTTGTGCCACCTCTCCATGAATTTCCTAGCTACGCCACTGGGTGGAGGTAGTATAGGGCCATAAGGTCACGTGTTCCTCTCAGTTTTGAATTTTTTTTTTTTTTTTTGTCATTGCCATGTATAAAATGTATTTTTTTTTTTTTTTTTGAACATGTTCGTTGGTTAAGGATTTATTATATTGTTCACAACAAGTAGTTATTTAATACTTTGGGAATACTATATGATATTATTTATATAGCAGTTTAAATCAATAGTGTAGCAAAAAATATTATAGATTAGATATAATGAACTCATTATTTTCAAGTAATTGATATACCACTTAGTGTGATTTGTAATTTTCTATACTTTGAGTATCACGTAGGTAATGTCATATGGTGCTTTAAGACTGTTTAATAATTTTCATTCAAAACACATTATTTATAAGCAATGTTATCTCTTTAATATTTTTCTATCAAATAAAAATCAAATAGATTTTATAATAGTTTGTGTTGTAAATGATGTGTTTTTATTTTTTAAAATTAGAAATTTTGATCCATAATTTTTTGTGCTAAAATTTCAAACTTACATCATCATCCCACACTGAGTTATTTCACACTATTATAGAATTTTGATTTATTCTTATTAATAATGAATATGTAACTTTTTATGTTTAAATTTATCTCATAAAATTATGGTTATCTTAATGTTGCTCATAATTTTTTTTAAAATAAAAAATTATAATTAATAAGTGTCCCTTCTAACTTAATTTCCTGACTCCGCTACTGATTTGATATAGTTTTATTTATATCTTGTAAGTCAAAATTAAATAATTTAAAAAAATATATTTATAGAGACATGAGTCAGTTAATTTTAACTTCTGCCTTTCAATTTACACAAATAATCCCAATATTGTAGTCCACGTAAGCTCCACATGTATTTTGTTGTTCTTTACAATCCGTTTTATTGGCAAAAATAGATGAAATTGGTACATATCATAATATATCTAATTTTATCCGATTCAATAATTAAAACTAGGAAAATTTACCCATAAGTCCTAATTTTTTAAACGTTGAACCATTTAGTCTTAAAAATTTTCTTATGCTCCATTTAGTCTCATTTTTACATCAGCATGATGTAAATGATCTGATGTTTCATTCTATAATTTCAAAATTTATTGAAATCTGATGAACATTAGATGTTTTTCATCCTATATTTTCAAACATTATTGAAATTTGATGAACATTAGATGTTTGAAATCTAATGTTTGTAACATGACTCTGATGTTATTAACATTGTATCTGATGTTATTAACATTGTAATGGGACCTTTCAGTCTATAAAAAAACTTTTAGGACTAAACAGTGCATAAGTTATTAATTTGAGATTTATTGATGCATCCCCCTTAAAACTAATCATCATTTTCTTTTTTTATACCATATCTTATTTTAATTGAACAAACCGTAAGTAGTCTCATATAATTTCATCAATTATTAAGCATCTTATTAATTTTTATCTTAATTTTATGATATTATCAATTTGAAATAGGCACAAAATTTCATCTGCATATCAAACACAACTCCTTTTTTAAATTTAAAAAAAATAAAATTAAATATTTACTAGGTGCTTTGTTTAGAGGGTTACAAAAGTGAAAGTCTCTTTTTCTTTTTTTATATATATTTTTAAATATATTAATTTCCAAGCATGGCTTACACGCCGAAATAGATGCAAAACGGTATGTTTGGCAGCGACGTATTACCTTTTACATTTTTTTCAGGATTTATTACAAATAGACCCTAAAAGTTTGTCAAAAATTTAATATATATATTTTTCAAATGTTTTGAAAATTATAAATACCATTTATTAGATTTTTTCCTACAACTAACCTAATAGAAAAATTAAAATTATCCAAGTTCCCTTTAATACTAAAATGAAATTATTATATTATCCTCATTTTCATTCATTCACCAACGAATCTCTCTCTTTATGTCATCACAATATTCTCCAACCTCCTCAGTGACATGCCAAACACGTGTAGATAATAATAATGGTAATGATGATCAAGAGTAGTGATGGTGGTGCGATGGTTGGGCAACATAGTATTACTAGTTGAAAAAAATAAATAAAGAAATAAAGAAGATAAGATGGAGAAGAAAAAAAAAAAAGTTGAACTTCATAAAGGTTAATAAACAAATGAGGGTAAAAAGGTAAAAACATACTTTATGTTAGCTCAGTTTGACAAACATCATTAATAGGGGAGGTAAGTGCAATTTCAGTAACTTGAGGGGAGGTTCCTATAATTGTTATAAACCTGAAGGGAGGTCAATATCATGTATCCTTATTTATAAATAGTCATATTGGGCCTAAATTATATTGGCCCTATTTTGGTTCAAAATCTGGGCTCCAAGAGCACAATAATTTAGATTGTGTATATAACAATTACGGTTTTTACTTGCCGGTCCTAATAATTGAATCTATTATTTATTAGGTCATAAGTTTTTATCTTATGCACCAGGAAGTCCTATTGTATTTTTTTATCCCGATTTTACCCCTTTTATGATGAATTATGTAGTTTTATTTAATTCTGTCTCTCTTTCTCTCTTTTTCTACCTCTCTCTCTCTCTCTTTCAGGATTTGGGTTTTGAAAAGTATTTCATGCACTATTGTATTGCAAGAGCCATTGATTGAGCTACTATAATGTTGGGCGGAGATGAAGAGGTTACGACGTCAATGGCGATGAGAAAGTTTGTGACGAAGACTCGACAATTGAACGGTTGTTCGTTAGTATTGGTGAACATAAGAGCTAACTTTATGGCCCTTGGATTTGAGAGAGATCAATAAAATCAACATGAACGGAGATGGGTGTATTGACATTGACGAGTTCGGAGCTCTGTACCAGTTAATAATGGACAAACGAGACGGAAAAGAAGACACGAGAAAGGCATTCAAGGTGTTACATCAGGACGTTGATGGGTTCATCTAGGTATTTTCAATGCCGATCAAAGCTCTTATCTTGTTTAAATCAATGATAAATTTATCAGTAAATCTGTTGAATATGTTTGTTTTTGTATAAAACTTGATAAACTAAACAGTGATAAATTCATCATTTTTAATGGTAATTTTCCTTTTGTAATTTTTTTTTACAAACAGTCAGTGATAAATTTATCATTGAATCTGATATCGTCATTACCACCATCTTTCTCCATAAATTTATCATTTGTAATGGTGATGATTAAATTTTTTTTTGTAATTTTTTTTTTGTGTGCAAATAGTCAGTGATAAATTTATCACTGAATGTATCTCTGATTCTTGTGTTGGATTGTAATGGTGATTGCTTGATTTTCCTTCTTTAATTTTTTTTACAAACAAACAGTGATAAATTTATCATTGAATCTGATTTTTGATGCTTTGTCTTGATCTGTGAATGTGAAAAATAATGAGAACTATTTTCTGGTAGAAAAATGACTCGTAGCTCAAATTAAGCGAGGCTCGAATGGCCCGAACTGCCCAAAACGACGTCGTTTTGGGCAGTGTTTTTTTTTTTTTTTTCTTTTTCTTCTTCTTCTTTATTTCTTTCCCCTTTATTTTTGCCCCTTCATTCTTTCGAAACACAGAGACAGAGAGGGAAGAAAAGAGGAGGGAGAGGGAGAGAGAGAGAGAGAGAAGAGAAGAGGAAGAAGAGAAGAGGAAGAGAGAAGAGAAGGAAGATCGGTGACGGCGGTCGGTGATGGCGCGGAAGAGAGGAGGAGAAGAAAAGAAGAGGAAGAGACACCGATCTGAAGATGAGAAAAGAAGAGGAAGAGACACCGATCACCGCCATCACCGGTGACTGCCATCACCGATCTGAAGATGATGATCTGAAGAAGATGATGATGTTGATCTGGAGATGATGAGTATATATATATATTTTTTAAGTTCTGGATCTGAATCTGTTCTGTATATTTATTTATTTTTTACTTGTTCTGGATCTGAAAAAAAATAAATAAAAAAAAGTTGTTGATGATGAATAATCTGAAAAAAAGTTGTTCTGTTCTGTATATTTTTTTTTTTAGTTCTGAATCTGAAAAATATATTTTTAGCTGTTTTGGATGTGAAAAAAATAAAAAAATAAAATTGTTGATGATGGTGATGATGTTGATGAAACCAAGCTTGTGAAAGTAATTGCATAAATAAAATTCTGCTGATTGGGTGAATCTGTCTCTGTGTTCGAAAGCTGGGTGAATCTGTCTCTGTGTTCGAAAGCTGCTTGCATAAACCAAGCTGGGTTATCATCATTATTATGATTTATTATTATGCAATTACTTGTACATAAATAAAATTGTTGATGATGATAACGATTGGGGTGAATCTGCTTTGATGTGAATTTGCTTTGAAACCCAGCTTGTGAATCTTCTTCTTCTTTTCTTTTTCTTCTTCTTTAGCTTCAGAAAATGGTGAAAAAAAAAAAAAAAAATGACATCAAAACGACGTTGTTTTGGTGTCGAGCCACTCTCGAGCCACAGTTTCTCGAGCTACGAATCGAAACTGTTTCTGGTAATGACTTCTCGTCTCTCTCCTTCATTCTCCTCATCATTTTTCTTGAGAAGTTAAACGTGTGGGTTATCAGGGATAAAATAAAAAGGTAGACTAAATTATTTTGGAATAAAATTTCATGGGTATTAAGTTCGGTCCAAAAGACCGGCCTATAACTCCCCCTAACAATTACGGTCTAATTTTAAAATTGAACAAAGACTTCTTGATGTTGCTATATTTTCTTAGTGGCCTGCCTCACTGTCAAACTCAAATCTGATAAATTAAAATCATTTATGTGTATTTAGGCCAAGTTTGGGTACTCCCAAATAATCCAAAAAGCCAAAAAGTTACTCAAAAAGTTAAAAAGTTAACACTATTCACCAAAAGTCAACAATTACGGCTGCACAACTCCCAATTCAAATTTTCCTTTAAAAACCAATTTTCACAATTTTTTATTACACATTTTTCCATAAAAAGTCAATAAGTTAACCCAAACATCTATATTTTCAACCTCAACTTTTTTATCCAAAAAGATAAAAAGTACACTTATTTAGTCTTTCCAAACAAGGCCTTAGTTATTGAATTTATAGAAAAAAAATATTTACAAAGAAGAAAAAAAAAAGAAAGAGATTTGTAAAGTAGGTTAAAAGTTAACTTTTTGAATTTTTTTTTTTTGACATTTTTAAAAAATGTATAAAAAGTAAAAAGATGATATGACTCAAAAAAGTCAAAAGTTAATTTTTTGACTTTTAATCCAAAATTAGCTTTTAACTCAATTTGCAAGATAGAAGGGGTACATATTTCTACCTTTTTATGAAGTTCTTATTTAATAGAATTTTTAGACATGCTCTACTATTGCATAGAATGAAGTTTCAGCAAAAACAAAACCGAAAATGAAAAATTAAAAAAACAAAATTATAATGTATAACTTTACCTTGCTTTTGCCAAATTTACAGTTGTTTTGGAAATATGATTAAAAGTTTTTTTTTTTCTGAAAAAATGTGTAATAGTTGTGAGAGATTATGTGGCCTAAAAAAGGGTTAAAAATTGAAAGATGACTTTTAACCATCTTCCCAAAATAAGTTACAAGCTGGAAGATGACTTTTAACCATCTTCCTAAAATAGGCCTTAGTTGTCATTTGGCTAGAGCTTTTTTTAATTAGTTTTTTTGAGTTGAGACTATTTTAGCTTGGGATTAAAAAATTTGTTTAAGTTGGTTTGTTTAGTTTTTTTACTTTTGCAAAAGAAAAAGTAAAAAAATTATGATTTGGATGTAATATTTTGTATTTAGCTTATTTTGTCTTTTATGTTTTTTTTAATCCCAACTTTTTTTGCCAAATGAAGCCTTAACGTAGGGGTTGTTTGTCAATTGCCTTTTGGCTAAAATAACACAAAAAATAAAATAAGGTTGTCAATAAGGTAAATGGTTGTTTTAGAAAGTTGGTTAAAAGTTGATTTTTTGATTTTTTTGAAAAAAACTTATAAAAAATAAAGAGATGATGTGATGCAAAAAAAACCAAAAAGCCAAAAGCTAACTTTTAACCAGCTTGCCAAAATATATCAAAATATTATATTCAAATCATAATCATTTCACTTTTTTGTATCACAAAAGTTAAAAAAATAAACCAAACAAACTTTTAGTCCCAAATTAAAATAATAAAAAAACCAAAATATCTAATTACCAAATGGTCGTTTGGTAACACTTACGTTTTCAGTTTTCTGTTTATATTTACAAAAATTTAAAAAACTCAAATAAAAACTTGTTTGGTAAAATTTTTAATTTATAAATTAGTGGTCTCAGTTTATAAATTTGGCCAAAAAATGAAAATACAAAAAATATGTTTCCTTTTTGAGTTTTGAGTTTTTTTTTTTTTTTTTACCATCCAACACTAACCACCACCCGCCATCATTTTCCACCACCGTCTTCCACCACCACCACCGACCACCCACCCCCTACCACCACCTACCACCACCACTCACCACCCACCTGTCACCACCACCCACCACCCGTCACCATCACCCACTAGCCACCACCGACCTGCCATCCACCCCTCACCACCACCACCACCCACCACCCACCTGCCATCCACCCGCCACCACCCACTACCCGCCACTACCATCCACCGCCCGTTACCACCACCCGCCCACCTACTTGCCATCACCACTCATCACCCACCTGCCACCACCATCCACCACCTGACACCATCAACTACCCACCACTACTAGCCACCTGCCACCCACTCACCCGCCACCACCACCCATTTCCCCCCCCCACCTCCACCCATCCCCCACCTACTTTCCACCACCACCCACCACCACCACCCACCCACCCATTCACCACCACCATTACCAGCCACCTACCCGCTATCCGCCACCCACCTACTACCACCACCACTCACTACCCACTACCCGCCACTGTCACCCACCTACCCACCATCGCCACCCATCACCACCCGCCATCCACCACCCACTTGCCATCACCACCTACCACCCACCACCACCACCACCATCACCCACTCGCTACCGCCCACCACCCGCCACCATCACCCACTCGCTACCACCCACCATCCGCCACCCACCTGCCACTACCACCCACTCGCTACCATCTATCACCCGCTACCGTCACCCACCCACCCATCCATCGTCACCACTTTCTAAACACGTTTGTAGTTTATGTTTTTCTAAAAATAAACAAAAACCAGTTTATAAAATTTTTGTAAATATAAACTCAAAACGTAAACGTTACCAAACACAACCTAACTTTTAACCAGCTTGCCAAAATATACCAAAATATTATATTCAAATCATAATCATTTCACTTTTTTGTATCACAAAAGTTAAAAAAATAAACCAAACAAACTTTTAGTCCCAAATTAAAATAATAAAAAAACCAAAAAATCTAATTACCAAACGGCAACTTAACTAGCTTAGAGCATCCACATCAAGCTCTTCAAATTTTTAGGCTAATTTAACTCAAAATTCACTTTTTCTATTTTAACTAATCACCTTTTTAGTATTTACTGCATCAAACTCTCTATTCTAACGAATGAACAGTACCTCAACAAATCTAAGAAAATGTTAATTTAGAAAAAATTTGCTGAGACTAATAGAGGGAACATTTGATGATTTATTAGATATATTTTAATTTTTTGTTATTTTGGTGATCCTGATATGAATACTCTTATAAGGCTGCATTTCGATAGGCTTACAAGCCCATTTTGCTAAAAAGTCTTAAAAGCTGAATGCTAAAGAAAACTTTAACAATAACCAATCCCATTTTATACTTACATAAGTTGAATCCGATCCTATATTCCTCATGGCCCCGCCCTGGCTCAAATGGTGAATTTGGATCATCGGCATTCGGCCCCAAAAGCACGTCGTTTGGGGGGATTTTTTTTTTTTTTCCCTCCTTTCTTCTTCGTCTGGCTTTCTCTCTCTTCGAACGAAACCAGAGCAGAGGAGGAGGAGGAGAGGAGGAGGGGGAGGACCGATCGTCGCCTCGCCGCCTGCCGTCGAGCAGTCCGATCGTCGCCCGATCCACGGCCGTCGCGTGATCCAATTCGTCAGAAGACCGCCGCCCGCCGTCTCCCCGCCTCCTCCCTCCTCCTCCTCCTCCTCCTCCTCCTCTCCTCCTCTCCTCCTCCTCCTCCTCCTCTCTTCTTCCTCCTCCTCTGGTTACATCGAACAAGGAAGAAGAAAAAAAAAAAAAAAAAAAAAACCCCAAAACGACGACGCTTTTGGAAATTTAAGACGGCCGGAAAAAGGCGAGGATCCTTGCTCCTCAAATGGTAGCCTATCCGATTTCATACTTACATTAGTTGACTCTAATCTCATATTCCTTATGGGAGCTTATTACATTCACGGTAAAATAGAGCATGGATAATTTTTGTTTTATGGAGATTTACATGTGCATGGGAGATAACAGAGCTTCTTCCTTTTCTTTTCTTTTTTTATATTTATTTTTAAGTTTCAATTTATTTTAAAAAATATGGTTCAC
The DNA here is from genome assembly GCA_025200525.1 of Camellia lanceoleosa. Lineage (NCBI taxonomy): Eukaryota > Viridiplantae > Streptophyta > Magnoliopsida > Ericales > Theaceae > Camellia > Camellia lanceoleosa. The sequence goes on along the minus strand of CM045770.1, from coordinate 58,933,012 downwards.
CCAAACAAATCGGGCCAAGCTTCAAAGATCTTGATCCAGGCCCTACTCGAGGGGGTCCTCCCCAAGGATAGCCTGGTCCACGGCTTTGGAAAAAAATATCCGAGGCCTGATAAAAAGCCCAAACTTCATCCGATTCCCTTCAGCTTGTGAAACGGCAAGTTTACAATAAGGCCAAGTTTGTTTAGCGGATTAGGTTGGATGAGATTATTAGTGAGAGGATTATTAGTAAGGGAATTAAGTAAAAGTACGTTTATTTTGATGATAGTGTGAGAGATGATTGATGATGGGATTGTTAAATTATTTTTATATAAAATAAATAAATAAATTATTTTTATATTAAAAAAATTAAAACAAATAGGTGCACTTGGTAAAAAAAAAAAAAATTAAAAAAATAATTTTTTTTAAAAAATATAAAATAGACTCAATTCTTTCACTATTTTCCTAATCCCACATAAAATTCACCCAAGCTAATCTGCCTATAGAGGGATTACTAAGCTCCTTTTACTACTAATCCTATGACATTTTATTATATCCAAATAAAAATTTGGTGGATCTCACGAATTCATCCTCCCAAACCCCCAATCAAATATGGCCTAAAAGTTGGGCAAATTGTGAGGATAGCCTTTTAGAGTTGGTCCATCTATCTATATCTGTTATTTGAATAAAAAAATAAAAAAGTTTCTTGTAATTCATGAATCCAAGTGCACATCAGACCCATTAACATCTTAAGCAAAAGAGTAAAATAGTTTTGTATATAAGTGACATCGTTTTGCAAATTATAGATATTTTCGTCATTTTTTTAAGATGAAAATATTATTTTAACCCAATGTGTTTTTATTTTGTATTGTTTACTCCCTAATATTTAAAAATGAACACATAATCCTAAGATATATTTACACATGTTTCACTTACTATTAATTTGAATGGAAATACATTTTGATTGGCGCCATTAATATTTTAATTCACATTCATTAGCCATATGAATAAAAAAAATGATATCGTCATTTACTCTACATACTAACATGTATATTTTATCATGATTTATATTTGTATCTAGAAAAATGCCTCATACATCCATTGGAGGTCGACCCCCAGTGAGGTGGCACTCCATAATTGGACAAAAAAAAAAAATTATTATTTTTTTTTTTTTGGATTTCAGCCAGTGGGGACACGACACCTCACTGGGGGTATGCAACAGTGTTGTTTGTATCTACATACTTTTACTTTAGTTTCAGTCATCGTAACTTTTTAAAATGAAATTATATTTGTTATAATTTTCTTTGTCTAAATCTTAGAAACGTTGAGTTATTTGCCCAAATTTTAAGCTAGAGCCGAATTGAGTGGGGTTGAAAATTTTAAAAGCCATTCCAAGAAAGGAATATATTTTTTTCTGGGACGAAAATAGTTGTTTGAAATAGTTTGTTATGTTTCACAAACAGTAAACAAATGATACACGACGCCCCCAAGAGCATTTCCAACGGTTCAACAAAAGTTTCATCAGATTTGAGTAAAAAATGTGCGATTTCCTTGATTTGATACTTCGCGCTCCAACAGTTTTCATCAAATTCGTTTCACCAAATTGGCGCCGGGCAACCGGTTGGGTGACCGGCCGGTCAACCGGTGAAGACCAAAATTTTTTTTGTTTTTTTTTGTTTTTTTAACCGGTTTGAACGTTTTGAACTGAACTTTTTGGACTCCTGGGTGGTCGACCGGGTGGTCAACCGGCCGGTCGACCGGGTGGTCGACCACCTAGGCACAAAATTTTTTTTTTTTTTTGGACTGTTTGAACCGTTTAGTGAACTGTCTGAATTTTTTTCTGGGGTGACCGGTTGATCAACCGGTTGGTCACCCGGATGGTCGCCCGGTTCTCTCATCCCAACGGTCAAGAATTTCTTTGTCAAATACTTCGGTTTGGTGAAAGATTTGCTGAATTCTGAATTTGATATCAATCTGATGAAACGGTTGGAGCATGAAAAGGGGCCTTTTTCATCAAAATTTAAATTTGGTGTTGGATTTGGTTAACCGTTGGAGATGGTCTAAATTCCATAAATACTACAAAAAATCACACTTACTAATATTCATCACTTATTTTCAAAAAAAATTTGATAAATTAATTTAAATTTCTCGGATCATAAATAAAATAAATTCTAATATTTTATTTTAACCAAAAGATGTCTAAATACATGAACTTTTAGAATTGATACAGTGAGGATTTCTTTTTCACTGTCATGGATCCCAAGAACGATTGTTCACGTCGACTCAATTTCGCTTAAAAAATTTTTTTTTTTTTTTGAACGGGCTTAAAAAAATGTTTCACCACAAGTTTTTTTTGGGCAGAAGATGAATCTTGCATTACAATTCAACCTTTTTAAAAAAAATATATAAAAACCAAGTTACTATTAAACCTGCATACATTTATATGTACTATAAAAACCATATTATTTAAACTTGACTTATTAAAATCTTATTCAAATTAAAATCAAATACATTTTAAAATTTATTAAATTTTCTGTCAACAAAGTATGACGCAGCGGAATAAAATATTTAAGGTTATACCTTTCTGAAATATTCTGAACTCTGATGGATCTCGTGGGTAAATCAATGCTTCCTCAATCTGGTCAATCAACCCAGCAGTGGGGTGATATTACAATGGTGAATATCACCCACACAAATTATTGATTGTTTATGGGAGAGAGACAGTATATGGGAGAAACTATATGTGAGAAAAACAGAGATGATACGTTGTATATCTCTTAATCACCCATAACCCATATATCAGATATATAATTTAATTATCTCCCTTATCCATATAAGTTACTAGAGATAATATCATATATCTATATCATCTATCCATATTAGAATATGATAGATATATATCCAGAGTAGTTATCCAAATAGGTTTGAATTCAAATTCAAAACCCATTTGGATCAGGTTCAAGATGTTAAATGATCATGCCACATGGGCGCCCATTTCTAACATTTTCAAATCAAGATTATATAACTTTGTACTAGGCTGTCCTCCACTTCTTTAATGAACCTTATAAATTTATTTGTCCTACTTTTTGTTTCATTGAAAATGACTTACTAACTAGTTTGCATGCGAAACTAACAAACTTAACAAGGTCAAACTAATGAATACTTATGAATTAAGCACATTTCATTAGTTTTAAATTGTATAGATAACCTTAGATCTTATGTATTAAACACTGAAATTACCAATTGGGGCAAATTACATATACCTCTCTCGAGGTTTTGCTAGATTACAGATACCCTTGAGGTTTCAGAAATTACAAATACCCCCTGAGGTTTGTATTTTCATAACAAATTGTCTCATGAAGTTTATATTTTTATAACAATTTGCTCCCTAATTTGTCATGCAAATATAACTTTCAGGGAGGTATCTGTAATTTCTCAAATCTCATGAGGATATCTGTAGTTTTGCTAAACCTCGAGGGGGTATATGTAATTTGCCCTAAAAATTGTTTAAGAGCATGGGACAGTTGTGATGTGAGAGATACACTCAACTAATACAGTACCAGCCATGCCATATAATCTTGAGAAAATTAATTGTTGTGCTCTTTTAAATATATTATGTATGACATAATTAAGGAATAAAATTTGTTGATTGAATTAATAATAAATAAATATTAACCTAAAAATACCCACCACAAACAATGGAACGTTTGTATACTATTTTTTAATATATGAATTTAGCATTTTTAATTTAGCAATCGAGAGCAGCACCATAGCACGCTTGATGACAACACTGTATTACCAAATTGCGTAAGCTCCATATGGTTTCAAATTCATTTGTTATTATTTTTAGGTAAATTATACTGATCTCTTCTTTATAGAAGTAGTCTTATAGTTTTAATATAATTATATTAATCTTATTTTTAATAATGTTAAAACGATAAAAATTAATGAAAATAGTATGAAGACTTTAAGGATAAATAAGAAAAGAAAATATATTTCAATATAAAAGAAATGACAATATTATGTCAAAATTGAGACTAACAAATTACTGATGAAAATGAGTAACTGTTATATGTATTAAAATTTCAAAAGAATTTAATATAATTATATCAAAATTGTAATTTTTTTTTAATATATTTTTTAAATCTCGAAAGAGGTCTGACATGGATAGGCTCACAACGGCTACAGCCCACAGTGAACAACCCCAAGCCCACCATTTGGAGCCCATTGCATAACCCGGTTGGTAAAATCCAGGACAGCTGGAGGCCAACTGGGCGTGAAGAGCCAATGACATTTAGACACATGGCAGGTGTAAGGCAGGCCATATCAGCAAACAAAGATCTGCAAAGTTATTGCCACAACACATCACCATTAATGCAGCCCATCACAGTATTTATTACGACAACACTTCCCCGTCGGAACAGTGCCCCCTTACCCTGAACAAGGTAAGCTACAGCACAGGCTTTGGGCGATGTGGGCACGTCAGAAGGGACAATGAAATGATTACCGAAGGATATAAGCAAGCATCGAAGACAAGAGGAAGGTTAAACTTTCTATCTCCAATCTCTCTCTACACACTTTATCTTTTCTCCCTACTTGCTAACTTGCCCGTCGGAGGTTTCGCTGGGGGACTACCCCGTTCCCCATTGAACTTACTTGCAGGTCATCTAGTGGGTTTCGCCACTCGGACGTGGGCTTGAGGAGCTCAGATCGGTCCAGTCCATCCACCGGGAACGAACTGCATTATCAAGGTCAAAATAATTTGCCCTTGTTTTTAATTCTTCCACTTCCTAAGATAGAAACACTAAATTTAATAATCTGCCATTGTCGCTTAACTCAATGATACAACTAGCTGATTGGTTGTAAGTTCCAATTTTATTTTACTAGGAGAAATTTGATTCATTTTGAATACTTCAAGCCCAGTAGATGGAACAAAATTACCTTTCAAAAGAAAACATTCTTTTATCTAATTATTTTGAAAGTCAAATCGTCTATTTTAACTTTTAATTTGTCTATTGCAAATCACTTGTTTATTAAATATTTTTATCTGACCATGTTGTTGAAAAGGAGCTTGAATATTTGAATATAGAAAATCCAACTTAGAAATCTTGTATTATTATATCTTTTGTCCCATACCACTTCTTTGTTATATATAGATGATCTTATCCTAGATAAAAGCATATGATGTTATTTAAAACATAAGTAAAGAAAACAAATTAGGTAAAATAGCAAAAAATATTTCCATACAATCTTGAACAATGCATAGAGAGAACAGATAGATGCATTTGGCAATTGGGGTTGGCTTCCCTCCATGATCGGATTAAAAGGTACTGTTGAGCTTGTGGAGGCCAATTACGAGTCCCATTTTGATAATCTAAACCGTTGAATATGTAGAACTTGTCGAGTATTATATGTTTGTAAAAATTCATGTTGATCGGATACCGATAGCTAAGTGATCAAATCAGTTTTATATAAAAAAAAATGAATGGTGAAAAAAAACGGTTGACAGAAATCTGATCCGATGAAATAGTTATCAATATCCGATCAACGTGATTTTCTATGGACATATAGTACTTGATGAGTTTTATATATTGAACGGTTTAGATTATCAAAATGGAATCCATGATAAGCCTCCACAGACTGAACAGTGCCCTCAAATCTGATCACAGAGTGGAGAGAAGTGAAAATTAATATAAAATCTTTTTCTTTTTTTTTTTTAAATGTCTACATAGTAAATCTTAGATATCTACAGTTTTTTGAGCTTTAGCAAGAAAATTCATTTATCACTCCAATGGTAGAGAAAATTATTCATATCTTAGATAATTGCTTTATTATTCCCCCCGATGCCCACGCCTGACACCTCTCATTTTTATTATTTTTTAATTTAATTGTTTTATATGTTAATTTGTGAGATATATTTTAACTAACATCATGCGTTTGATTAATTTGTGTGTTTTGCGTTGAGGTTTGAAATAAATAAATTTTTTTGTTTAAAATTGTTAAAAAATAAGATTATTTTATTCATTAATAATATATATACACTAACCATTTTGTATCTTCAACCCACCTCACCTGTTCAAACTGTTAAAATATTCAACTAACTCATAATTTTGGGAAAGGATAAATTGGCAATGGATTATAAATATAAAAAAAAAGGAGACAATTATAAATAATAATAATAATATTAATCAGCTTGTTTGTTTTTATTTTTCAGAAAATACTTTTCAAAAAATTTTACATTCTTATTTTCCGTGTTTTTTTGTTTTTACTGAATTTTTTTAATATTTTAAACAATTTTTTTACTTTTTAGACACACCTAACATAAATACACCTAAAAAATAAAAAAAATTGTAAAAAAAATCTTTTAAAAATTCACTAAATACCAAAAATATAAAAAAAAAATACAAGAATTCAGTACATTTTTTATATCTTTATGTATTTATTAATTTTTTAAAATATTTTTTCACAATTTTTTTACTTTTTAGATACATCTAACTAAGGTGCATCTAAAAAAGTAAAAAAAAATGTTTAAAATTTTAAAAATATTCACTAAAACCAAAAGAATACGAAAATAAAAAAACTCAGTTTTTAAAAAACTTAATCCAAAAAACTCAAACCAAACACACTAAAAAGTAATCTTAGGATTTAAGCCTTATAACAAAACAAATAATGAGTTTTAATTTTGTAAATTTAAATTCTAATCTTTTGATTTGTTTTCAATATAAATAATTTGTCTATTTCGTTAGAGTTGCAAACGAACTGAGCCTAGTTAAGCTTTGTTGAGATTGAGCTCAGCTCGGCTTGACTCAATTCGATAAGATTTTTTTAAATATTATTTATATTATTTAAATAAAAAATATTATTATTATTATTTAATACATAAATAATATATATTTATTATATAATTTAAATAAAGATAAATGAGCCGAACTTGACGAACAGAACTCATTCGAATTTGAGTTCGGCTCGTTTACTAAACAAGCCTAATAGTCAAGCTCGAACTTAGCTCGTTTACTAAACGAGCCGAGCCGAGCTTGTTTATAAACAATTCGGTTCATTTTTCGTCCTAATTTTCGTTAAGCAAAATCAACAAAAAAAATATTTTAGTCATTAAACTCAATATAACTATATATAAAATATCTAAAATATCATTTTTTTATTGAGTTTAATGTCTAAAATACTTATTTTTCCATTGATTTGTACTTTACGAAAATAAACAAATGATTTAAATCGAAAATAAATTAAAATTATAGAGTTTAAATTTATAAAATAAAAAATTTAGATTTTATTATATTAAAATAATCAAATTCTCAAGTTTTTTTGTTTTTATTTTATAATTTCCTAAAAATATTTAATTCGCCAAAAATGGTTTTACCAGTATTAAGCGCGTAATGATATTGGTTGGTGAACACATGCATATCATTTTACACACAACGCGTGAATCGTGCTGAACAAATGGCCACAATTTACACCATCGAGTCTATTCAACCATATTAGATACTCATATTTTATTTTATGTCTATAAATGTATTTATAATGATATGATAAAGGTGGAAGGTCTCGTATCATTGATTGTGTAATCAATTAAAAATTGGCAAAATTACATTATTGTAGATTGAATTGTGAGAGATTTTTGAGAGTCTCAAACATTTTCTGTTTAGATTTGGTGGGCCTATTTTAGGATGAATTTTGATGATATGAACAGTTTACTTTTTAAATTTTATTAAATAAAATATTCATGTAAAAAATTAGGGTGATCGGATATCAGTAGTTTTATGTTTGAATATTGTCTATTGTTTAAAATAAAAATGTGATTAAAACATATATAGTTACCGAATCTATCTTTAAAAAAAATACATAGTTATTGATATCCGATCATCTTGATTTTTTATATAAATATTCTATTCAATAAATTTTTAAAAGTGAACGGTTCGAAACATTAAGATTCATCCTAAAATAAATTTACCAAATCTAAACACTCTCTCAAATTAAATGAACAACTTAAAAAAAACTCAAACCAATTTTAGAGTCAATTCATTTTAATGGCTTTTGAACTTTGAAGGCAATTTTTGGCATAGTTGCCTTGCACCACAAAAACATGGAAAGATCCAGGTAAATTCCTTCTTTTGTCCCAATTAATTTGAAAACAAAAAGCATTTGGAGGTGTTTGTCTTAACTTGCAACAATGCAATATCGTGGTGAGTGCATTTTAAATCTCAACTTTGAGGCAATTTGACGAATAATAAATGAAAATGATGAGTTTAAAAATAATAATGCTATATATATCAATTAGTTAAATCGGAAAGCAACTACTCAATAGTCGTAAATTGTAATAGAATAACTGTTAAATCTTACCAGATGAATAGTACATATTCTAATGGTGTGTTTGGTTGAGAGATTTTAGAAGAAATTTAAAAAACAAATAAAACATATATGTGAAATTAAGTGAAATATAAATATATTTTATTCACATTTTATCTATTTTTTTTTTCTTTTCAAATTTTTTCTCAAATCTCCCAATCAAATACAACGTATAGATTTGGTAGAACATGCCAAGTAGGGTCCTAAATAGTCTTGTTGGATGATTTTTTTTAGTTGTTCGAATTATTAAAGAGATGAGAATTAAATGAAAAAAAAAAAATCTATTTATTTGTCTATATCTATAATATATAAAGTAAAGGATAGTGTTGACATATTTTGATTTTTGAAAATATCTATCTAACTTATTTAAAATATAAAATTATATAAAGAGAATGTTGGGATTTAAAACCAAGACATTGTGCCGTTTTGGGAACTTTAGAAAAAAGTCACTTTTTTTTATTCAAGTTCCAAAAACGTAAGTGGCAAAAATGTAACAAAATTGATTTGAGAAGTTATAAAAACGCAAGTGTGAAATTACAAATTGAGACCTATGACAAAAAAATAAAAAAATAAATTTCTTATGTTGAGTAAGAATAATTTATTCATTTTAATTTGATTTGACACCATAAACAAATATTAAACTAAAAAGTCAAAAGTTAATTTTTTACTAACTTCTCAAATCACTTTCCAAAAAGTTAAAAAATTTGGTAAAAAATCAAAAGTTAACTTTTTACTAACTTCTCAAAACACCCATTATCACTTGAACGCCACATGTATTTTTTTAAAATTAAAATCAAAATTTATATTTTTCAAAGCATAGTAATAATACATTATAAAGAGAAGGCCCAACCTGGTGCTTGTGTCAAGGTTTTTGTTTTTCCAAAGTACCCTTGTAGCAATTAATATTTAATTAATTTATTTGTAAATCCCTCAACTTTTGATTTCAAATTTTGAATTCAATCATAATATAATTTACCATTTTGTTATTTTAAATTAAAATAATTATGTGATATTTTGAAAAGTTAATAAAAAGTTGACTTTTCACTTTTTTAGCCAAAAAAGTTAGCTTTTTGGGTAGTGACTTGAGTAAAAAAGTTAATTTTTTTGACCTGTGTAAGAATACACTAATGACATTTCATAATATCAAAACCATTATTTATAAAATATTGATTTTAATGGTAATATATATATATGTATATTATTTGATTTTATTTGACGAAAATAGATGAATAAATTGAATTAAAAACAAATCAAAAGATTGAGTTTAAATTTACAAAATTTTCCCAACATTTTTTATTAACTATAACCAAATAACACAAAAATTATCTTTTTATATTTTTGTTTATTAAAATTTGTTTTTTTCTTTAGTTTGACTAAAATAATTATGTTGGGAATGATAGTTTACTTTTTTTTTTTATAGTTAATTTGATGATTGTAAGAAAAATATAAAATGATTATAATTTGAATGTGACATTTTGTCTTATTAATTATTTTAATATATTTTTATCTTTATTAACTATTTTAACCAAAAAAACCTCTCAACACACGACCCCCCCCTCCCGATTTCTTTTCTTTTTCCTTATTAGAGGATATTTGGGAAAAATGTTGGACTAAAACAATCTATTAAAAAATAATAATAATTTAAAATAGATAAAATATCACATATAATTCATAATAATTTCACTTTTAAAATTGTTAGAGACCGTAAAAATTTTACCAAATATCTCACATGGGTGTGGGACCCATGATCGGTGTGGAACCCATGTGTCATGGGTCCTACATCCATATGAGACATTTGATAAAAATTTTGATAGAACTTTTGAAATCTCTAACATTATTCTAATTTTTTTCCCCCTAAAATAACACGTTCTCAAGTGATCAAAAAAAATCAAGGGTAAATTACAAATACATTCCCTGTAATTTGATTAAAATACAAATTGTGCTTGTGATTTTGAAAATTATATTCCACCTTCTAAGATTTTTAATTTCATAACAAATTGCTCATTTTATTAATAAATAATCAAATTAATTAATAGTTTTTAATGATGTTAAAAATATATTTCAATTAATAATTTAGGTAATTTTATTATTGTATAGGAGAGCAATTATGAATTTCATTTGTTTAGTTAATTCTGTTAAATAAAAATTCTAATAAGGGGGTATTTGTAATTTTTTAAACCATATGGAGTAATCTATGTTTTAAACATACCTCAAGAAGTGTATTTGTAATTTAGTCAAAAAAATTAAATAGCCAACTAAAAATAATTAGAGTAAATTACAAACACACCCCCTGAGATTTGCTCAAAATACAAATTACTTTCTGTGGTTCTAAAAATTGCATCATGCCCTCTGAAAATTTTACTTTCATAACAAATAACTCATTTTATCAATAAAATATCAAATTAATTAATAATTTTTAATGATGTTAAAATTTTATTTCAACTAATAATTCAAGTAATTTTATTGTTATATAGAACAATAGTTAAGAATTTTATTTTTTCAATTAATTCTGATAAATAAAAAATTTTGACAAAAAAATATTTATAATTTTTTAAATCACAAAAAATAATTTATATTTTAAATAAACCTTTACCTAAATAATTAACGTTCCAAATAAGGCCTCCATTCCCAAACGAACCGTAAGTAATTTGTATAAAAACGCCCCAACCTCTTCTGTCCATCTCCATCTCCAAGATAGAAACAAACTTCACTCACACCTTCTTCCCTCTGCATCTCCTCCCATTCTCACTCTACGGTACCTTTGATTCTCTCTCTCAAACCTCTCCCCTCAGAAGCTAAGAATATTTACACGCACACACACACACACACACACACACACACACACACACAACTGTGTCTTTCTTGCAATTAGGGCTAGGGTTTTTCTGATACAGTTCTTGATCAATCAAATTTCAATCTTCTTTGCCATATTAGAGTTGTTACGAATTTGTAATTTCCAGTCTCGTTCTCTGAGACCATGAAGGTTCATCCAGTGCCGAGGAAGCGTAACATCACGCTTCGATACGCCGGCCTCCAGAAGAAGCTCAGGCGACTCCCCCACATCTTCGCCAAAGTCCTCGAACTTCCTTTCCACTCAGACGCCGACGTTTTCGTCCAAGAGACCTCCGATTTCTTCCAATTCGTCGTCAACACCGACCAAATCGCCGATGAAATCAGGGCCCACACGATCGAGATCTACCCCGGGGTTACCAAGATCGTGATTCGGGGGACCAACGCCAATGTTCTTGACTTTTCTGTCGACGAATTGGAGCTTGACATGTGGCGGTTTCGTCTTCCGGCTTCGACGCTGCCGGAGCAGGCTACCGCGGCCTATAGTGGCGGAGAGCTCGTCGTGACGGTCCCCAAAAATGCGAATTTTGATGATGATGAGGAGGAAGAAGAAGGAGGAGGAGTTTGGGGTGGAGGGAACGGCGGTATCGGAGCGGGACGGCTTGTTTTTGTACAGTAATTCGATAATAAAAAAAAAAAAAACCTCTCTTGCTTTCAATTTCCTGTTTGTTTGAAAGTTCAATTGTCGTTTTCAAGTTTATGATCGAATGTGTTCTAAACGCTTTAATGGTTCAATCAAGAGTTGCTTTTTTCTAGATATTGTAATTGAATCTCTCATTCTTTTTCGATGGTTGGATTTAGTTCTGAAATTTCTTGTGTTTGTTTGTGTCTTTATACATGTTTATGTGTATATGTAATGACATAGGCAGAGGAAGAAGAAAAACAAATGAAGATCAGAGTGTTGAATTTGTTGCACATATACCATATGTTTTTTACCCTACTGGAATTGCCTGCCTTATCACTTTGAAGTATATTTTTCTTGGATATGATTTTATTGTGGAAGGCGCGCAGACGATACGGATAACAACAATGGCTGTTATGAGAGCAGAGCATATTAACATATTTGTGTTTTTGATTGAATACAAACTAGGTCACTTGCTTTATAGGTTTCTGGATATGTGCCGCCTCTGTTAACGGTTGATTATTGATATACTATTATTATTTATTTTCTCTTTGTTTTTCACATGTGACGATGCCCCAAATTTATGTTATGGCTTTTTACCGTAACATATATCATTTTCTTTATTTTTTTTCTTTTTGATGGTCTATTAATTTAAGTGAATGTCTTCGACTGCTTAGCGGTTCCACAAGCTTTCATCTGCAACTGCTGTGCAGTAACCAGTATTTTGCTTTAAAATTGTGCTCAATATAGGTTATTGAACCTATAGGTTATTGAACCTATTGATATCTTTCAGGTCTTATTATATTTTGCTTTCTTATATGATGTTTCATTTTAGAGTAGATTTTTTAGAGATTTGCTTAAGTTTTTGTGAAACTTGATGAAGATAAGGGAAGGATTGTGCAACGAAAGAGAGAACAGGATTTGAGAAACAAACTGCAATGCACAAAACACCACTGTGTTCTCCGTCACTATTAGATGGGTATTGACCACTAGTACATTTATGTATTGAAGATGAGGGTTTCTCCTCTGTTTGAGTACCCACTTATTGGAGAAGCGTATTTCTTCCTGTTTGCACAAAGTGGGTGATTATTCAGTATTTTCGGAATATGGACACGTTGTACTCTATAAGGTTTTGATTGGTAGAGAGATGGGGTAGGGATTCACGATTTATGTTAGGGATGGGAGAACAGTATGGGATTAAGTAATTAGTGATTGGTTTGGAGTATAGTCACGTGATGTTCTAGAATTATTGAATAATTTTGCTTGCACAAAATGACTCGAGCAAGCCTGTGGATCGATGATTGGATGTATATGCGAAAGAGAACTAAAAGGCTTATCATTTGTAATCTGTACCCATTTACAATTTGTTAAAGTCTTGCTTATTTACCAGGTGTCTAGTGATATTGTCTGGCCTAATGTTCCAAGCCAGTTTGTCAATGACATTTGAAGTGAATTAACCTGGTTCCATTATTCATGGAGGTGATTGAAATTTCTCATTGATGGTTCAATGAAAATATTAGAGCTAGCTAGAATAGGATAACCTTTTCCATTCTACTTTACCTGTTCCTACATTATCTTTGGAAGCACCATCGATCTTTTACAAGCCGTTTCTTACTCCAATACTTAAAATTAACTACTTCTTGTGTCGTGGTCTACCAAACTTCCTTTAAGCCTTCAATCAGTGGCACATCTCATCTCCTTGCAGCTTAATGGATTGTCTAGCTAGGAATTGTCTGAATGCAATCTTGCCCTTACTCGCGACAATTGTGTGACTCAAAGCCCATATTGCTTGTGTCATAGGGATGTTGAGGTTTTTTCTATTTATAGGCACCAAGATCGAAAAGTTAAACTAATCTTTCTTCACTCGAACTTCATTTTATTTTTTATTTTTTATTTTTATATCTCATTCACATTAACTTCATTGTAAATAGAATTTGCATGGATTAGGATACAAAGTATAGCTGAAATATTGTCCTTTCTTTTATAATCATTTTTGTGGAATGGTTGGTTGGCTGCTTGTGAGTTTGTTGGGTCAATCTCAAGAAAACGTTATACTATTAATATTGGAAATGTATATTTCAAATACTATTTGGTCTTGAATTTCTCCATTATTCATTTCTCAAATTGTTTGTCATTGCTTTAATATTCATTTTCTTTGTTTAGGAAGGATTGAGATGGATCAAAACAAATATAGGTACAATCTGCTTTTGTTTTCTTTATTCTCAGTTATTATCTTTTTCAAAACTGGATGATGCCATGAAAGAGGTGGGCACACTGGTGGTGACTTATCCCGGTTAACACGACAATCAAATTTGGGAAGAGGCCTTTTGCAGAGTTAGGAAAGAGCTAGGAAAGTGTCCCCCATTTTTTATTTTTTATTTTTATATTAAAGCCCCTATTAAAGTTGGACTGCTCTCTTCAACCTTTCTTTCAAGTTGGGTAAACCACATATATTCTTCTCAAAACTTGTTAGATTTAGGTCTTGTTTGGAAACATACTTTTTTAATAACTTTTAATTTTTTTGATTAAAATATAATGTTAAAAAAATTAATATGTTTGGAATGATTTTTTGACTTTTTACGAAAAGATGTGTAAAAAGTAGAGAGAAAAGGGAATCTTTGACTTTTTGGTATAAGTTGTTGACTTTTTGATTGTTTTAGTAACTTTTTAATTTTTTAACTAAAAAAGTCACTTGCCAAACAAGACCTTAATTTTTGTTTTTCTATTTCACACTGAAAAAAGTGTTTCATGCAACTTATTTTTTAGTTTAATTGTTGAAATCCGATTTTAATATCATTATCTTTTCTTAGTTATTCTTATTTTTTATGGATCTGGGATAAATTTTGTGGAAGTGTGATATACTATTTCAATCTCACTATATATATGTGTTCTAAAATGTAAATAAAGTATTGAACAATTATTTTTGTATTTGTCCTAATAATTATATTCCAATGTTATGCAAAATTATTACAAATCTCCCTTGATAATAGTATTCAATGACCTGAAGTACTAAAAATATCTAATATATGTCAAAATTGGTTAATAAAAGGGCCTCTAAAAAATGTTAGCCATTGTACTAGTTTATAAAAATAAAAAGCCCAAAAGAAAAGGGTCCCGACAATAGTTGAATGATAATTAAAACTAGTGGATGATTGATTTGATTTAATGAATCATTTGAAACTACTGATTGATTATTTTTTACTAAACAAAATCAAAATACTTAATATGTAACAAATTATTTAGGGTTGTTTTGAAAAGTAAGTTATTTTTCTTGTATTTATTTGTTTATTATGAAAAAATATGTAAAACATAAAGAGATAATATAACTTAAATAAGTTAAAAAGTAAATAAGCTGATTTATAAACTATCTCTCAAAAGAAACCTTAAAACTAATAGATGATAATGGATATTATCGATAATTAATTTTTAAATAAATGTGATTCAATCAAAGAGATAGAATGTATAATATTATTGAGCAATGCTATATTTCTTGAATTTTGACTTGTTTAAATTGTTTGAATTTGTGTATACTGATCATCCAAGAAATAAGAGTAACGACAATCACAATTGCCAAGAGTTATATCAACCGCCAACTTATAAAATTTAAAGAAGTTCAATATTATAACACTACTTATAAAAATAAATAAATCTTATTCGCAACAACGCAAAGCCAAGTGATGAAGAACGGGAAGAACACATCATATATCACACACACAAGTGATTATTGAGTAGCCGAGATACACAGTATTCTATAATACTTTAATTAATTAAAAAAATAAAAATTATAATTTTGTGTTAACATAATGAATAATAATATTAGCGACGGAATATAGATACGTGTAGAATTTTTCCACCCGGACTCGTCACATATTGGTGCCCTCGGAATATGAAAAAAGAGAAGAACAGAAATGACAGATCCCAGAAAAGCTACTAAACTTCCATCTGTAACTGTAACACATCTAATCCAAGTGTCTCCTTCTCCATCCCACACCTGTAACTCCATAACACCTCACTGTCAGAGTTAGCACCACCGTCTGATATCCCCACTAGTGAAACACACACTTTCATCTCCATATAAATATAAATATAAATAATAATGTTGAAAATGATAAACTGTGTTTGGTTGTATTTTAGAAATGTGATTTTATATTTATACTTGAGCATGACGTCCACAACTCTGTAGAGAACTCTAAGACAGACGCATGTTTTAGAGATTTTTTTTTTTTGCAAATTTTGGCGAACAGGACGTCCTGCTGGTTGACTAGAATAGTGATTTTTTTTTTTTTTTACAATTTTTTTTTTGCAACTGATATATAATCGAAAAAAATATTTTCTGAAATTTTAAATTTTTTTTATGTACTTTAAAATAATTTTGAGTTGTATGAGTTATAAATTTTTGTATCAAATATCACACGTCACATCAATAATTCTCCACTCAAATCAAAACTATTTTCAAAACTCTTTACCAAACAAATTTTTTATACTCAAATCATAATTCCAAACCCCATAAACTCAAAATACAAATCATAATTACAAAACACAACCAAACGCAACCATAAAATTTTTATTAAAATTTCAATTAAATATTTTATATAAATATGAAATTCACACTATATAAATTTTATATGAATCTAACATTTATATAAAATATTTAATAAAAGATTTATATAATTTTTTTTTAAATCTCTAACCATACTCAAGTATAAAACAGTTCTTAAAACAAACCACTTTGTAATTTACCCTATTCTCTTTCCACTACAAGAATTCACACTTTTAGCAACAAAAATTTTGGTCGCTAAAAGTCAATTTTTGGTCGGCAAAAGTTATTCGCGACTAATTTTTTTGGTCGCTAGTTTGGTCGCCAATTGAGGGTCGGCAAAAGTAATTCGCGACCAGAATTTTCGTTGGTCGGCAAAAGTTGGATTTGCCGACTAAATTTTTGGTCGCTAAATATTTAATTACCGCGACTAATTCATTTTGTCGCGAAAACACTTTGGTCGAGAAAAATTGCCTTTTGCCGACCAAATTTCTTAGTCGCCAATTGACACATTTCGCGACCAAAAAATTTGGTCGCCAATTGTGACATTCTGCGACCAAAATTAGTTTGGTCGCCAATTGTTACTTTTCGCGACCAAAACTGTTGGTCGGCAAAAGTAAGTTTCCACGACCAACAAAATTTTTTGTCGGCAATAGATGTATTTTTTGCGACCAAAACTCTTGGTCGGCAATTGTCATTTTTTGTGAAAAAAAATAATTTATTTGTCGCGACTAATAAATTGGTCGCCAAAGCAGGAAAACAATACACCTGTGATTCATAATAATTCATTCAATCCATAATAAACCTATAATTTTAAAGCATCATTCAAATTAACTGAATCATTAACATTCGACACAATACATAATTCATTAACATTCGACACAATACAACTATTCTAAGTTTTCATTTCATATTCGACACAATACATTAAGTTGCCTTGATAGCCAATCAAAAAGATCCACTAAGTTTTAATTCATTAACTATTCGACACAATACATAATTTATATTCTAAGTTTTAATCCACTAAGTTGCCTTGATAGCCAATCAAAAAGATCCTTGCGCCCTTCCGTGCCAAGCTTCGCATCCATCAAAGCAGTAGTGATGTAAGGCACCTAATAAAGAAACAAAATTGAAAAATTTATCAAAGAAGCATGATAGTGGCAGCGTGGGAATTCTCAAGGCAAAAGAACTAGTACGAAACTAGCCATTTTATGGCAAAATTTGCACATTTCTTTTGATATTGATCATCTGGAAAAAATCCAGGCTTTGGGCCCTGCAAAAAAAAATTCAATCATGAGCTCATTCCACCAAACATCTAATACAAGAAAATATACTAAGAGGTGAGAGCGCTTTCAATAATTCATGTACCAAAACAAATAATGGGAACCTATGTAGAGAAGGGGAGGAGTTCAGAGAAAATTTTCCCAAACCATCACATAGAGAAAGAGTATGGTTTTGAAAATATTTGTCAACTTAAACATGATTATGCGGGCATCATGTACGTTATTCTGTAGCACTATGCAAGTTACTATTTAACCAATTAGTCCATGTTGTACAATACGTAATTGAACCACTATTCTACAAAATTACTATTGTGTATAGTGATTTATTTTTAATTGAAAAATGACACATCAATTACTTTCTTGAGAACACATGAACAATTCATTGACTAATATACGTTGCAGCTACACAATGATCAACATCAACAATAGAATAGTCTATATTCCTGTGTTGATGTATGAAGACAATGAAAGTCGGTGACAATAAAGGAAAATAGAAGTGAATGGCAAAGAACAGTTAAAGCAACAAAAAAATCAATTATAGAATCAGACACAATGTATGATCAAGATTGTTTAGAAGGTCTTAACAACAAATTTTATAAAATGTAGCCCATTCTTTTGTATTTTATGTTACATTCTATGTTTAGTGTGTGTAGCACAACTAAATTGCAATTGCATAACTAAATTACAAAGTCTGTGTGTAGCACAACTAAATTGCTATTGCATAACTAAATTATGTGCCAAAATTTTCAAGAAATTATGTTTTATTCTAGGGTGAGGACTTAGTTATAGGTTACAAAATTTGGACAATCCAACTAACTGCCCTCCATTCATGTCCCTTGTGACAGAGAATGAATCTATTTGGTGCAGCTTTTTATTGGCTGAAAGCTGATAATTAAAAATAGAAGTTAAAAGAACCTTTGTTTGCTTAAAAAAAAGCTATAAGCAGCTCCATAAAGCTGCATGAACCAGCCCCAATGGAACCACCAACTTGTGAAATCATCGTTGTTTTTCCATAAAGCTGCACTAATCGTTGTTGTCATTGTTCATTGATGTCACTGCAACCTTCTCTGCAACAAGGTAAACCAAGTAGTTAGAACCCAACACCAAATTTCCCCACTATGCTCAAATCAGCCCCCTACCTCCATGAATCCCTAGCTCACTGACCTCATAATTGCCAAAAAGATTACCCACCCAAAAAAAATTGTCCCCAAATTGTTCTCAAAATCTGATGAAACAATCATTCCAAACATATTGGTAATTCTTTGTTTGAACATTGAGCATGCTCTAGTGATCGTGAATGATTGCCTCAATCACCATTTTGATGATCACTGCTGTCAAATGGCATAGATTAGAAAACATAGGAATATAGTACAAACTATTAAAATATCTTCATCAACCTCTTTTCTAGTTTGTAATATTAGGTGCACTTTCTTTGAACAATCGATGGCCCAAACTCGTCATAATCTTTCTTCGTAATCCACTTCTGCACTTAGAATATAGAAAATCTCTCAAATAAGAAATTCTTAAATATATATACATATCTTATTAAGTTACCAATTCAACATTGTGCCTTATCAAATCCTCGACATTCACAGACTCAACATTGATGAATCTATATTTAATTAAAGTACATAGCAAGAACTAACTATTTCAATTATAAATTATTCTGAGTTAAATATGTAGTTAGGAATGCATAGTAAATACAAAGAAATACTGGGTACTAAAAGGGATTCAAACAGTTAGTTCAAATTTAATGAACCTTACCTCTTTTGCAAGAGTTGATTATTGGATTCTAACTATCATGGTCCGTAAAACTTATGCATTTATCTTTTCCTTTCTTTCATTTATAAATTACTTTTAAAACTTATGATCAAGTAATAT
This sequence comes from Camellia lanceoleosa, assembly GCA_025200525.1. Taxonomy (NCBI): domain Eukaryota; kingdom Viridiplantae; phylum Streptophyta; class Magnoliopsida; order Ericales; family Theaceae; genus Camellia; species Camellia lanceoleosa. The sequence goes on along the minus strand of CM045770.1, from coordinate 58,913,502 downwards.
ATTACAGTAAAATATTTTGTGATAAAAAACTGGTTCAAATTTATATATATATATATATATAACTGTATACACAAAGAAGAGAGAGAGAGAGAGAGAGAGAGAGAGAGAGAGAGATCTAATAAAAACTTACAGATTTGAGAAGCCAAATCTCAAACAGGTTTCATGTAGATTACATTTTTAAGTTTATAACTGTTTGTTCTTTTAAACGGCATACAGGATCTCCTCTAGTCCCAATGTTCCCTTAGTGCAACTATCACCTTCTTGTAGTGCCTTCATTCTATCATCTGCACATTACAACTTTCCCATCTTTCACACTTCTTCCCAAATTCAACTCCCTCCACCATCAACCCACTAGAAAATCTTACTACAGACCTTGCTAAATGGCTAGGATAAAATCTTATTACAGACAGAAGAACTGTAATAAATAGGAGGAAAAAATAACTTGCCAATGCCTAATAAAAGTAAAAAATCATCAGGGAGTTTGTGAGAGAGGACAGATTCTGAAGGCATCATCATGGAAGTGCAAACCTATTAGCCAATCAAATCCCAATCCAGTGACTTGTGGGTGCACATGTTTGTCAAGAATAAGGACAAAACAGATCCATATGAGCAAATAACGTCTACAGCAAGAATGAAAGAATGTAATGACTAAATAAAGGAATATACAAGGGGAACAACATTAAAGGATTTCGAAGATTCAGACACTATGACATAAAACCCATAGATGGCAAAAAGGCAGGAAGACAAAGTCTCCCTGATAGTAGAGTTTGAACTCTCATAAATAGAACATACCAGTCTTCTGTCAATTCTGCCGTCGTTTCTTTTACAAAAGAATACTTATATCGAAAAACTTTGAAGTGATTATTGTGTATAAAATTGTAATAACACAGAGATTTGAGGAATCATGCGCAATAAATCCAAAAATTAATCATTATAAACATGAAGGTGATTTCCCCCAAGCCTAATTAAATGTTTATATTTCAGCCTTCTTTATCCTTACACTCCAAATGGGTCAGCGCCATCGTCATTTGTGTAAACCAATGGACACATATTTAAGGGACTAATCCCAAGCATGATACAGTTCATAAGCATAAAAAACCTAGAATGAAATTGATAATTTTTAGACAATTTCTTACCAGTGTATTTCCCATTCCTTTCATAGTCCTCCAAAAAATGAGACACTACCGTAGTTGGAATAACATATCCAATATTCTCAGCCTCTTCAGATCTGTAAACCTGAAGGAATTGTTTCATAAAAACAGAGTACTCATCAGTAATCCTTGTACAAGCAAGAAAGAAAATATGGCGAACACAGGTCATTAAATTATGATCCAAAAAATGAAACATAACATTGCTAGTTGCAACTACTTCAATAATAGACCTTAGCAAGAATGTTGTAAGATACAACTAACTTGCCCAAGGTACAAATTATTAGGATTACATATATAGCAGATAGTCAAAAAAAGGTGCAAGGAGTCGACACCAAGTAACGATTGTCAACTTTGACAAAGAACTACCTGAAATGCAACACCAATGCACTCTCCCTGGTCATTGAAAGCAGGACCACCACTATTACCTAAATTGAGCAAGTATAAGCAATTTTTATTGCTAAGAAAGAGAATACAACACATAAATATTGCATTATATCATATTTACAAGTTACAACTATATGATCGGAAAAAGTTTCATTCACGAGTGGAAAATTAGTTGTTAGACATCCACTAACCAGGATTTAATGCGGCATCAATTTGAATACCCAGCAACTCAGATGATCCATGAGCATAAGATGTGACCTGACAGTATAGAACTGGTAAGAACCTTGAGAGGTACCGGAGAGCTCCCATGGGGGTTCGAAGCAGAGAGAGAAAGAGAAGACAGACTAGAGAGCTCCCATGGGGGTTCGAAGCAGAGAGAGAAAGAGAAGACAGCGGCGTCAATGTAGAATTTGAGGAAGTTGATGATGATGACGGTGGCTGTGGTGGTGGAAACCCTAGCCTTCGGTGACCCAATCGAAGCACAGTGTTGCGATTCACAATCGGAAACCCTACCTTGCGAGTGGGAGGATTGCGACTTGAAGACACTGAGAGAGAAAGGGGGAGAGGCAGAAATCGAGGCCAGCGTCGGGAGCAAGCGCAAGAGGGAGGGTAGGAAAGAAGAACAGAGAGGGAGAGAGAGACAGAGGGAATGTGAGGAGACGAGTTAAACCAAATTACCCCAATCTGGGTTTGATTGATGCATCAATTTTTTTTTTTTTTTCTGAAATTCACAATTCCCGCCCCACGTTTTAAATTTCCCTCCAAACTTTTTGCGACCAAAAGATGAAATTAGTCGCAAAAACAGGGTCTTTTGCCGACAAAAATTTTTGGTCACCAAATCTCAATCAACAGCGACTAAAATATTAGTCGCTAAAAGTAAACATTTGGCGACTAATTTTTTTTGGTTGTTGAAAATAAGTTTTTCGCGACCAAATTTTTGGTCGCCAAAAAATATGTGACCTTCCGCGACCAAATTTGTAGTTGGTTGGCAAAAGTATACCACTTTTTGCGACCAACTCATTTTTTGGTCGCCAAAATATAACCTTCTGCGACCAATAATATTTGGTCGCCAAAAATAATGATCATTCGCGACTAATTAATATTTGGTCGCCAAATGTCATTTTTTTGCGACCAAAATTTTTTTAATCGGAAAAAGTGGTCGCAAAATGTGTAAATTCTTGTAGTTCATTAAACTTTTGTTTGTGTCAAAATCAAAAGCCCAAAAATGAGTCAAAAACAGGGACGAAGATCAATGCAAGAAGAAGCAATCAAATACGGGGATTTGTTCGATGTGTCCGGGGAGTTAGCTTCGAAACCCATAGCGCCGCAAGATGCGGCGACCATGCAAGCGGCGGAGAACATGGCGCTCGGAAACACACAGAAGGGTGGGGTGGCCGCAGTCATGCAGTCGGCTGCGGCGGTGAACGAGAGGGGCGGTGCTGTTGGTCACTACGATTACACGGACGTCGCTAGAGAAACAGAGCGTGGTGAGGCATCATCATCGAGGCAGATTCTTGTGTCGGTATTTGCTTAATTTTTTAATATAACAGGCACCTTACATATAAAAAAATAATATACAAGTCTATTATTCAGACCTGATTTATTTTTTTAAGTGTTGGTTTCAGAAGTGAGTTGGGTTTTTGATTTTTTTTGAGTTATTTTAGTTTGAGGTTAAAAAGTCTTATTTATGATAAGTGTTTTGACTTTTTATAAGAGAAAGAATGTAATGATTATAAGTTGAATGTGATATTTTGACTTGTTTTTGAAAGTTGGTTTTTAGTCACTTTTTTTGGTTTGTAGCAAAAGTCAAAAGTTGACTTTTTTGATTGTTTTTTCATTTGGGAAGGTGGTTTTTAGCCAAGGGTGAAATTAGAATTTTATCCCTCATGAGTCAAAATATGCTTACATGGGTGAAGTTGTAATATTTTAAACTAAATAGGGGTAGTTTGGTCATTTGATTATGATTTGACATCATAAACAAATATTAATAAAAAAAAGCCAAAAGTCACTTTTTACCAACTTCCTAAATCATTTGTTTAAAAAATCAAAAGTTTGGTTAAAATCTAAAAAGTCACTTTTTACCATCTTTCCAAAATATGCCTTTTTCTTATTAGGTTAAAAATTTTAGTTTGTCCTTTTATGATGACTAAAATAGCTCTAAACCCAACCCAATCCAAGTTGCCAAACGAAGGCTAAATATAGTGATCTTAACCAATCATCTATTTGATACATCACTTGATCTAAAAAATGAATATAACTTTTTAAGCTTGAATAATAATGTTCAAAGAATATCCTTCGATTTAGAAAATAGATATAATTTTTAAATTTGAATAACAATTCTAAAACGAATATCCTTCTCGGATGTCTTCTTAATCTCATTTTTAAAACATTACAACTAATAAATTTAATGAAATACTACATTATGTTGTTTCAGTTAATGTTGCATAACTTTTTGTTTTTTCTCATATAAATAAATATTAAGTGCAAGATTAACATTGTTTAATAAAATATTGCGTAAGATTATATCAATATCTCGTGTTGATTTGGTCATGTAATTTTTCTTTCTCATCTTTCATTAATTTAACAACAGCGCTACAAACTTAGAAAAAATTCATAGATTTATTCGAACTTTAAATTACGTGGTGAGATTCATTCATAATTACAGGTTAATCTGGTTCCTTATTTAATCTCATTTATAATATTTTATCAACAAATTAGCATGTAGATTGGTCATTATCGCTCTTAAATATTTATTCTAAATACCCATATTTATATATGGATTAACTAATTACAGGTTAAACTGTTTGATGACAAACACAGGTAGTGGGACAATACACACAGCCAGGAACAGGGCAAGGGAGATCTCCGGCAGCACCGGCTATCAACCGTGATGCGATAACTATCGGAGAAGCTCTGGAAGCATCCGCTCTGTCGGCAGGCAACAAGCCAGTCGATCAGAGCGATGCTGCCGCTATACAAGCGGCAGAGATGAAAGCCACTGGCTCCAACGAGATAGCCTCAGGTGGCGTAGCCGCCACCGCGCAGTCTGCAGCTACTCGCAACGTCAGGACCATGCTTGACGAGGACAAGACCAAGCTTGCCGATGTTTTGGAGGTAACAATAATATTACGAACTTAGACTGTCCAAAAAATATTTAAAATTATCATCTTATAATTATATAAATTTAATCTCTACCACATAATCACTCACTCGGACAAATCTGGGTGGATAAATTTAGTTCAGACTTATTGTGGAGGTAATTCTTTTGCATTGATAGTCTAATTTTTGGTTTTCTAATGTTAAGACTTGTTCTAGATCGCATATCATAACTAATTAGTTTTGAGTTGGATATTCGAGGAAATGGATATTCAAGAGAGTATTAGATCTAATCTCTTCAGTCCGTGAGTGTTAGATTTGTCTCATATTATTTTTTTTAAGTCATGCAAACTTGATTTGTTTTATCACAAAACTGAAAAATAAAAAAAGATGTGTAATAATTTTTACAATTTTATTGGCGGGTCCAATTTTGAAAAATATATATTTAATTTCTTTATTTTTAAATTTATTTGGCAGATCCATTTTTGGCCAAAAATATATTTAATTTATATATGTTTTCAAAAAAAAAATTTAAAAAAAAAATATGTTCGCATTTAGTACAATAAAAAAAAGAGCCTTGCTGGGTACACCCAGTGGGGGTTGACCCCCAGTGACGTGGGGCTCCCCCACTGGTCAGCTTTTCTTTTTTTTTTTTTTTAGGCCAATCACCCAGTGACACGTGGCATTGGGTGTCACTGGGTGTCACCCGTACTGGGTGTATGAGGCTTTTCTGTGAAAAAAAAAACAAAAAACAAGTTGAATTTGCTGATTTTTTCCCCTTTGTTTTCTAAAGGTGAAACATTTTTGAATAAAAATCTTACCATTGTCGCAATTATTGTCACCACCATCAGCTTACCGCTTGCCACTGCCACCGCCATTGACACCCTATAACTACCAACATTAGCGTTACCTCAACCATTAGCATATTATTTTAGGATTACAATAAAACATTGGAATTATTCTTTTCTTATACATGGACTTCATTGATCAGTGAATTACGTAGTAGCTGTTGCTCTTTTAACAGGATGCAAGTGTGAAGCTGGCATCGGACAAGCCAGTGACGAGGGAAGATGCAGAAGGTATCATCGTTGCAGAGCTCCGCAACGATCCCAGGATGGCTACCCATCATGGCGGTGTGGCTGATTCTGTGGCCGCAGCAGCAAGGCTTAATATGAAATAAACCCATGATGAATCACTTACTAAAAAAGAGTGAAAAAAATGTTGGGATTCGTCCCAGTAAGGCAGTTTTTTTCTACTGTTCTAAGTATGTTTAGAGAAGCTCTAGTGTACTTCAATAATGAAAGTATTGCTGATAATAAAATGTAACTAGTAGTTTCATGCATGTGTGCATATGCTTTTCTTTTATATTACTATTTAGTATTTACTACCGGTTTTTTTTTTTTTTTTCATGGTGGTTCTCTTTGAAATTTCTCTGGAAGAGCAAGTGAAGCAAAATCTCAATGTGGCATGGGTTCTAATATCCTAGCATCCTATCTAATTCCATTGATAAAAATTAAGATTTTTTTCGTAAAATATGAAAAATCTATTCATAATTTTTCATGTCTATTGCGAGTTGAAAAGTTAACCATTAGAAGTAAAAGTTAAAAAGTATCTTTTTGTTTATTTTTTAGCAATTAGTTTATTTAAGTTATTTTTATTTTAGAAGTTCTAAGTAAAAATATATCAAATGCTCTAGTATAGATTCTTTTAAAATTTATAAAATGATCTTTTCTTAATCTTGTACAAGTTTCTCTATAAAACACATAGAACAACCTTGTATAAGAATTCGGCGATATTTAAAATGTTTAATATCAATACATTTATTAATTAAGGTAAAAGTTTTTGTGGGGGCCGAATATAATATATTAAGGAAAACCAAGAAATTTGAAGATATCAGGCCAAAAGCAATTCGGTTTTGTCCAAGTACTCTTGAAGCCAAATATACAAATCGACCATGTAAGGAGCTGAGTAGGAATCAACACACAACCAGAAGGTCGAATAAGCAATCATGTGTGAGATTAAGAGTGGGCCCGAACCTTGGGCCCAGAAGATAATATAACAAGAGGAACGTCAATCAAAGAGAGGTATGCAAGAATAGAAGAAATAACTTGAGATAGAAGAAAACTTGAGAAAATACTAATTTGTCTGTCAGAGTGCTAATTTCGGCACCTTCAACCAGAGTGTTCATCACTTTTTTAGGTAGTAATCAGAGAATCAAGGACGTCTATCTGGATCTTGGAGTATTTCCAAACCACTTCTCCACAATTGGTGCCGTCTGTGGGAATACTCAAGCGCATCCATGGCGGGCGTAACAGATGATCCTCCGGTAGTTGCTGATGACGTTACGTTAAGAGATGACATCACTCCAAGAAACATGCTTGGACCGGAGAATATCACCGCGCGATGGGCCCTAAAATTCGAACTAGTAGCTCAGATCTCACCTTCAACTTCGGTGCAAGAGACTATGTAAACAATCATGGATCAAGTGAAATGAAATGAACGACATCTCGAAGATATGATGACTGAAAATGAGCGGCTGCGCCAGGAATTGGCCCTAGAGTTAATCGAATCCCAACAGGCTACATGCTATGACCGGGGTCGATCCCCAAGAAAAAATAACGATCGACGACGTCGACTTCGGAAACATGATAACGGCAGTGATTCTGACTCACCATTCCAAGAACCCAGAAAGAAGGGACGAGTTGATATATCTAACTCATCCAAAGGAAGTTCGTAGACACGGCACAAGCGAGGAAAAAGAAGTGATGATTCGGATGAAGAAGACATGCATGACCGTTTCGTGTGATGCATCACAAGGGCGGCGCTGCCTAAGAAGTTCAAAGCACCGGCATTCACCTTATATGACGGAAAATCAGATCTCACTAACCATATTCGTCATTATAAATAAGTGATAACGTTACATGCTGATGATGAAGCCCTCATGTGTCGAATGTTTCCAAGTAGCCTAGGACCGTTGGCTGTCAGATGGTACTATAAGCTGGAGCTGACATCAATAAGAAGCTTTCATCAACTCCAAAAATCCTTCAGGGCGAGATTCATTACCAATGAAATTCAGCCAAAACAAACCGATTCTCTTTGGGCCATGCAAATTAAACTAGAAGAGACTCTTCGTGAGTATTCGGCACACTATTGGGAATGTTTCAACTTGGTAGATGATGCTTGCAATGATTCCATAGCCATTACTGCCTTTAAGATGGGGCTAAATCCTAATAGTCCTCTCCGCAGTTCATTGACTAGATGGCTCTCCACAACAGTTTAGGCGTTAATGAAGAAAGTTGAAGAATATTGTAAGGTGGAAAACAACGCCTTGCGGGTTAAGGCCAGATAGAAAGTTAATAAATCGGCTTTGTCTGGTCTAGTTCAGTCGATAAGTGCCGTGCCATCAAGGAGCCCTGAACCTCGGTTTTGGGCTAAATGAGACAAAATGCGTGATTTACGTCGTTCAAGCAATCAGTGTTCGCACCGACCAAACGAATAATATCAAGTGGATTGCAAGCACACAAGACGTTCAGATAATAAGTATACGGAATTGGCAGAGTTGATCGGTAAGATCTTATCCAAAGTCCAACATCATCTATTCTTTAAATGGCCGTCCAAAATGATGGGGCCACCTGATACAAGGAGAAGGGATAAGCGGTGCGAATATCACAAGGACCATGGCCATGATATCGACAGTTGTTATGCATTGAAGGATTACCTGAAAGAGTTGATACAAGACAACCGGCTGGCGCAATAGGTTCTAAAGAATAATCCATCAAACACGATTGCCCTACAGTCGGATTCACCACCACTCGACATAATTCACATGATATACAGCTTACCGTCATCAGCCAAGGTACATATAGTTCAGTCGCAACCTAGCGTGCCCAAACCAATCACACTAGCCAAACGGCCCCATGAAACTGGGAGGATTAGCTTTAAAGACACCGACTTAGCTGGAGTAACTCTCTCCCTTGCCGATCCCCTTGTCGTCGAGCTATGAGTGAACAGATTCACAGTTGAACGCATCCTCATCGATCAAGGAAGCACTTCGAAAATAATGTATTACAATATGTTTGTTAAACTCGGCTTCACTGATTCGGATTTGTTGCTGGCCAACTACCCATTGTTCGGCTTCAACGCCAACCTTGAGTATCCCTTGGGTAAGATCACACTACCAGTATGGGCAGGTACCAGATCGGTAGATGTAGAATTTCTGGTCGTCAAACTCCCGTCACCATACAATCTCATCATAGGGAGAACTTAGCTACATACCAGGCAGGTTGTGCCAAGCACCTACCATTAACTGCTTCATCGAGCAAATTTGGGGTTCCTAGAAATCAACACAAGCATGCTATCTTAGTGTTGCTACAAAGGAACCAAAGGAACTGAAAGTAAACTCGATTAAAGTATCAGATTGAGAGAGCCTCAAAGATATTAGGAAAATCCCCAGCGAAAAGGCCACTGAAGACCTTGATCGGATCGAAATCAATGGGAGTCCTGACAAATTCTTCATGATCGGCACTTCCTTGATCGAAGTTGATAGACGCGAGCTGGTATCCTTCTTACTTGGCAACCTTGATGCGTTTTCATGGACACCGTACGGGATGTCAGGGGTGGATCCTATAGTGTTCTAGCATCGTTTAAACGTTGATCCAAAAGTCAAACCAGTTGTTCAGAAAAGTCGACGGTTGACCGCGGAGCATACATTGGCCGTTGTTGATGAAGTTGACAGATTGCTTGATGCTAGGGCAATTCGTGAAGTCACATATCCTATATGTCTGTCTAGTACCGTGGTTGTAAAGAAGAAAAATGGGTCTTTGCGCATTTGCGTCGATTTCACGGATTTGAATAAAGCCTGCCCAAAGGATTATTTTCTTCTCTCCAGAATCGACCAACTTGTGGACGCAACGGTACATCATCAGCGTATAAACTTCTTGGATGCCTACAAGGGTTATCACCAAATTGCCATGCACCCAAAAGATAAAGAAAAGACCGCATTCCTCACCCCAAGGGGAACTTATTGCTACAAGGTTATGTCCTTCGGACTGAAGAATGCGGGGGCCACTTACTAGAGACTAGTTACCACTATGTTCAAGGAACAACTCGACTTTACCATGGAAGTGTACATCGATGATATGGTGATGAAGTCCAAGAAAAAGCACTCCCATCTAGCCGATTTATCAGTGACCTTCAACATCCTCCGAAAGTACAAGATGAAACTGAATGCCTCGAAATGCGTATTCAGTATTGGATCTGGCAAATTTCTTGGCTACATTGTCAACCATTGCAGAATAAAGGCCAATCCAAGGTAGATCATAGCAATTCTAGAACTCGGCTCCCTTAGATTGGTCAAAGTTCAGAAGTTGATGCGGATGGCTGCCACCCTGTATAGGTTTATCAGCCGTTCTTCAAATCACTGCCAGCAATTTTTTCATACACTTCGGAATGGCAAAAGCGTTTGAATGGACTCCCGAGTGCCAGGCCGTATTGGACAGCTTGAAAACTTATCTCCGATTAGTGCCACTCTTGGTAACTCCATCAGCAGGCGATCTGTCACACCCCAAACTCGCCCCTAAAAGTTTGGACATGACCTAATCAAAAACAGATATAAAACCGACACGTATAACATATGGGGCCTGACCGGAAGCATCTGATAACAAAAATCTATTCCATTGAGCTACCACTATTATGCTAGGATCACAAATATCACATTAAGTAAATAATATACAGAAAACATACACTCGCTTCAGTCATACACAGGCACATACCGAGACCCAGCCCCATACTTGGGCGTATAACAAAAACATTAATAAAAGACAACCAAAGCATGAGCCAAAAACCTAGCAAAACTTTACAAATACACGACTTCAACTAAGTGCCTAGACACTCGGAGGTTGACAAGAGAGAAACAAGCCTTAAGGGTTAGAATTGGCCTCCCGGTTGATTACCTACAGAAACAGACAAAATACAGAGTAAGCGAAACTCAGTGAATAAGAGTACACAAGTAATGTAATGGTTAACTTGAATAATAAAGCATACAACTACAGTGGCATATGATTAACTACATTCTGTAATTATTTTCTAGAAAGGCCATGGGCCCAGTTTTCTTAACAGAGTGGCTTTAAGCCTAGTAATGCACAGAACGACCTCAAGCCTAACATATCTTACATATGATTGGCCATTGGCCCAGATGTAACAGAATGACCATTAGCCTAACATATACAGAACGGCCGTAGGCCTAACAGGTACAGAACGGCCATCGGCCTAGAAATAACAGAACGGCCATCGGCCCAGAAATAATAGAACGGCTTTAAGCCTGGTTCATATATATATGGATTCAAGAGGTGTTTCGCACAAATTCTAGAGGTGGCTCGCATTGCAGCACTTAGTTCCGTATGGCATTTTGTTCCATACCAGAAATCCATAGGTCTTAAAGACCAAACAATTCATAACTAGAACCAAATACATAAACGGAACAAATAAACAGAACAGAATAACCCCGGATACATAGATACCATAATTCCATAATACACATACATTCAATTTGCTTGTCATGAATCAATACTGCTAACTCGCAGATAACAGAATGTTAGCCTTAACGATCAACAGCAAACAATGTACGACCCAATGATGCGTTTAGATTCCCTCATGGTTCATTGTAAATTGACATACTTGTCTTGCAATTAGCAGAACGTTAATAGCAACGATAATCCGATGATAAAGGTACCATTACATTAATAAGTCAGAATAATTCATACCATATCATGAGTCACGTAACAATGTTATTAATACCCAATTTCTTTCTACTAACCAACTTCACAGTGGTAATAGTTTGTATGCAATTCTTATACGGAATCATAGGTAATGTACAAGTTGGTACATTAACGATAATCATTAACCTTAAGCGGAATACATAGTAGGTTTAGAGTCGTACCGATGTACGCCAAAATCTTTCAATGGTCACATCGATTCCCAATCAGCATAAGGTTAACATAACTACTTGTGAAGAGCAGAGCGTTAATAAAACGAATTATTAACGGTAAATAATGTACATTTCTAGTATTATTACTCACAGTGCTGTAACGGAGTGCTTGACCCTCCCGGGTTATGACCTACACATGTGCATAACTTGTACATTAGTTCTTTTTTTTTCTTTGGTTGTTTCCTGCATCATTTTACTTCAAACAATTTACAGGCACTTTAGGGACATCAAACATACATTTCAAAAATACCAGAGGGTTAAGCACGCAAAATAGAGTGAATGAATTTTTGCAACATGGGCCGTACGTGCGGTCAGTGAGCCCAAGACGTCTGGCGATGATCCCCACACGTGGCGATTCTGCCAAGGTCAAAAATTTCAAAGAAGGGTCCAATTCTTTTGTAAGCTTTTACAATGCTCAAAATAGGTTCTTTAAGTGATGAAATATGGTTCAAAAAATCATGTATAAAGATAGTTCAAACACACAACAATCTCAATATGAATTGATTCCTCAATTTCTTGCAATTCATAGATATAAATTAAACACTTTAAGTCCCTACCATATAGTTCCCAAACACATATAAAATCAACCAAATCCCTAAGGAGTTCAAATATGCAAAGGTGAGGATTAGCATGAAATTCTTCTCCACATAGCTTAACTTAACCCCAAATCACTTCAATGATAATACATCTTTTTAATTTAACCAATCCACACCTTAATTCACATGATTATCAAAGAAAACCTCACTCATCTTCAAGAGGGGACTTAATTCAAGTAAAAAACACATACCTTAAGCTTTAGATCCTACAATCCTTCCCAATTTCCCAATCGTTCTTCTTGAAGAACTTAATCTCTTCCTCTCAAACCTTTTTCTCCTCTCATTTCTCTCTTAGGAAATAAGTATCTTGAGTAATGGCTTTTTAAGCCATTAAAAATGGGTCAAATATAAAAAAAACATAGATATATATCTAAAAGTGAATAAAGACAAAACTTAATTAGTTTAATCATTCCAAATCAAATTTTCACAAAAATGTCTATTATGACTTAAAAATTATGCTGATTTCAATTATAAGGTTAATTTCAGATCATTAAGTCTTTAAGGCTTTCAATTCTTGATCCAAACATTTTAATTGTGACAAATATGTTTTCCTATCAAACAGATATGAGTCTATAATCATAAGGTTCACTTAATTCAACTCAATTTCACATGGAACTTCACAATAAGCATTTAAATGTGCAGAATAAGGGGCTGAAAACTTATCAGAAAACATGTATGAGGGTCGGGTTATTACACGATCCGCTCATCTTATACCTAGCAGTATCTAACCTGGTGGTCAACGTCGTGCTACTAAAAGAAGAACTCTGGCAACAGCGACCAATTTATTATGTAAGCAAGGCCATAGTTGATGCTGAAACGCGCTATTTACCACTAGAAAAGCTCATTCTTGCTCTCGTCGTGGCTACAAGAAAATTGATGCATTATTTTCAAGCTCATACCATAGGGGTGTTAACGGACTATCCCCTCCGGTCAGCGTTGCACAGTGCGGAAACATCAGGGCCTGTCTCGAAGTGGGCTTTGGAAGTCGGCCAATATGATATCCAGTTTTTGCCTAAAAAAGCCATCAAAGGTCAAGTGCTTGCCGACTTTGTAGCCAAGTTCACGGGATACCATGCCGACCTCAAGTCTGATCAGGTGCAACCTAAATCCGATTGGCGAATATATGTTGGAGATATTTGGCAGCTGTACTGTGACGGATCATCCAATCAACGTGGCAGCGAGACAGGAGTAGTAATCATGACCCCCGAAGGAGCAATAATCGAGCAGGCAGTCAAACTGGGCTTTGATGTATCAAATAATGAGGTTGAATACGAAGCATTGCCAATCGGCCTTCGTAATGCACTTCACCTTGGTGCACGGTGGTTGCTTGTCTTCTGTGACTTGAAATTAGTCATCAACCAGCTAAAAAGGAAATATGCAGCCAAAAATGACCGCATGGCAGCCTACATGAAAACGGCGAATTTCTTGCTCACGAAATTCTACCACCACGAATTGAATCAGATAACCCAGGATCATAACACATATGCAGATGCCCGTGCTTGTTTAGTCTCCGCCATCAACTCAGAAATCAAATGAACAATCGAAGTAGGGTTCATTCCAAAGTCGAGCATCACCTCTTTTGAACCAGTTCAAGTTAACGTCATTGAACCAGGACCTAGTTGGATGGACCCTATCGTTGCATTCCTTTCATCAGAACAACTCCCGATAGATAAGAAAAAAGCCCATAAGCTACAAAATAAAGCTCTACGATACTACCTAGATCCTCAGGGAAAGCTTTACAAAAAATCTTTCTCTCGACCGTACTTAGAATGCGTTCACCTAGATAAAGTTGAGGAACTCCTGGCCCAAATACATGAGGGTAGTTGTGGCGCCCACTCTTGAGGATGCTCATTGGTTCACCGAGCCGTATCACAGGGGTACTATTGGTTGACCATGCGATCAAATGCCGAGAACTACATAAAAAAGTGCGAACAATGCCAGAAGTTTTTCCCTTTAACTCATCTGTTTGCCGAAGAACTAAATTTCATTACTAGTCCTTGGTCGTTAGCTTAATGGGGACTTGATATCGTTAGACCATTATTACGGGCTCTAGGGAACAAGCGATTCCTGATCGTCGTAACAGATTATTTCACAAAGTGGGTCGAAGCAGAGGCACTAACACATATTCGAGATGTTAATGTTAAACGTTTTGTATGGAAAAGCATAAAAACATGATTCGGCATACCAAGGGCACTTATCTTAGACAACGGTACCCAATTCGATTGTGGCGTTTATCGGAAATTATGCAACACATATGGTATACGGTCCTACTTTTCCTCGCCAGCATACCCACAAAGCAACGGTCAGGAGGAGGCTTCCAATAAAGTGATTCTTGATGGCATCAAGAAACGGCTGGAAAAAGCCAAAGGTAGGTGGGTCGAATAATTGCCCAGTGTGTTGTGGGCTCATCGCACTACTCCAAGACGATCTACTAGGGAAACACCATTCGTTTTATGCTTTGGAACACAGGCAATTATCCTTCTTGAGATCGGCCTACCCACATTGAAATCCAAGGTTTTTGAAATGAGCCATAATGATATGATGTTGTCCCTAGATTTAACTCTGATTGAGGAACGTCGAGATCATGCTCTTGTGTGCATGGCGCGATATGAGCAACAGCTTACCAAGTCGTATAACCAACGAGTGCAGCTACGGCGTTATACACCTTAAGAACTGGTCCTTAAGAAAGTGCTTATTGCAACCAAGAATCCAGCAGACGAGAAATTAGGCCCTAACTAGGACGGCCCTTATCAGATTGACTCAATTGCCGGGACAAGGGCGTACAGGCTTTCGGACACGGTTGGCAGAAGTTTACCACGACCCTGGAATTCCACACACTTGCGTAAATTTTATCATTAAGCCAACCTGTACGGCGCTAGTTTGTTTCCAATTATTGTTAATATGCTAACATGTACTCGTCTACAAATTCCCTAATGCATTCCTTTTTTTTGTCAACCTCTTGTTAATAATGGTAGAATGATGAAAAAGCCTTCGAATTCGGAGCGCCCATCGTGGATATCATGTTTGGGCCGAAAAAGCCTCCAGATTCGGAGCGCCCTTCGTGAATAACACGATTGGCCAACACAAATCCTCCGAATTTGGAATGCCCTTCGTGGATATCACGTTTGGGCCAAATAAGACTTCGAATTCAAAGCGGCCTTCGTGAATGACACGATTGGCCAACACACAGCCTCAAAATTCAAAGCGTCCTTCATGGATATCATATTTGAGCTGAAAAGGCCTTTGGATTCGGAGCGCCCTTCATGAATGACACGATTGGCCAACACACAACTTCCGAATTTAGAGCGCCCTTCGTAAATATCACGTTTTGGCAGAATAAGCCTCTGGATTCGGAGTGCCCTTCGTGGATATCACGTTTAGGCTGAATAAGCCTTCGGATTCGGAGCGCCCTTCGTGAATCACGATTGGCCAACACAAAGCCTCCGAATTCGGAGCATCCCCCGTAGATATTATGTGTGGCCCGAATAAGTCTCCGGATTTGGAGCGCCCTTCGTGGATATCACGTTTGGGCCAAAAAAGCCTCTAGATTCGGAGCCCCTTTCGTGAATCACGATTGGTCAACACAAAGCCTTCAAATTCAGAGCACCCTCCGTGGATATCATGTTTGGGCCAAATAAGTTTCCGAATTCGGAGCGACCTTACTACATGGCCACAAATGGCCAAGTATTTGGCAATACAGCCTCCTAAGGCCTGCAAATACGCAATTATCATACGAATTGATACAAATACTAAACAACGCAGTATAACAAATATTTGTTTATTTCACCAAAACGGTACAAACACATAGTGTTGGACAAATTTAAAAGTACAAATGATGTGTTTCTTAATATCTAAGTCTTCTCCGGCTTGACGTCCCCTTCATCGTCAATTTTTTCAACGTCGTAAGTGTCGAAAGGAAACTTGTAGTTTTGAAAAAGTGGTGGCACCGAATCTATGCCGGCGGCTTGTAAGGCCCAAACCCAACTATGCTTGAAGCTGCGGTTCTCGCATCGACAGACGCCTTCTACCAATTTTTCCTTAGTTTTTTCAATGTCGATTTTTCGGTCGTTGAAAAAGCCTTCTTCATAAGCCCGAGTCCTTATAGCCTCTTTGGAAAACATGTTAGCCGTCTCTCTATCGGTCATAGCATGATCCAGCAAGCGCTGGTTGACTCTGTCCGTAACAACTGGGTTAGCGACACACGCCGATTGCGTGTCAACCGTCTTGGCATTTCTTAGCTCATTCTCGGCTTTTTCCGCACGGCGTTCCAAATCTCGAATGCACCCCTTCTTTTGCTCGAGCTGTCTTTTCGGCTTGCGCTGGTGCATACCGATTTCATACACGCTGTAAAGTCCTTAGATCAACCCATGTATACCCTCCCTGAAAATTTCGTAATCACCACAGCCGATGAACGATTGTTGCACCTCTAGCGAAAATATTTGCCATGTGAACTCCACCGCCACGTTGGGATCACGGACTATTGAGTCCACTTCAGTCATTGGCTTGTTCCCAATAAAGAATGAAAAGCTCAATGGGCGTGGAGGTCTGCTCGGCTCACTCAGCGCAGTGCTATGACCAGCAGTATGACTCTTTGATCCCCCTCGTTGCTGCACCCCATCCCTGGGTGACTTTACTACATCACCTCTTCTGGGAGACCTACTCCGACGTCTGGGCGATCGACGTCTCTCTCTCTCCTCCGCTGTCACGTCCCTCGTTCTTTGAGCTTCGCCTCCGGTAGTGCGATGCATTTCAGTGTCCAGTTCAGCCAAACTTCTTGTTTCTCCTTTACTGTTAAAGAACAGTCTCTGAGACATCTATGGCCCAACTCAAGTTTTTACTCTTCCTCAAATTATCGACTATCGATTGTCGATTATCGTCGTTTGTGCCAGATTTGTTCCACAACGCTTGGAATTTCTTAAATACTAGATACCTTGTTCATTAATTACAAATGCAATATTTCTGATGCGCCCCGCAATTAACCCCGTATCTGTAGTAGGGTTTGAAACATGTCCAAACTGGCACAAGCCATATGTTTTATTTGGCATATTGAACGACATGCCCAAATGGGACAAGGGCAAATACATCACTATATTCGGCATTTGATGTTATAGCCGAATGACAATATATTACCCTATTTGGCCAAATGTTTAGCTTTGAGCCGAATATTTTATTCAGCAGAAGGTTACGACTGGGCAAATGTACGATTGTACTCGACATATGAGATTATTATCGGGCTGTATATTTAATTCGGCATACTATATTATAGCCGAATTATGATACATTGTCTTGCAACGTTCTGGCTATTAGTTAAGTCATCGCCGAATGGAGTTGCATTGACTTTAACTATTAATTAGCACATACACAAGAGGATTATGTTATAACCAAACATTGCATATGTTGGCCATAAGTTTAACGCCGAATCATGATACATTATCTTGCATTATTTTGGCCATTAATTCAAATTATTTATCATCGAATGGCGTTGCACTATCCTACTTAGCTGTTAATTAGCACGCATAGAAAAAAGACAAAAAAAAAACGATTTTCATTAATAAATTGAGTGTAAACAATCATCATTTTACACATGAAAATTGCCCTACAAATGACTTCCAAACAAAATAAGAAAAAATCTACAAAAAAACTACATACAAGAAAATACCAAACAAAAAGCAAAATTACATTAACACTGCTTATTCTTTAGGGTCAGACTCCAACAGCTCAACCTCTAGCTGCTCGTATGGAATTGGCTGCTTTAATACCACATTAGCGGCTGCCAGGGCTTTAAGCCAGCCGTGTTTGAATCCCTGATTTTCAAATTTGGGTACTTCCTCCATATATTTTTCCAAGGCCGCATTCTCGCCGGCATCGAACGCTTTGAAAACCTCAGAGTCGGCAATTTCTTTCGTCTTCTTCGATTCTTCCAAATTGGCCTCTAGCTTTGTAATCGCCTCATTGGCCAACTTAAGTGCTTCGTCACTACCGTTCGCCCTATCCTCGGCGGCTATCCTGAGAAGATTAGAGCGTCTAGCCTTCTTTTCCTCAGCATTGGCCCTCCCTCGCTCTTCCTCCGCATTCCTGGCTTCAAATTCAGCCCTAAGAGACGCCATCGCCAATTCGGCCAACGCGTCTTTAGCCTTACCCTTTTCGGTTTCGATCTTGGCTTTAAGTAAACCGTTTTGCTCAACAGCATCATAGTGACGATGACCGATTTCTACGATTCTTTCCGCCGCCTGAAACAAAACATGCGTAAGTTAATCAGCATAAAAAGAGTTACATAAAACAAAACATGCGTAAGTCAATTACGTACCAATATCACCGACTGAGTAGCTAGTGATATCGACACCACGTCCGGTTCTGCACAGAACGTAACCCTGTTCATCGGCAAGGAAATCGATAAGGCCACACTTATGGCCACAGCGGGATCCTTCAAAATCGACGTATCAACTGAAACCGGTATGTTCTTTATTCTAGGTTGGATGATAAACGGCGTCGTCAAATCCTGTGATTCTTCTATGCGTTGCCGTTTATCGATTGAGTCTTCAAAAAAGTCGGCCTTAATCACGGTGGGACATTTTTCCCTCTCTGTTTGGCCACCACGCCGTCCGATTGTTCAATGACCGACTCGGCCATAACAACTTGCTCCATTTCCTCAACAGAAGCAGGTGGAGAAGATTTAGCCTCAACTGGAGCCGGTGGAGAAGATTCAATCTCAACAGGTGGTGGGGGCTCAGATTTGGCGGCTTCAGCTCTTCTTCGAGTTGCCATCTTTTCGGCATTTTTTTCTTCTGGCCATCTGTGCAAGCGATTCCCCAGCCATGTTTTCAGGATCCGTGCCAAGAAAGTCTCTTAAATGAGTGAAAATATCGTCTTTTAACGATGTGTCAACTCAGCCTAAAATGGATGGGAAGTTGATGCCGACTCCCTCAAAAGCCAAATTAAGAGTCGTGTCAACTTTCTCCAAGTTGGCCTGGTTTGGTTGTTCAGCGACTTGATCGCCGACTTCACCACCTGGCTCCAAATTTGAACCTTCAAAACCAATGTCCCTAAGGCTCTTGTAGTTTGGGAAAATGAGTGCCGTAAGTTGCTGTTCGCCCGCAGAATCAGAATGTGATCCGCAACCGAAAAATTCGCGTATGTTGGTTCATATCACAATAGTATATGGACGGCCCGCCCTTGTTTTTCGAGGTTTGGACGGCCAAAGAATTTTAGCGCGGTTTTGACTTGCTGAAGCACGGTGTTGTCAGCTGAAACAAGTACTTTCTTCAAATTGTTATTTGCACAAGTGAAATGATTAATACATAGAATCTAAGCCGAATAAATGTATAAGAAATGAGTAAAGAATTGGGATTGTACGGCCACCTGGTTCGCCTTTTTGTCTAGGCATAGGATCTAGGCGATCTTTGCCTTTGCTGAATTCCCAGTTGCCTCGAACAACAACCATGATGTTGTCAACACGCTTACCAAAGCTTGCAAGCATAGTCACCAAATGGTGATCAATGTCCTTGGCCCTAAGAAAGTAGCGTCCCTACTGACCAGAAGATTTCGCCAAGGCATAACAATGCCGAATAGTAGGGATACCTAGATTAATCTTAAGTCGGTGATTTAATTCTACTATTCCCATTATGATTCGGTAAAAGTTTACGTTAGGCTATGAAAGGAGCAGACCCTAGTAGCGAAGGACGGCCCTAAAAAATAAGTGAATGGGGAAACGGACTCCGCCCTCAGTGATTGATAGGAGAGGAAAAATGATTGTACTCGCATCAGTCCCCTCCATGTCAACTACGCTATCTGCCATAAATGATAGATGGACGTCATCTGGCGTCGAAAAACGAAAACACGATCCGCAGAAAGAAGAGCTTTCAAATGTTTCGCCATCCGAATCAAAATAGAAAATACGATAAACTAAAAACAAACAAGAAAATGGGAGTTGGAATGAGGAAGAAATGTAAAGAAGAGAAGAACTTACAGGGTAGAAAGAAAAGGACAGTGGGAAGCAGATGGAAGTTGCAAAGGTTGTGAAGTGAAATAGAGATGCTGAGAGGCAACCAAAGAGCCTTACATATTCAAAAAATATTCGAAAGGATAGCGCGGTTTCATATCGCATTAAATGAACAACGCATACGAAGGGGCAAGAAATTGTAATGATTTCTAAACCATGGTCATTCTGACGCTCCGATGTTGGAAAAAGTACAAGTGCCGTATTTTTGACTTTTCATACATAAAACCAAACATGCCGACTAATTGGCGTTAGTCAGATGTTTAGGAGGCAATTGTGGAGGCCGAATATAATATATTAAGGAAGGCCAAGAAATTTGAAGACATCAGGCCAAAGGCAATTCGGCTCTGTCCAAGGGCTCCTGAAGCTGAATATACAAATTGGCCATATAAGGAGCCGAGTAGGAACCAGCACATAACCGAAAGACCGAGTAAGCAATCATGTGCGAGATTAAGAGTGGGCCCAAACCTTGGGCCCAGAAGATAATATAAAAAGAGGAATGTCAACCAAAGAGAGGTATGTGAGAATAGATAAAATAACTTGAGATAAAAGAAAACTTGAGAGAATACTAACTTGTCCGTCGGAGTGCTAATTCCGGCACCCTCGACCGGAGTGTTCATCTCTTTTTCAAGTAGCAATCAGAGGATTAAGAACGTCTATTTGGATCATGGAGTATTTTCAAACCAGTTCTCTACAGTTTTATATGTATCAAAACATTATGTTAATTGGAATGTTTTAATACGATGATGCTTAGACATAGATCAACCTTGTGTAAAAACAAGTTGTTGCAAATTTTTTACTCATTTTTTTAATTAAAAAAAATTATAAAAAAAAAAAATTTATACTTCGTTGACATTGAAACTGTAATGACAAGCATAGCTAATTTTTTTGGGTTTCGTCCATTTTTTTTGGGGGGTCCAATTTTTGGGCTTCCTCCATATGTAATATTGTATCCACTTATTGTGGGGATTGTATTTACACTTAAAAAAATCGTTAAGTATTCATATTTTTTAGTGAATTTTGTTTAATTATTTAAAATTTTACGTTACTCTCATAAAATTTTTCTCAAATTATCCTTTAAAGTAAACTCAAATAATAAATAACAAACAAATTTAAAAAATTAAATTGTTTCAAAAACCTTTGAAACTGATACAGGAAACACGACTTACAACCAATTTTTGTGAAGAATGCTAATGTGGTCCATGAGTTGAAAGATTATCTCAGAAGCTGTAATGCTATATCCATGTGATTGTGAAAATTGAAAAATTTGACATTGTAGTGGGACATGTAAAAAAATACATAAATTAAGAATTGTATTTTAATTTTATTGTGAATACTTATCTCATCTTTGATGGGTTGCTTCAAAAAATTATTTTGATTATTACTTTCATCTATTGTTTGATTTTGTTCAAACTTTTTCTAAGATATAGGTTTCAAAACAATAAAAAACAGTGATGTTGATGATAATGGTGATTTTTGATAGGGTGGATTGTAGTTTTGGAGTGAGAAAGAAGAAAAAGAAAGAGAATAGAAACTAACTTTGATTTCTTGAGAAAGAAGATGCAGGGATTTGAATATGAATAATTGATGCATATAGCATTATTCTTATGGTGTACCATGAGAAAAAAAAATTATTTTAAAATTTAATACGTATTGTCTTTATTAGTAAATTCACATTAGAAATTTATGAATTTATACTGAGATATTTTTCTGGGAATGCCCCACTTATTGTAAATCTGTTTAATGGGCTAAGGTTAATTAGGGTTGGGGCCTCGTCTTCGGCCACAATGCAAATTTTTTTTGCTTCGGTTCAGATCATGGCCCAGACAAGCAGGGCCATCGCATGGCCCAAGAGTTTTTTTTTTTTTCAAAAAAAAAAAAAAAAAAAAGTAAGACCACCAAAAAAAAAGGTTAGTTTAGGCCATAATTTTGTTTAAAAAATCATGTTCTTTCAAGATTTTCATATAAAATATTTAATTAAAATAATGTAATAATATTTTTGAAATAAAAGGTCACCTTTATGGTTGTTTTGATGTGAAATGATAACCTATATTTATCACATAGTATAATTTTCATGTTTTCATGAAAAAAAAAAAAAAAAATTCTTTATGCCTTTGTGGTGATTTTGATTTTAAATATGTTTAAGAAATACAAGGAAGTATTCTTAATGATTTACATGTACATGGAATGAAAAAAAGGGACAGATTTTTTGTGTGATTATTCTCACAAAAAGAAAGAACCAAAAAAACAAAGAGAGGTGATTGCCACAAGTGGGCCGGTTAAGCCCAAGTTCTTTCATGTAAAGAAGGCTACTTTTTTTAGGGAAAATTACACTCACCTCCCTAAAATTTAGATAAAAATAGTTATTCCTATACAATTTTGACATAATTATATTGATATATTTTTAGTAAAGTTGAAGCGATCAAAACTATTGCCAAGGATAGGTAGATACTGAAATAAACAAATATAAATATAAATTTTAGTAAAAAAAGATGATAACAATTTTTTTTTTTTCATTCATACTACTAACAAAAAAGAGTCTAACTTTATGTGAATAAAAATCTCAATGGAAACTAGTGTAATTATGTTAAAAAGTGTGAGATAAATTGTAATTTTTTTTTGAGACTTAGTTGTACAATTTACAGAGGTTTGTATTTTTTTTAACAAAAAAGAAGCTAAAGTTCAAAACATTTACTTAAAATTAGTCTAAAAATAAAGTGCTTCAAATTTAGTTTGATATGGGTTATACTCACAATAAGTTTAGTCTACCCAATTTATTTTATGGCTTACTTTTTGAGTAAATTTTTCAGACTTCGTGGTGTTGCAAGTACATTTATAGCAAGAGCAATACTAGAGACTCCAAGAAATTTTATCAATACAATTTTAACTATTAAATCATATATTGAAATTTATGTATTTTAAAATTTTCATAAATTCAATAATTAAGAATGTATGACAACCTATGTTACACGGACTCTTCAAAATAGATCAAATACCCGTGTCGGACACCCGACACTCGGACAAGGGTATGGGATATGTGTCGGATACTTTTCAACGGATACTTCTTATATTATTGTATATAGGGTAATGTTATAGTGTGCAACTTACACCTTACACCTTTTTGTGTTCACTTACACCTTACACTTACACCTATTTTACCTTGCACTTACACCTTTTGTGTAAGTGGCACATGGTGTGCAACTTATACATTTCATTTATACCTTCCACTTACACTTACATCTTACACTTACACCTTATACTTACACCTTTTGTGTGAGTGGCACATGGTGTGCAACCCACTTACACCTTTTGTGGGTTGCACACCTAAGAAAACTCCTTGTATATAACACAATTATCATATGTGCATATTATTGTTTAATTACTATAAATGTCATTTTGACACTGTAAGTTACATATAGTACCATTTTATCTCACATATTAGATTAAAAATATAAAAATATGATATTTTTTTAGTCTGCCCTTAAATTTAAGATTTAATGAGTCAATTCTCACACAGAGTCCATGTAACATAGATGACAACATAAGGATAGAACAATATGAATACCACATGTTATGTGTGTGTGTGTGTGTGTGGAGAGAGAGAGAGAGAGAGAGAGAGAGAGAGAGAAATGTCACTGTTTAGAGAACTCCTAACATGAGGCTTGGCTGGCTAGTGTGGCACATCCCCAGCAAAGACATCTTCTACAGCTATGTTCTAAGATTTATTGTCTGAAATTATACAAATATGCCATTATGCAAAGACATATATATATTTTAAAGAATTCATCATGTTGAATCCAAAATAAATAAATAAAATTGAATAATAATTACAGTTATATGATGCATTACAATTCGAGCAATGCTATAGACCACTAATTTGTTATCACTAATCCCACCACTAGTAAGGTGGCAATTGCAAAAAAAAAAAACAAATAAACAAACAAGGCACAAACACACTGTGGCAGTGGATGAGATCCACTGCCACATCATTAGAGCCACCACTAATTAGTGGTCTAAAGCATTTCTCTTACAATTCTGTTATGAGTGTGCATTAACATATATAATCATATCAAGTCTCAAATCACTATGAAGTCTGTCTGTGATAACTCATTGCTTTGAATCTTCTATTATAATTTAGTAGATCATATACAAGTTGTGCAACTGCACTTGAAAAAACAAGACTTTCATCAACTAAACTATTCAAAAAAATGTTATTATTCTAGTTGCTATGCTATTATTAATCCCTAGTGACCAAGTAATTTCAAGTCCGTACTATTTTGCTAGTTAAAGTGTTGCGTAGCTTTATTTAAGCATCAATTATTATCTACTGTACCCGTATTTTGGATTCAAAAGTGAGGTTGTGCTAATATACACCAGCATATAGTATGCTGATGGCATTACAAATTCAGGGGGTAAAAATCCAAAAATTATTTAAATTTACTTTTTAGATTTTTCTAAATGAGACAAATCTGAACAGTATAAAAAAAAAATTAAAATTTTTAAAGACAATAAAAATATAACATTTCTAGTTTTTCTCAAACAAAACCAAGGTCACTTCGGTTAGGGTGAAAACTTTCAAGGCCACAAGCCAAAATGATATGATTTGGACATAAAATTAATGAATTGATCAAATGCTCTTACTAAGAATGATCTCAAAATTAAAATCTAATTATTATGTGATGCAATTTCTTCTTTCTCAATCCCTCTCCTATCTACCAAACTCTATTTCGCTCATCTCAACAAAATAAATAAATTATTATTATATTTTTATTTCTATATAAAAGTGTATGTACATAAAATGAAAGCAAGTAAATAGGCCTAGTAGTTAGAAACATCCAATAAGGACAATGATGCAACGATTGTATGGCAGTTGTTGAAGTTGATGATTCATTCACATCACATGCTATGCTTACTTACTTTATGTTCTCTCCAAAGTGCTTTACACTGCTACGTCCCTCTCCATAACTATAGATATTTTGTTCCTTTGATAGCAACCACCTTCATGAATTGGTACCTTATTCTAAATTACACATCACACAAACTCAAATTCATTACTATATGCATTTCATGACATTAATTTGAGTCATATAAAATGAATAAACTTTTATATCAAATTTGTTTGTTAGTTAAGATAACACTTTACATGTCATTCATATATGAGATCCATTATATTAATGCAGTGATGAGAGATCATAAAAAAATAAAAATTTAAAAAAAGAATTTAAATTTAAAAAAAAATAGTGGTCAAAGAATTTTGAAGTACATATAGGGGGTGATTGGTGGGAATTATGGAAGTAACGTATAATTTATTTTAATATGAGTGTTTGTGTTATATTATTTGGTATAGTTTCTGCTTATAACTTATTAGACATAAATAGCTTAAATAAGTTAAAAAAATCTAATTTTTCAGAAGCTGGGGGTGCTTTTAATTTATATTTTATGATTATCAACTTTTAGCTTAAAATAATCTCCTACCAAACACCCTCATAGTCCATTTGGATTATGCAATTTGAAGAGAAAAACAAACTCAAATTCTCCCATTTGAGGTATTGACTTTTTGGCTAAAATAGCCAAAACACCCAATTACATTATTTTTTTTATTTTTCTATATGTTTTTTTGGTAAAAATTATAAAAAAAAAATCAATTAGAATAGCCACTTCCCAATTGCCTAGGAGAAAAAGAAAGAAAAAAAAGAAAGAAGAATTATAATGAAATGGAGATAAATTACAAATAATTAACTATGACGCACCTTTTAAATTCTCCAAAAAATGGGGAAAAGGGCATTAGAGATTAATTTCTATGATAATTTTCTTTTGTACTTTGCTTACTCAGATGATACAACTTTTTTATACATATAGGGTGTATTTGTTTGGACAGATTAGATAAGGGAGAATTGTAATTTATCGGACTATTAGTCTTGGGATACATTGTTTCCGGACTATTTGGTTGGACTGAATTTGTATCTTATGTTTGTTTAGTCATGGGATTAGATGTCTGGATTGGACTATTTTTAGTGAATTCAATGTTTGTTTAGGATATTATGGAGAAGGATAAATGCTCAAATGACTAATTTATCATTTTTAAATATTTACTAAGTAATAGAAATATTAAACATAGTTTTAATATTTTAATTATTTTTAGCTAGATTAAATAAAATTTATTTTATTTTATTTTTTGCACAATTAAATAAATTTATTTTTAAAAAATTAAAAAAATTAAATATCAACAAAAACATATGTTATTTTTTAATTAAAATTTTAAATAATAATAACAATTAAATAATGAAATAAAATAAAACATCTATTAAAATTTAAATAATGAAATTAAATAAAATATAAACAAAATTTTAAAATAAAACATCAATAAAATATCTATAAAAAATTATTTAAAAAAATTAAATAAATAAAACAAAAATAAAAATTAAATAAAATTATTTTATTTTTAAATTGAGACATTTAAATTTTATTGAATTTTACTAAATATAATACATAATTAAAATGCCAGAGGGCAAAAATGTAATTTTATTAGCTAATTTCATGGGATGAGTTATCCCGTGGTTTCTATCCCCCTATGGGATACCACAGTCCCACAAATATGGGACTAATAGTTCAGAGGGAATATTAGTCCGAAACAAAACTTTTGAAACAAACAACAAACGGACTAATAGTCCAATCCTATGTCCAATCCTTTCAAAACAAGCACCCCCATATTTTTTAAATGAGAAGGGGATGATAAGCATAATCTTCTTATCTTTTTTCTCTCTTATTAATAGTTGATCTGTGGAATGCACGTGTTTTTTTTTTTTTTTAAATATTTGATGGTATGATGTATATTATAAAAAAATAATTTCAATTTAAATTTAAATTTAAATTTAAAATTAAAATTAAAGTATTTAATTATTTATTTTGATAATATTGACGCTATCATTTTATAAAAGTGCTACTTGAATACTTATATATATATATATTAATTTTAGTTTGATTATTTGTGTATTTTGATAATTTTAGTTCTATCGTATTATAAAATTATAATTATCCTATAATAATTTTGTATGATATATATATATTAAATTATAAGATAGTAAAATAAATACTCATTTTAATATTGAAAATAATAGTTAAATTAGAAGAAGAATTAGTACCATAAAATTAAAAATAATTCTAACTATTTAATTTTTTTTTATATTCATTTGGAAAATAAAAATATGTAGAAATATAAACTATATAAAATTTAGGTAGGAAAATTTAGCCATAAATCCTAGTTTCTGAAAAGTTGAACCATTTAGTCCTAAAAGTTTTCTTATGCTCCATTTAGTCCCATTTATACATTATCATGATGTAAATGAATCTGATGTTTCATTCTATAATTTCAAAATTTATTGAAATCTGATGAACATTAGATGTGTGAAATCTAATGTTTGAAACATTCATCCTGTAATTTTCAACATTATTGAAATCTGATGAACATTAGATGTTTGAAATCTGATGAACATTAATCTGATGTTTGAAACATTGTAATGGGACCTTTCAGTCTATAAGAAAACTTTTAGGACTAAACAGTGTATAAGTTATTAATTTGGGATTTATTGATGCATCCCCCCCAAAAATTATTAAAAAAATTAAATATAAATATATATTGTAGTTGGATTATTATATAATGATTTTATATGATATATATTAAATTATAAGATTGTAAAATAAACACTCCTAATTAAATTAAAATATCAACTATATAAAATAAATTAAAGACTGACTAATCAAAAAAGAATCTCATAACAATATCTAAACTTAAAAAGAAAAAATAAACGAAAACATCCAAAAGATAGATACATCTAACAGTATGAAAGTTATAAATTATCTGTAATATGATGTCAAAACATAGATTAACTTACTGTTTAGCAATTTAAAAAGTAACTCAACGAGTAAATCTAAATTTTAGAAATTCTTCAAAAGTATCATTGTTGTATAAGTTTTTTCTCCTATGAGTTGTAGTTATATAAAATAATGTAGAAAATATTTTGTATAATCAAAGTATAATTAATGTAGAATTTGTAGTTAGATTTCATGTAAAACTCAAATTTGGTTTGTGAAAGAATATTTCTCAAACAGAGTCCATATAAAATTGGTATTAGTTGCATTATCTGAATTTACAATGGAAAATATATGAAAAAGAAGTATTTTTTAAATACAGTCCAAGTATAATTTAAATTGAGTTTTGGTTTGAGTAAAACTTTATATGTAAATGTAAAATGCACTTTGATATGACTTTTTTAGGGGAAAAAAAAAGTAATCCCTTAAGATGTACCACTTGAGAAAGGGAATTATATATATATATATACTAGCCGTTAACCCGTGCAATACACGCACTATTTTTTTTATTATTTAAAATATTTGATAATATAATATGTGTTATAAAATAATAATTTTAATTTTAATTTAAAATTAAAGTATGATTTTAATTATTTATTTTGATAATATTGACGCTATCGTTCTATAAAATTGTTATCTGAATACTAATATATATTAATTTTAGTTAAATTATTTATATATTTTGATAACTTTAGTTCAATCATATTATAAAAGTGTAATTATCATGTAATAATTTTATATGATATATTAAATTATAAAATAGTAAAATAAATACTCATTTTAATATTAAAAATAATAATTAAATTAGAAAAAAAATTGTAACATAACATTAAAAGTAATTCTAACTATTTAATTTTCTTTTATATTCATTTGGAAAATAAAAATATTTAGAAATAGAAATTATAAAAAATTTATTAAAAAAACTAAATATAAATATATTGTGGTAGGATTATTATATAATGATTTTATATGATATATATATTTTAAATTATAAGATTATAAAATAAACACTCTTAATTAAATTAACATATCAACTATATAAAATAAATTCAACAATGATTAACTAAGAAAGAATCACATAACAACATCTAAACCCAAAAGGAAAAAATAATGAAAACATCCAAACCATAGATACATGTCAGTGTGTGAAGTAATTATCATCTGTAATATGACATCAAAATAGAAAAAAAAAAAAAAAAAAACCTACTGTTCAACAATTGAAAAAGCAACTCAAGTAGTAAATCCAAATTTTAGAGATTTCTTGAGAGTATCATTATTGTGTAGATTTTTCCTCCTATGAGTTGTGATTACATAAAATAATGTAAGAAATGAAGTATAATTTCATATATAGAATCACTATAAAATTTAAATGACAAATCCATAATATAGTTTAATATAGGATTTATATTGGGTATAAAATAATGTATGAAAAAATAAGAAGAAAAAAAAGGAGACAATTTAACATTTAAAAAAAAAATCCTAACCCTTAAAAGAATTAAAAAAAATGTGAAACGCAAAATTCGTATTGGATTTGTGGATTATCTCAATTTATAATAAAAATATATGAAAAAAAAATATTCGTCAAATAGAATCTATATAAAATACGTAAAATTAGTATAATTTAAATTATATTTGAATTTGTGTAAAACTCTATATGTAATTTATCAAATAGAGCCCATATAAAATAAGTAAAATTAGTATAATTTAAATTATGTTTGGGTTTGTGTAAAATTTTATATGTAATTAAGAAAATACATGCTGATATGACTCTTTAAGAAAAAAGTAAGCCCTTATAACGTGTCATCTAAGCATGAAAAAAACACTAATTTTAATAATATATATTGTATCACTATCATTTTTTTAGGATAAATTACACTGAACTCTTTTAAAATTTAAAATATATATATATATATATTGAATCCACAAATTTAGCATAAATTACTTTGAGCTCCTTTATAATTTAAATTCACATAATACATGGCTTCTTTTCATCAATAATTCATTAGTCATATATGTATATAAAAATGTTATTGTCGTTTTTTTTACATTGAAATGTATAATTTATCTTATTTATCTTTATATTTTCATATTATTTATCTTATTTTCAGTCTTTTTTATTTTACAAAACTATAAACTAATATAATGGGATTTTTTTTTAAAGTCTCAGGTATTAAGATTTTATAGCATAAAGGACATTCAATATTTTCATAATGTCTAAGGTCCCTCAATATTGAATCAGAGAAATTTCAATCCAGAGAAATACTCTCCAAAGAAATTCTAGACTTTCCAAAGAATTTTAGGTTCAAACTAGAGAAAATTGAAATTTCTCTAAGTTCAAACTAGAGAAATTCTCTTTTTCTCTCCAGAGAAATGTCGATTTTGTTGAAAAAATAGCTAATGCAGAGAAAATCCAAAGTCAGAACTATAAATGTAATAAGAAGAATGAATTTGGAGTTGAAAGTAGAAATCAAATTCAGAGGACATATCATAATACACGTATCTAGACATTCATTCTTAGAATTTTGCACAATAATGAAGTAGACAAGGAGAGAATGAGAGAAGTTTTGAAGAGAGAAGCAGTACCTGGAAGCAGAGTTGTTCTGAAGAAACTTAGAGAAAATTGACCATAAATTTCTCTGATTTGACCATAATTTTCTCTCTATTTTAACCAAACCAAGAAAAATTGTGTTTATTAATTTTCTGTGTGTGATGGGCAGAGAAATTTGTTCATTTTCTCTAGCCAAATCACATACTTCCCTGTGATTTTGTCTTGCCAGACTAGGTACTCATCCCTCATCTCTGTATTAAACAACAACAAATAGCTAACACTATTAAGTACATAGGTCTTAAATCCATCCATACCTACAATCTCATCCGTAGCGATTTTAATGGCTTCGGTGATGTGGGTTTCGTCAGTGGGTACTACCTTGCCATGAAACTCTAAGTGAAGGTTAGGTTGGGGATTTGGGTGGTGTTGAAGCCTCACTATAAGGGGGACTCTAGTGCAAAATGCCTTGGCCATGTGGGAGGCTGATTCTGGTGAGGGATTTAAGGACGCTGGACTTGCTAGCAGATTGGTCACCAACAACGACAATGGTGAACCTCATTGTAGACAAAAGCAACACAGCTGGTTGACGTCACTGAAGACTTTGCAGAGGAGAAATCACCATTGGATACCAACGCAAATGTCATTGATGTAGCACAGAGATAGAAGAAAGAGAGAGAGAGAGACTAAAACTGGTAGATAGAGATAAATCTGATAGAGATCGACGAGAAGGCGAAGACGATCTCGTCGTTGAGATCGACGAGAGAGAGAGAGAGAAGAGCATTGAGGAGAGAGAAGAGAGGAGCGCGTGAGTCTAACAGAGAGAGAGAGAGAGAGAGAGAGAGGGGCTGAGGGTTTGAAGCCATGAGATATATCAAATTTCTCTGTAATACATGAGTGTGGGGTTGAGAGACTTTAGACATCATAAAATAATATTGTGAATTTCTTCTATTATTAAAAATGGGAGAAAGACCTTAGACTAATTTTCCCCTAATATAATTATGTTAAAATTGTGAGATTTATTTTTATTTTTATTTTTATTTTTTTTGTAATTTTGCAAATGGACTAATATTGCTTGCAGCCAAACCAAATAGGAAAATGTCAATCATAATCGTTCGATGACTTATTGGTTGGACAATTACAAGCTTTTCGAATGAAACATGTTCCTTAAGTTTTTTACTCGGTCGTTAAAAGGATAGAGATATATCAAGAGAAATGTTAGAGATTCAAATAATATATCAAATTTTTTATTAAATTTTTTATATGATTGTAGAACTCACACATATGTGAATTAGTGTAAATCTCACACCCATGTAAGAAATTTGATAAAAAATTTATTGAATTATTTGATATCCATAACATTTTTCATATATTAATTCATTGATTTGAAATTATTTGACCAAAGGTTGGTCTCTTCCTTTCAATTCATTGCTCAATCCTGATTTCATATCGAATTTTGAAAAAATTTGGTTTCAAATAGTCAATTTAACAAATTCTTTTTGTTAGGGATAGGATACCTAATTCATTGTAAAACAGTATTGAGTGGTTTGTAATTGATAACTGAATAAAGTGTTCCTCTTTCTAGTTCTACATTTTTGTTAACATAAAAGGCAGAATAAGACCATAAAAATTTGCTAGGAAGGATCAATTTTTTGTTTAAAGATCAATGATTTTTTATTTGCAGTATTTCATTAATTTTTTACACATTATTAGTTGACCTTTTGTCCATTACAAACTCTCCTACTACTTTATTAGTCATATTAAAAAATAATAGCAACAATAATAAAACAAATCTTGCGCATCATAAGCTAGATGATTACATTACTAGTGAATAAGATTGTAAAAGCAACTAATTTGTTCTGTTCATTGAAAATTGTTTTGAAATTATCTCATTATATAAGCAATCAAACTTAAAGGGTATGTTTGGTTTGTGTTTGAGAGATGTGTTTTAGAGATAAAAAGTACGAAAACATGTTTGGTTTGGTTTTTTTCAAAAGATGTTTTGGAAAATGATTTTGAGAGAGAGTTTTGGAAAAAGTGATTGATTTGATATGTGTGAGAGAGAGATTTGTTTGGAAAACTTGTTTGGTTTACAAGTTTTGGAAAATTTTTTTGGGAAAATTTGTTTGGTTTGATTACTTTTGAAAATTTATTTATAGAGAAAATTTCCCAAATTTTTTTCAGAAAATCAAACCAAACGAACCCAAAATATTTTAAAATTTGCTAATTTTTTAAGTTCTACTCAATTAAAGTTTATTTTTTAATTGATAAGATTCGTTCGTTTTGTTTTGTTTAGTTTTTAAAATTTATTTATTTTTAATAAAATTAATTTGATGAAAATAAA
The DNA here is from genome assembly GCA_025200525.1 of Camellia lanceoleosa. Classification (NCBI taxonomy): domain Eukaryota; kingdom Viridiplantae; phylum Streptophyta; class Magnoliopsida; order Ericales; family Theaceae; genus Camellia; species Camellia lanceoleosa. The sequence goes on along the minus strand of CM045770.1, from coordinate 58,880,536 downwards.
TATATAAAATAATACAAAAAATATTTTCACCTAGAAAAAGATAAATAAATTTTAAAACCAAGTTAGTCATAGACTATCCCATTTACGACCCAACATTTTTTTTCACAACCCTAACAGGGCTACCAATGGAATCATTTGGGAAATAATGACTGGACATAAACCGAAGCAATATAATATGGTAGTTGGATAAGTGGAATCCCCAACCCCAAATCATGTGATGTGATTGGTGTTGCCATCTTATTTGGTAGGTTGAACAATTGTCTTTGGAAACAAATTTCAGTTGTACAATAGGCCTGTTTGGTAGGATTTATAAATTGTTTATTTTAATTTTTAGCTTAATTTAAATTAAAATATTGTGTTTCGTGCAGTTTAAGTTAACCAATTTATAACTTAAATCAAGTTATTTTTCAGCTTATCTCAAAAGCTGGTTAGGGGTGTTTAAAATTCCGACTTAAGTTGGTGTGGAGAGCTAAAATTACTTAAATACCCTCATCAATACCCAACTATTACCAAAAACCCAACTATATAAATCCTATTTCACAAAACACTGTTCATTGCTCACTTGAGAAAGACAGAGACAGAGGTGATTTCCGGCAAAAGTGATTTTCGGCAGAGGCAAACCAGAGTTCTCTCTCTTCGCTATCATTTTCTCTCTCTTTTTGCGATCTCTTTTCCCTCTCTCTCACGATTTAAAACTTTCTCTCCTTCACCACGACCATCGCGATCTGAAACCCTAACCGGAGCATCGCGATCTGGTTGGAAAACTAGAGCTCTCTCTCTCTCTCTCTCTCTCTCTCTCTCTCCCTCTCTCTTCATGATCTGGTCAGACAACTAATCTAGGGTTCTGGTTGCGATCTGGTCAAACCAGAGCTCTCTCTCTCTCTCTCTCGCGCGCGCGCGCGCGCATCTCCGGCGTTGTTTTGACGGTGGGTAGGTCATCGACAGGGAGGGCGAGGGTGAGGGTAAGGGCGAGCCATCTCCGGCCTGTATCCAACATTAACAGAAAAAATATATATAAAATAACAATTTTTATGTTAAATCACACTAAAATAATTTTTGTATTAAAAATACCAAATAATATATAATGAAATATACATAAAATAACAATTTTATATTAAATAACAATAATATGTAAAAAAATCACAACATTAATATAAACTAGAACATGAATATTAATTGGTATTAATTTTAATGAATTAATAAATTAAACAAAATTAACAAAGAAAGAAGAGAAGGAAAAAGAGATAGAGAGAGAGAAAAGAAAATAAGGAGAAAAAGAAAATATTGATATAAGTTTATTTCAAAATTAATATTGATATAAATTGATATTAATGAGAAAAAATGAAATAATAAAAAAATGAAATAACTTTTATTAAATGAAAAAAGAAAAGTAAATAACAATTGTTGTAATGAAATGTATCAATTTTTATATTAATTGATACTAATTATATTAAATTTTATTAATTAAATAATTTTTTTAAAATTAAAACTAAAGAAAATGAAACAATAACAATTTTTATGTTCATAAGGGCAAAAATAACAATTACACAACAAAAAGCTATTTTACAGTTTATTCACCAAAGACTACTCTAGTGCTTAAATCCATAATCTCACAGCTGCACCAAACAGGTTACCAGCTTATGTTGACTGTTATAAACTATAATCTGTTAAGTTATAGGCCCTGTTTGGTAGGGCTTATTTCCAGCTTATTTCAGCTTTTAGCTTAATTTAAGCTATTTTGATGTATTTGGTTCAGCTTAACAATATAGCTTATAGCTTTTTGTAAGTAAAAAATCAACTTATTCTTTGAGTGGGGGATGAGAAGCTTAATTTATAAATCAAAAATCAGCTTATGTTCACAGCTATAAGCTATAAGTTATTAGGCTATAAGTTATAATCATTTTTCCATAACTCTATCAAACAGGGCCAATATGAAACTAATATCACCTTAAAGGAAAATTATTTTTGTAAGTTTCTTGTACAGAAATTGGGTAATTGTTTAAGTGGTTATGGTAATGTTATTTAAATATTAAGGTGAGAAGATTTTATATTTGGATTCATAGAGAGACGTTGGTCTGCATTGTAATCTAACTACTAACGTATTCGAATTTACAGAGAGACGTTGACCTACATTGTAGTCTAACTATTAACTTGCTAACTGTTATCTTGTAAGGAAAAAAAAAATTGTTGTTTGTATAGCATACATTTTTTTTTGCTTATCGAATTTCGTTTCGAAATTGTTATTTTGACCAAAAAAATTACAAAAAAGTTAAAAGTTAAAAAAAGTGAAAATGTCACGGCATATATATATCAATTAATTACTTTTTTTTCTTTACAACTATCTATTCTAGTTAAAATTTATTTTAAATATATTAATTTTTTTAAACTCATTAAAAAATCAAAAATAAAAAAAACACTAAAAAAGTTAAGTTTATAAATGAGGCCTAAATATCACCCTTTTTTTTCAATTTAACGTAGGCCCAAAACTTGTTCCCAAATTCAATAAGCCGACAAAACGATATTGTCTTGCATGTTTTGATCTTGAAAGTTGCTGTAAACTTACATTAGATTGCTTAAAATTCAAGAAAGTATGTCAAAATTAATTAAATTGAGAATTACAATATACATGACCAAGAAATAAGAATAAATTACAGTTTCACTCTAATAAGGTCGGTCTTGTTTTCTAAATCCTTCCAAGAAAAAAAACCTATCATTGTAGTAAAATTTTCAATTTCATACAATTATTTACATGCATTATGATTTTTTGGCAAAAATAACATGTGACACAGGACCATCGTAAACTAACTCATATCCGAACAATATCCAAAATAATTTATGAAAACTAACGTCTTCCAATAACATCCTGCCAAAATATTTAAAAAAAGTGGGATCACAACACCTAAATCTTCCCCACCACCACTCTCCCTCCACCACTTATCATCCCTCTTCTCCATCCCACCACCACCTCCACCCTCCATAACCTTTCGCCGAAACCCAACCTGCCGCCAACCCCTCTTCCCTTCCACCTTGCCACTCCTCTACTCCACTCGCACCCCATGTCACCAAAAAATATGTATGTGGTTTTTCAGCATTTTCACAATTTAGAACTTTTAGCATCATATCTTATGACAGTAAAGATGTCTTACATCTAGTTTCTCATAAACTTCAAGAGAACTAAATAGGTCATGATAATGACAGTCCTATCAATTTTCATCAAGGTGGAGAAAATATTTTTGAATTTCAATAAACTTTTCATATATTTTCACATACTTTGATATATTGGTATAAACTTTTACATTTTTATATATTAATATTCCTTTTACTATTAGGGCATGAAATTGATTTGAATGCAAATCTGACACACTTTGAAGCAAACAGTTGTTGGTAAAAAATGAAGGGAGGGAGGGATAATGACACAGGAAGTGATTAACAAAATAAAAATGTTATTAAAACATCTTTATCAATTTATAATTTTTTTCAAATATATTTATGTGTTGAAAATTAAATCACTAAAGTGTTAAATTCATAAATAAAATGAATCTGAAGCATTAAATTTTGAATTTATAAGGTTAAATATGTAGTGTTGTTGGTAAAAGTGAAGGGAGGGAGGGATACTCATGGCCGTACGTTCTTTTCCCTTCCGCGTATGATGTTAACGTGGGCCCATTTTGCATGTGCGAAAAAATATTTATGTGTAAAGAAACCTGATATATGTTACATGGATGATGCAGACATACCAATGTTTTGAAATGGTGATTAAAAGTTAATTTTTTAAAAAATATATGTAAAAAATTTTAGAAATAATTTGATTTAAATGAGTTAAAAGTTGAGAAATGACTATCAACTCACTTCCCAAAATAACCCATAATCAATCATTCATGACCCAAAAAATGAAAAGGAAAATTTGAGTTCAGTTTGGTGTTTGGAAAAATAATTATAAAGGAATAATAAATTTTATAAATATTAATAATTATAATTGTAAATTTTTGTATGAATATGTAATAATTTTATAAAGTTGTTTAATTTTCTCGAAATGAAACAAAGATGATGAGGACCCTATTTGGTGCAATTTATTTTAAGTTAAAAATTGATAATCAAACATTTCTGATTTACTAACAAAAAATTGATAATCATAAAGTAAGAGTAAAAAGCACCTCATTTCTACTTTTTAGTTAATCAACTTTTTTTTTCAATTTGTTAAAATTATTTTTGTTTAATAAACTATACGTAAAAATTGTACTAAAGAATTTGTCACAAACTTATAAATTAAAATAAATTATAATAAACTCTTTTAAGCGACATCCCTCCTCCATATGTACCAACTATTCTTTTGCTTTTTATTTTATTTTATTATTTATATATATATATATATATGCGTGTGTGTACAAAATATGCAAATAGGTTATTTCACATATTACTAGAGTATATTATTGTTCAACACCACATAGCAATTTGCAGGCATAGTTAACAAAATCTTGATTCAAATACTAAGATCTTACGACTTTATGATCTCAGTTTTGCAAAATGATCTGTATCACTTTAGGATTTAAAATTTGTAAGATTTTAGAGTGACTACAATTCTAATCACAATATTATGTAGATCAATATGATCCCGATTCTACCGACCTTTTCCTTATTATTTAAATTTTTTTTTTTTTTATATTGTATGCGTGTGTATATATATATTTTGACCAAAAGCTTCCTCTTGTGTTATAAGGAATTTCATTTGGTAACTTGAAGAGAAAGTAAATTTTATAAGAATAAGATTTTGTCAAATTATTAGAATTAAATTTTTTTGAAACAAAATTTTTTAAAAAAATTCGTTCCAAAATTAATGAATTCAATTTATTATTGTTTGGAGGAAAAATTGAGAACTTGATTTTTCTCTAAAATCAATATTTGTGACTACTTTAGGAATTACAATATTATTAGTGATTACTACGTAACAATTTATATTAACACAAAAGATGCATTATATTAAATTTATTATTATTTTGTAATTATTTTAAAATTATTTAACATATACCATCAGTATTGAAGATTTAAATTCAAATATTAACAGTGACGGAGGCAGAAAACTAAATCAAAAGGGATATTTATTAATTATAATTTCAAATTTTTTTTTTTTCATAACCAACAATAAGAAGATAATAATAATTTTGAATTAATATTAAGTACAAAAAACTTAAATAAATTATTACTAATAATACAATTCGTTCTTGGTGGATGGATTGGACTGGTCCAAGTTCTTCGAGCTCAAGTCCAAACGGTCAAGCCCACCAGGTAACCTGCGAACAAGTTTAATGGGGAATGGGATAGTCCCCCAGTGAACCCTCCGACGAGCAAATTAGTAGAAGAAGTAGAGAAAGTAGAGAGAGAGAGAGAGAGAGATGGGAGATAGAAAACTTAACCTTCTTCTTATCTTCAACGTTCGCTTATATCCTTTGGTAATCATTCTACTGTCTCTTCCGACCTGCCCTCCACGTCGAAAGTCTATGCTGTAGCTTACCTTGTTCAGGATAAGGAGATCATGTTCCGACGGGGAGGTGTTGTCGTAATAAATATTGTGATGGGGTGCATTAATGGTGATGTGCAGTGGCAATAACTTTGCAGATATTTGTCTGCTGATGTGGCTCGTCCTTCACCTGCCACGTGCTGGAATGCCATTGGTTCTTTATGCCATGTTGGATTCCAGCCGTTCTGGACTCCATCGGATGGGCTATGTATTGGGCTCCGATTAATGGGCTTGGGTTGTTTATAGTGGTTCATGGCCTTTGTGGGCCTGTCCATGTCAGTAGTCCCCCATTCTCGAGTGCAGCTTCAGTCCAACGAAGGGAATAGTTATGAGGGAAATGAGTCCGACCGGGATGGGCGACCGAGTCGGTGGACTGAGCGTGAGATGGTCCGACCGTGAAAGGGAGACCGAGCGGGGAGGCCGACCGTGGGGAGGGCTGATCGCGCGAAGGCCGAGCGGAAAGGGAGACCGCGATGAGGGTTGATCGAGCGAAGGCCAAGCGGACGAGCCGAACGTGAGGAGGGCTGACCACGTGAAGGTCGAGCAGAAGGATTGACCGGGAAGAGGGGCGACCGCGCACGAGGGCTGAGTGGAATGACCGACCGGGGAGAGGGGCGTCCGTGCGCGAAGGCCGAGCGGAGGGGCGCGGGGCTTAAGAGGCGGCGTGTGAAGTGATGATTTGAAGTGGAAAAGACAGGGTAAGGGGAGGAAACAATGCATTGTGGTCGTACACGTGGCAATATCTTTGGGGGAGGGAGGTTAGGCGTTAGAGCAGAAATGAAACAATGGGCCATTATGGGTGTTGAAAGGTAGTTTTGGCGGTTGATTTGAAAAGTTTTCAAACTGGTGAAAATTAATTGGGATCCTTGGAACATGGACAAACCGTGGGCTTTTGGCGTCATTCAATTCACCTACTTGTTTACAAAAACTCAAAACATCCCAAGTGTTAATTCCTTCGTTGCTCACGATACACCTTTGCAACACTTTTTTAATTTCGTTGCTCTTGCGTCAGAAGAGATTCGCAAACATACCATAGAAATGGCCCAAGAAGGAGCTGTGAATGTGAGGGTGGACCCACTTGGAGATGATGATCGGTGAAAGGCTATGCAAAGATAGGTCGAGAGTGGGGGGGTCGTTGGCACGATTCCATGGTTCTACCATGATAGCAGCTCCAGAGCCAATCAGCCAGGCGGAACCAGATCATTGGTACACGAAGGCTGACAAATCCACGATTATTGCGGCGGAGTTGGAGGCTATCCGTGAAAAATACCAAATCCCTACGGAAGTGGAGTTATTGCTGCCGACTTCAACAGAAAGGCCGTCTGATGCTAGGCCAGGAGAGTTTTCTCTTTATGAGGAAGCTCTAAAGGGTGGATTGAGGTTGTCATTGTCGCAAGTGGTAGTGGATGTGCTCAACCGTCTGGAGGTAGCACCAGGGCAACTAATGCCCAATGCATGGAAGATCTTGCTGGCTTGTGCAAGTGCGTGGCTGAAGGCGAATGAAGGGGAGGCCATGACAGTAGACGAATTCTTTGCATGCTATAAGGCCTTAGGGCAGCAGGAGACGTGGGTCACCATGCAGGCAATGGCAGGGAAGCGTTTGGTGGCAGGGCTGCCAACGTCAATCAAAGGTTGGAGGCCACGGTGGTTCTATGTGTCCACCAATGGAGGGGCTGGGGTGCGCACGATGTGGAGAGTGCCCACCAAATCTGTGGAGCCAAAATTAGGGGCAGCAGTAGAGGAGAGAATAAAGAAAATGAAGGCCTGGAGGGAGAAGGATGGAGCCAGGTAGGACAAACTCATGCAACCCTTAGCCTTGTTTGCGGCGGGGTTGGGTCCTCAACCGAGTGGTGAAGATGTGGGGCGAGCTGAATTGGAGGCAAGGAGGAGAGCACAAGAGGCGGAGGATAGGGCCATACTGGCCAAAGCCACAAAATTTAAGGAGGCGCAGGAAGACCGACCTCCCCAGCCGATCGCGCGAGAGAGGGTCCGATTGCGCCCCAAGCCGCTGGGGGGGAAGGACTTAAGCAGTTTCGTGCTGCGACCGCCCCCAATTAATCCTGTGAAAGAACAGACGAGAAAGGAGGGGGAGGTTCTGAAGAGGAAGAAGAAGAAAAGGAGTGCTCCTGAGGGGGCTGCAGATGCCCCTGGGTCAAAGAAGGCGAAGGTGGTGGAGGTCGCCCCAATAATAGAGGTTGTGGAGGTCCCCCCAACAGCGGTGGAGATTGTCCAAGGGGTTGAGAGGACTGCCCCCGGAGTGCAGGCAGAGGGTGTGGCAACTGGGGCTGAACCAAGTGAAGGGGACAAAACCAAAAAGGCGCCTGCGCCCTAAGGGGGTGTCAGTCTGACTATCGTAGTCTACCACGCTCGGGCGGTGGCTGGGCGATTGGAGGGAGAGGAGGGCCCAGCCAGGGCAGGTGCAGACCGCCTGGTAGCGATCATGGAGGAAGCATCCGTGCGCTCAGCAGCTGCCAGATTCAATGAGGCTGACCTGTTGAGGGGGTTATACTCTGCCCAAATGGAGGTAACCACCTTAGCAGGGGCTCTGCTAAGAAAGGCGGGGGCTGCAAAGCTGAAGGCGGATGAGGTCAAGGCCCAGCTTGCTAAGTTGAAGGAGGAGAGCGCAAGTTGGGAGAGCGCCCACACCGATCTGTAAGCAGTCAAGTTGGAGTTGGAGAACACACGTCGCCAGGTTGTGTCGCTCGAGTTTCAGCTGACTGGCAAGAAGAAGAAGTTGGAGGAGGCCCAAAGAGCCTGTGTCGTCGCGGTCGAGCGGCATGAAGAGGCTATGAGCAGCAATGAAAAGCTGGTCAGACAGAAAGATGAGGCAAATGTCAAAGTTGGCGATCTACAAAAGGAGTTGGAGGCCGAGCGTGCCAAGGCGGTGGAGGAGAGAGGGAGGCTTCAGAAGGAGTTGGAATCAGAGAGGGCGAAGGCGATGGCGGAGAAGGAGGGCTTGAAGAAGGAGTTGGAGGAGGAAAAGGCAAGGGCTGCGTCTGAAAGGGCGAACCTTCAAAAAGATCTGGACGAAGAGAGAGCGAAAGCAGCTTCTGAGAGGGTGGCTTATCCTGATCTGTGTGTCGCAGCAGTGGAGCAATTCAAAGGATCTGCCGAATTTCAGATGGAAGTTGACGCTGCTGTCGCCAGCAACCTGGCTAGGCAAGAAGCTAAGGGGGCGGGCCCATCGAGGACGACTGCTGGAGGCAGAACTAAAGCAGAAGTTATTGAGAGCTTCCAGCAGTCAGACTTTTATAAGCACGAAATAGCTGAGTACTGGGACAGTGGCTGGAAGATGTTCAAACGCAGGGCTGAAGAGCTCTTCCCAGACTTAGACCTTAGTAGTATGACAATTGGCGAAGACGATGTGGCCCAAACCCCCCTGGACAAGGGTATTGAAGAAGAAGACCTCATCTCTAGTGAAGAGGATTAACTGGGGAAGAAGCAGAAAGAGACTGCGTACAGATATTGTTTGTGTTTTGTGTTTTGTGTTTTTTTTTTTTGTTGAAGTGATGTAATGAACTTGTGTACACATATGTGAATGAATAAGATTTCAATTGTGTTTTCAGTCGATTGCTTTTTCTTGTGTATAAATCAGTGTGAACTAAATTCAGGAACTCCTTGATGCGTAATGAAATTGAACTTGTATGAAAACTCAACGCAGAGTAAAGTATAAAACGCCTCAATGCAAAGTGGAATTGGAGTTGTAATTAAAACTCAATGCAAAGTAAAGTTGAACTTGTATAAAAAATCAATGCAGAGTAAAGTTGAACTTGTATAAAAACTCAATGTAGAGTGGAATTTAAAATGTGATAAAATTATGTGCCTGTGCTTGCCACATTGCTGAAATGGGTGAGAGTGGTTTATTTGAGTCATGCTTGATGGGGGAGGAAATAATCTAGAATTGTGTCTAAGTGTTGTACTAATGCCACAATTAGGAAGTTTCACTGATGCTGCAAGTGACTCAGTCTTGGGCCTGGAATGGCGGTACTCAGTCTGGTTGGGACTTGTGGTGCTTGGTCTAGGTGAGAATTGGTCTGACCGAGTGCATCAAGCTCAGTTTGGCTAAGGCTTTTGGGGCTTAGTCTGGGTGAGGCGTATAGTGCTCAGTCGGGCTGAGGCGTTTGGATG